>CM017558.1:5892197-6272197 GCA_007844125.1 Sinonovacula constricta | reverse complement strand
GTCGGCCTTGTCAAATTTGTTTTAACTTTATTGTAATGAGTAATTATTTACTTACCTCCATTAGCTGTTATATTGTTCAGTAAAGAATTGACCTAATTGCCGATTCAAGATAAATTGATCGTTATTTTTAACAAGAATGAAGACCGTGTTCATGCACATGTATAAGTTCCATGAATCTCAGTCTGTAGTGTTGATCTCACTTGTCTAACATCCGAGAATTGGCTTAGATGTACTTCCTTTGTATGTTTCTTCCGATCCACATGTATGTTTTCTGTTGAATTATGTCCTAATACATCTTTTTTTGTAAGAGAGTTATAGTTTTAAACACCGTCATGTAAATCTTGTGTCTGTCCGCCATCTTGGATTTTTAAATAACAGTAAAGTTTGCCTGGCGGTTTACTTAAACCGAGTCACTGGGTAGTGTACTATCTAAAGGCGTTTAACTTTCATATATATATATAGTTATTTCATTCGTTAGAGGTTACTGTTGTGTACTTTTTACGTTGTAAAGTTGACGTTTATTTCATTTTCTCGTAAATTAACCCCCACTGTAAAATCGGTGGGTCCACTGTTTAAGTGGTGGACGTTGCATCCACATTGAACCAGGCCTAAACTCCGGATTTTATCCGGAATCTCCGGATTTTTTTTTTTTTCGTTTTCAGGATCTGCGGATTAACATATAAATTCTTCGGATTTTTATCGCAAACCGAGTAAAAGAAATTTGGCATCGATTTTGTTGACTGGCAAAATTGTTACCGCGCCTATGCGCTTAATTAATCGGGGAATCACTCTTGTTCAGCATGTCAATTATGAAACCGTGTATCTGATTGGTCCAGAGTAAATGTGTAAACCAATCACCTATTTTGATTCAATAGCCAGAAGCTTTTCCTTAAAAACTTAGTTCTAATCTGATTAAAACGATAAAATGACAGACTTAGTGGGCCACGTTCAGACAGCCAAAGAGGCCAGTTACGTGTTATTCAATGAGGGAAAGTTGGAACAATAGATAGCATCGAAAAATTCTTTATGAAGATTGTTCTAGAGTTTATATTAATCTAAGCACCTGGTCTAAGTGATTTTGCCACACAATTCAACTGATTTCAAGGTCAATCGGCCAGTCCCAACTGTTACTTTTTCATTTTTGATCTGCATGGTTTTAGACGCAGTGGATCTAAGAGCAATATTGAGCTACCCTACCCACCCCTCACCCAACTAGTACCACCTATTATATACATCTGGAAAAAAGTTAAGCACCCCTAATATTTTTGTGTATAAAACAAAAAAATCAGTACGCAGATATAGGCAAGAGTATCATGCACCCCGTGCTTTTGGCAAAAAGCAGTTTGCCCTTGCAACGTCTATGGGTATTTATAACGCATATTGTGCGTAGTTCAGCATTCGTAACGTGATTATGACGTCTGCCCGGTGGAATGAGACGTAGGGTCGAGGCAGTCATCCATGCACGTGGAGGGTTCACCCGGTATTGACCAACTAAGGTAAAAAATTGATCCTAAGACATCAAATAGACTTTTTACCAAGACACTGTAACAAACAAGTTGCTAATGGCATCTGCTGTTCTATACTTAAACCTACGAATGTTTTTGTGAAAATGATACGTCTTGAATATGTAACGTTTTCGGTATTAAATACTTCTTTTTTCGGGCCAGTTTCTCTTTGCTATGTTAGCAAACATGTTGACATTTCATACTTTACAATTTGTCTAGTTATTTTCATACGAAATATGTCATAGGAAAGTTTTATACTGAAGACGCTTTTTTCCAGGTGTATATGTGTAGCATGATACTCTAGTTCTGAAGCTCAAATGTATTGTAGCGACAATTAAATTGCACCACTTGGCAAAAAGAATTACATGTACTCCTCTTTTGTTAAAGAGAACTACTTCCCTTGAGTATAAAAATAGATACTTCCCTTCAGTGACGTAGAAGCTTCTATGCTGTAAGTGCTCTGTCTTTACAGAATAGATTGTTGTTACGTCTTAAGAGTGCTATAATATGTATTTTCGGTGTTTGCTGGTGTTAAACTGCCGATCAGTTAACAAATATATTTTTTCGGATTTTCCTGTCTAAGCGCATAGTTCGTTGAATCCTGTCCTGTCTTGAATATTCTTGTCTTGATTTCTCTTCTTTTTTTTTTTGCTTACTTTACCGTCTTCGTGTCGCCAGGTCATTGTGTTAGGTCTAGGCGCTCAGAGTCTGCAGGTGCAAGCCGGTCAGGCTTCCAGGGAGCTTCGTTCGTGCTCGGAATGTAAATGGTTCGATTTCAGAAGGGGTTTCTTTAGAATTCCCCGGGACGTAAGTGTTCATACTTGCAAAGAGAACGTCCGAGTAGGCATGTGAGAAGGGAGACCGCGCTCAATCCGTTAGTCTTCAGTCGTGCTTGAAGAGAAGCAGGCCTGACTGGCTCGGATGAGTCGGTGAAGACACGTACGTGCAGGGTATAGCATTTTAGTGAAAAAGGCACCTACGTGACGCGACACGTGTGAGGCTGACTAGGAAAAGATAGGGTGTCGGTGAAAAAGTACGTGTGAAACTAACAAGCCTAACAATGGAGTCAGTATTGAGGCACGTACGCGCCAGGATTTGTCTGTGCATCAAGGGAACGTGAGTGACTGAGAGCGAGTCACAAGTTTAAGGCACGGTGAGACAGAGAAAAATGAGTGACAAGGAAGTGTGTGTTTCCGCCCAACCCACCCCTACCCCCACCCCTACTCTCTCTGCTTCGGCTCGGGCGCAAGTTACAGTACATAATTACATGTAGTTGCTCAAGAAAAGATAAAATAAATCACCACATCTAGAACCCATGCAATAAGCGATATATATATATATAAAATAAAAAAAAAGTTTCTTGACAAAACCCCGTGCACGCAACGATACCACCTTTAATGCCCTGGTAAAAGTGGTCAACTCATTTTGGTGACATGTTTTAGCTGATTCAGTGGCGCCTTCACCATTATAGCAGGCAGAGAGAACACCTAGCAGATAACTCGCCAGTGCATTACCAAATATAAGGCCGACAGGCTTTTGTCTTCGTATGGGTTGATTCATTTTGGATCGTTCGTACCCAAGGTCAACTCTCGACCATAAATAAAGGAAAGCTGAAATGAACCATAGAACTGCATATATGAAGTGAAAGACAAATCATATTCTTGATCCTCCATCGGTAACCTTTATGACTGAGATTTTAATAGAACAAAACAAACAGATACTTTATATCTCATGTATCCTTAAAGTACATTGTAAATTTATAAACAAATAGTCAAACATGTTCACATGAGATTGTGCAAGGAAAGTTATAAAAATCAAACAAACAAAACCTAGCAATATACGCGTCACGTGTTATTTTGGTACTATGATTACTTTCAGAAAGTGGTTTTGTTTGTAGAATCAACGACTTTATCTGTTACTGTTGTAGCATACATTCTAGCACATCAGTTACTTCACGAATATTTATTACAGTAGTCCTTATCTTAGCACACTCAGTACGTTCGAAAATCAGAACAATGCAGATAAGAAGAAGAACGCACCATTTCAGTCGAGTCTTTGTCACTCGTCACTCGTCTCCATATTTTACTTGTTATCGTTTGACGAAAACAATGTTACCAGCTACCGTTCTTGTTTTAGCGCTGTCCGCGTTGCACGTACATGGTCAGTTTGACCCTGGATGTAGCTTCTCGAATGGTCAGTGTTTGTACAATATTAAACTTGGTCATGAAAACTCGTGCGATGCGCCAGGTAAGAGGCAGACGGACACTTCTTCCAGCGGCTCAACCGGATTCCAGGTGGGATGTATAAGTTATTTCTAGTATTTGATTGGCTAATGGCGAAGAAACAAGTGATAATGAGCCAATAAAAACATCCATTTTAAGCTTTTGCTCGATTTAAATATAACAGTTAATTCCCCTTTGAATTCCTACTGGTCCTGGTCGAGTCTGTCATTTTAATAGAATCAGGGCAAATGGAGTACACTTGAAAGGTTATCACACCAACTCGCATTGTGCTGTTTATGTTATTATATCAATGTATCATTTTCAGAGCTGCTCGTGCAAGGATCTAGATACAATGAATGCTAACATCAATTCATTGTTCTCGTCCATCAATACTCTTCAAGGAAATTTCGACAAGCTGGCTAAGGAACTAAACGTGACACAAACGTCGTTAGGCATGAAAGAATCCGAGCTAGCCACACTTACAGCAGCAAACAACAACCTAACAGCCATGCTAGCCGACAAGAACATACTTCTGCATAAATCCCAGGTAAGTGTGCAATATAATCTTACATTCCAGAATTACTCACCATGCACAGTCAGCTACTAAATAATTTCAAGGTATCAATATAAAATAACGGATAGACACACGCCAAAACTATTCGCAGCACAGACATACACCGTTTATCGAAAAAAATGGCTTCTAGCAAAAACAATATACAAAAGAAATTTACATTCAAAAGTTACTCGCTCGCTAAAATGGACGATTGTTCTTATTTAATTTTACCTTTTCTTCCTTATATATATATATTTTCATTCGTCAACAACTCCCCATGTGCAATATTCTGAATATATTTCGGGTAACGGTACAATATAAGCTTTTATCTAAGAAAAATTCTCAATGTACATTTCAATACACATAATGTTACGTTGAATAATGCAGACCAAAACAAAAAGATTTATTTTGTAAAATGATTTTTACGAAATAGTAATAATCTCATGTCGCTTTAAGATTTTAAGAGACATATATTGTGATATACGATTCTTTCGGGATGAACCCTGCGTGTCAGCGCAACAGTTTTAATATTTTAACATTGTTTTGAAATACATTGCAATGACACAACTGTAGCCAAGAAAGTCAGAAAAGCCAGAGAAAAAGGACTTTTGTGACCATTTCAAGCACCAGCCCGTCAACGAACTTAAACATTTTGTCAAATTTCCCTCTCCGTGAACATAAAAGTCGGCTTCAAATCCCCTCCCATAATCCAATTTTCCTTCCAGTTAACTTAAACACGTCTTCATATAAACCCACTTGATTTTTTTTTTTTAAATCTGACTATTCTGAGTATATTAACACGTTTCAAACGATCCAGTGGAATTTAAAATGGCTTCCGTTTTTCGTGTGTTTTTTAACGCCGGGGCAAATGTTTTTACATCTATATATCAAATATAGAGAATTTGAAACCGGGCGAGGCATCTGAAAATGCTTTAACTATAATGTTCCCGAGAACATAAACACGTTTTTTAACCCCTATAGGGGTTTGAAAACGTGTTTCTGTTCCCAGGGATGGAGCTTGAGGTGGGGTCACTTGAAGTCCTTACACAGGCGCAGCACCACATGTCGGCTGGAGGAGTTCACCACAATACTCTTACTCGAGCCCTTGCAGTGAGTTGCCAAGTCAATGTTTCTAAGTGTTTGGTCACCAATGAAAAACAACTTTCAATTTTCATCCGAAGCCTATATCTGTGACAATTGATACAGGTTGATCTTGCCCAGACGGTGTCAACGATGAACACAGAGCTAGACCGATTGCGTAGGGAGTTGCTTGACAACAACAACAAGCTGACAGTATGCCAAGCCAACCTTCATCTTGTGGATGCCCAAATTTCAACTCCAGGTATTCAAGTCTCAACACATTCTCTACAAGGAACGAATTACGCTTATTGATGCAAAGAGTGTAGATCTGAATGTAGATCTGACAGTTTCCTTTTACTGAGAGTATACAGCAGTGTGTCTACGCACCTTTGCGTGTAGATTTAAAGCGAATTGGTCAGATGATTAAATTGGCATTTTTCTTTTGTTTGGAAAGTAAAACTGTGTCAAACAACAATGAATAATGAAATAAATATTACATCTGATCACTTGATTATATGTCCTTCAGAAGATTGTATTTAGGTTACAAGAATCAAAAGTGTTTGACGTTTTGAACGGCTTTGACTGTTGTAGTTCATTGATCTCCTAAATCTACTTACTGCGTATATTGATTTGCTCGAAAGAAACGCAATACTTTCAATTGCGGATATGTATGATGTGCTTATGTAAAACTGTGACCATTTTGCTTTAAGAAGACGGCTAAGAATCGGATATAAACCAACTGTAAATACGATGCGGTATATGACAACATTTTTATTACAAAATCAGCAAATCAAAGTCTCTTTGATCAGATTATGAATAGTTTTTCTTAATTGCAAAACATATTTGTCAACTTTCGGTACATCAAGTCTTTTAGCTAACCGAGGTTTCAGTTTAAGTACAACTAGGTAATACAAGATACCTTGAATCTTGACCGAATGATGCAAGTAATTTCAATTTAAAGGTGGTATCTGATAGGTTTTCTGACTAATTTTTTCCCATCATGCAACTAAATAAATAATCGGAAAAGGATCCCGCAAACTGTTGTTTATTGTTATTGTTATTATATGAAAAACAAAGCCCAATAACACACTTGTTATTAAAAATGTATTTTTATCCGAGCCACGCTGCTCAGATAGCTATTTTTAAACTAAGAAAACCATGTGACTACTTACTTTTGAGATAGCATTACATGCGGGTACTCAGCTCTGAGGTCGATATTTGCGAAAGTCCCAATGTGTCGAAGTAAGAGTGTTTTATTTCACAATTTGTACTAAGACTACTCTCTAACAATAGATGAAATGTTTAAAATCGTCTTTAATTACACGTATGCTTAAATATACTAAAACAGTGTTTCATGTAGTTGATATAAGCAAACAGTCGGATACCAAGTTAAGGACAACTGACTTTGCTATTGATAAATCATCACATGTGAGGGGGTTATTCGGTGATTCCTTGGATTGAAATATATATATATATATATATATATATATACATTTAAACACAGAAATGTGAAGTGTATATTGCTTTTTACTTTTCAGTGGTCAGCAGCGACTACTTTACTCACTACTGTGACTTTGAGGACACACGCAAATGTAACTACACACTAGGGGTCCTGCTCCGGTTCGTCCACACCCTGCTGGTACCAGGGAATGGGTTCGAAGAACGTACTGTCCGGACCACGAGAGGACCATACGTATGGAACACCCAGAGGTAAGGATCGCAACAATGCGTTGTTGTTGTTTTCATTCTGATTGCCTCTGTACTTCCCGTACTTCCACATAAACAATTCAGTATTTAATCAAGTTTAATTGAGCAACCAGATTATTATACTTCAGCTTAAGTTTTCATAACTTAATAAGAATGACACTCACTATCAGAATTCCAGTTCCGTTTATAAAGGGACGTTATTTAAATTACATGTACAAGTGTTGCCTTTATGTGTAGGTATTATGCATATAGATAGTTGTCATGTCATAGGCACTGATAAGACAGTTTAAGGCAGCCATCTTTGAAGGCAGAAGCTAATCAGGCCGAAATCTGGAAATATGTGCTCTATTAAACTCACCACCGTGTTTTTATTTTTAAGTCTATTTTACTGAATTCTATATCAAATTTAACAGCTTTTATAAAGTATTTTAAATATCAAAACTATATTTTGAAAATCTAAAAGGTAAAAAATACAACCAAAATAGTGACACTGTTCAATTTATTTAAGAATGAACCAATAATTTTATTTATTACTGTGTATTAATTCTTTGTGCATTTATCACTTTTAAATTATTGCATTCTAAAATACGAATTTCAAGAGCTTTCCAATGGTGTATAGCTTCTAATTTTTGGACCACAAAATAAGAAGTTAAAAGAAAATAAAATTTACGCTTCTATACAAGTCATCTGAAAATCCCTTGAAGTTATCATCAAAGATGGCTGCCATGATAAGGGATCTTCACTGATGTGGGAACCATCTATAGTTACGGCTGAACATATTGAATAAAATTTTGAAATATTGGGAATGTCCCAGATTGCCGCATGCTCAGAACAGCATGTTGTTGAATGAGACCCAAATGAGTTATAAGAACTTGAGCATTTTTATGAGAATAGCCAAATTACAAATAAAATTCAAAATAGTTCTTACATCAAATAAATAAAAATAGTTCAAATACCTAACTACAAGGGAAATAACTAATATATTGATCATATTTAAAAAAAAAAAAAAAAAAAAAAGGAAACACAGCATTAGTACACAGCGTTTTTTTTTTCTAACGTGTGCAGGTCATTACATGCATATAGACCCGTACCAGGACGCGATTTACTCATATTCGTCATCAAGCAGCAGTTCACACACGACACGAACCGCCCGGATGGAGTCTACTTCATTTCCGCCCGCGCATGAGTACTGTGTTAGATTCTGGTATACCATGTATGGTAGAGATACTGGGAGTCTTAAAGTGTACGCAAAGGTTTGTCAAAAATATATTTTTGATGTTTGTTTTGTTTGTAAAATAAATGACAGCAAGCACAGTTATGATCATTATAGCTGTGTCCAGCCATCTTGGTAGAGAAAACCCCCAGACGACTGTCTGTGCAGAACCACCAGCGCACCACAGGTCAGCTGATAGACCTTCACAAAGTCGTCGTTCGTTTATTTCTAATGTTACTGAAAAATTATGCTCAGAAATGAAACTATCTGTTTAGAAAACGTTCCTGGCGGGGCTGGGCGGGGGTTGATGTATGCAGAGATGAGGTTAGGACATACAAAAGCGTCTTAAGAAATTAATGGTGCTAGATCTTTTCGTTAAATAATTCTTATGTCAGACCTCCTGTCAATAATTGACGATTTTTGAATTGTAATAAACTGATTTTCTCAAAATATAGCTTGAACAACAAGCGCAGTGAGCGACGAACCAGATGGGAATAATGAAAAAGTTTAAATAACGCATCACGCTAGTTGACTGAACTTGCTTGAATTGCTGAATAATGAATTAATGATAAATATGATAGTTATAAAATGTGAATTTCCAATATACTTTTGGTGTAATACATGTAACTGCCAAAAGAAGGAAACACCGCCCAATGATATTTTTGACAATGCTTTGACAGTGCGCATATTCTTTTCTAGATAGGTTCCGGCGATGGATACCCTATCTTTTCAAAGACAGGAGAGCAGAGCACCCAATGGAAAATGGCTCAGATTTCGCTAGACTCTGAATATACTGCCAGCTCATTCAAGGTAGAGAGTTTGTTTGTTGTTTTTGTTGTTGTGTTGTGTGTGTGTGTGTTTGTTATTGTTGTTTTGTTGTTGTGTGTTTTTGTAAGGACTTGACGAGAGTATCGTCTTAAAAGTCCTTAATTTTTAATTATTAATGTGTAGGGCAATTTTTCTGTCCATTTGTTGTATTTATTGCGTTAGCAGTGGGTACCTTGTGACCGCTTTATAAGCGGCCACCTGGCGTGAACGGTCTCTAGCTCTCCAAAAATATTTCTAAAATACTTGATGTGATTGGCAGTCACAGTTATACTATCGCAGTTGAGAAAAATCAGTAACTGTTTACCTTTTTAAATTTATATACATCTGACTGTATTGTAATCGTGGAACTTGATTAAATAACAAAGTTTATGAATGAATTATTCCAAAATCTTGACAGAAGTGGTGACCTACATTCTTGCTATAAATTTAGGTTAACTGGAACAAGCGATGTTGGTTGCCGAACTGAAAAAAATATATTTTATTATTTGTGAAAGGATCAAGTTTAACACAAAGAAGATATGTGACATATCCTTGCATTTCTTGAAGAAGTAAATATAACAGCACAATAGCACGTTAGTTTTTACGACTACATGAATACACACAATGATAACTTAAGTTTGTCGGCACTTGTTTGAATAATGTAACAAAAATGTCCGTAGAGAGCTAAATCTTGTTGCTCCAGTTTCCTTTGTCTTCATTCGTTTAGGCCTTTACGTGTTAAAGGTAGTATCCGAGAGTTTGGATCAAAATATTTTCATTATACATCTTAGTAAACCATTGTTATCTAAACAGATCTCGTCAAATTCTGTTTATTAGTGTCCTACACCTGTCAGAAAACATGTATTTCCTATCTGAGCCACGCTGCACAGTTAGCAATTTTTAAACCAAGAAAAACATGCGACCACTAATGTTTTAGTTCATCAACGTCATCCGCTGTGACGTCGATGTCTATTTTTAGAAGGAATTCCAATCCTTCTTATTTACCAATATTGTTATATAAAATGTATGCAAATTGTCGGATACAACCTTTAACGCTTTCAGCTTGTATTCGAAGCCGACACCAGCTCCTACTACTCAAGCGGCAGTGGTTCTTCACATCAAACATATCATGGTTATGGCTACACATCTGTGGACGATGTCTACGTGTACAATACGTCATGTTCAGGTAAGACTTATATTTGTTTTACGACTATTTGACCAGTACCAGACAAATACAAATAAATATGTCAATCGTGCGTGTCAGTCGTGCGTTCGCATCATCTTCGGCCTTTTCCGTACCTGCTAAAAGTCAATCGGAATTCCGTCCTCTGGACAGTCATCCCTAGGATGTATCTGGTGCAGTTATACCAACTGAAATCACGATCGTGTTATTCGCCGGAATTCGGAAGAAAAATATGCCTAAAATGCAGTTCGCACAAAACATAATCAATGCCATCGTTTGACGACATCGCGTGTCTGCTGCCCTGGGTAAATTTAAATCTGGATGATTTAAATTTGAAGTCGCCACAAATTGAAGTTTAACAGGCATCGTACTGTAGTGAGCTGTATCCGAGCTGCCATCTTTGGTTTGACATCTGTCACAAAAGTAGTCCCGTTTAGGGAAATGGCCGAGGTGATCCGACTACGTACATGCATCCCAGAGATGATTCGTGAATTATCCGAGGTGTTCAGATTGGCTAAAAGTAAAATGTAAAAGTAAAATAAACAACTGTGAATTTAAGATGGTGGTGGAGGACGTGTTATAACTTAACGTTTTTATGGATTTTTTATTCTTGGTTTTTATCATATTTTATGGTGTAACTATCTGCACTGAAACTTTTAACGTTTTGGAGACTCCTTTTTAAAACGTGATAGGTGAAATTGTTTTGGGGGGTAATGTTAACTGTGCCATTTAAAATTCCTTTGTGTGTCGGTCTAGTAGTTACCGCTGATGCAGCGACGTATGAACTTCTGAAAACAGCTGCCC
The DNA here is from genome assembly GCA_007844125.1 of Sinonovacula constricta. Taxonomy (NCBI): domain Eukaryota; kingdom Metazoa; phylum Mollusca; class Bivalvia; order Cardiida; family Solecurtidae; genus Sinonovacula; species Sinonovacula constricta. The sequence goes on along the minus strand of CM017558.1, from coordinate 6,261,123 downwards.
AGACATATTATGACGGTCTTGATGAATCAAGAGGACATATACACATTATTCAAGTAAGCAATTAAGCTGGAGACGTGGTGGTCCAGTTGATCATTCGGGTAAATGCTGAATACACCGTCAATTTTTATGATATTACGTCGCGCTTCCTTGTAAATGGTAGAAATGTAAAGCTCCTCCTGAAGACTGATCTGAATCTGGAAGGGATATAGAGGCCAATATAGCATATATAGGGACTAGATCAGAAAACTTTAGCGACAGTGAAGAGACGCTGATTAAATTTAGAAGTAGTTCCTAGAATCTTTTATACAGCATATCTCCTGATGAAACTTTTGTTAAAAGTACAAACTGTTTTCAGAAACTTTCTGACATTTTATCCCCTGAAAGGGTAGACAAAGATACTTTTGTGAAAATCTGCGCAAAATTAAAAATCCCCGGAAAGTGCATGGCACCAAATGTGAAAAACAAGCAGCAGATTTTAGGATGAAATTAATAATGTTAGATAAACGGGAAAAAGATTTAAAAATAATGGAAAGTAAAAATGCTGAACTAATGAAATCAAAGCTAAAGGCTGATACGTACGCTAAATAGTTGGACAACAAGGTGAACGAACTTGAACTCACAATACAGTCGCTGCGAAATAGAATAAATAGTTTAGAAGGTAGTGCTTCATCCATAGAGAAAGACAATTATAATTCAGTTAACCAGAACTTCGAGAATTTCATAGGTAATCTACAGTTTACCAACAGTTTAAAGTCTCTCCATAATAGAATTAGTGATATCGTATTCACTCAGATAAGCCGGCAGCTGGATACAATTGAAAAATCCCTGAATAATCTCGGAGAAACAAGTTCAGTGTTTGGATCCCATGCTGAGACCTCCCAGAATTCCACATCTCTGCCAACCGCAACGTGTGCTCATCCGTTAGTCAAGGATCATTTACCAAATCATCCAAACCATCCTAAGCATGTGATGGAAAGGACCCAAACTGTGGAGATGCGACCAACCGAGGGTACGCGTCCACCAGCTGACAGGTAGTCCAATTTATTATAAATCTATTAACTCTACGGAGGCACGACAGAATATTTCACAGTCCTACAAACATCTCCAGTCTTCGCAGCCTTGTACTACTTAGCAGCCATATGAGTCCACTCCATGGGATTGATTTAACACGCCCACCCCCGTCGATATCCCCAGGGTCAGTAGTTCAGACTGCTATATCCAGTAACCAGGTGCTCAACTCAACATCGTGCACAGTAGTCAAGACAGGATGCCAAGGGATCCGGATCAGGAGCCTTTTTTCAACGGGTCAGTCATTGTCAAAACCAGTTATAGATGAGGACCGCATGACCTTGCGAATAGCTTCTTTCAACTGTAAGAACGTTAGGACTTCAGCTTTTGCAATTAATGAACTATTTAAAATTTGCGACTTTGTATGTATTCAAGAACATGGGCTATTTCAAGCCCAAATCAATTTACTAGATGAAATAAATCCATCCATTAATTTTGCCGCCAAGGGAGCGGATTATAATAACCCGTTACGCCAGTCCAAATGCCAATAGGGTATGGAGGAGTCGCTGTGCTTTGGAAGGATCAGTATACTAGCTTTGTTAGCATACTGCCAGATGGTTCAGAGCGTATTCAGTGTGTTGAATTAGGTAATAAGATCAAACATTTCCGAAAAACTTTAATAATTTCAGTATATTTTTTTCGAGTAGAGGTTACTCAACGAGTAATGAAGATTTTTGTGCATGCACAGATGATCATTTTGAGATATTTCTGAAATATTCATTAACTCATAACATTCTTATTGGAAAAGGTTTGAATGAAGATAATAATAAAGACAACTCTGACAGAAGAGCAACATATATTCGGCAGTTTATCACAGACTGTAGCATTAAATTTAGTTGTGTGTCTTCAACTTTTACTTATCCAAATGGTTGTGATAAATCTGAAATTGACTACTTCTTCAAGTGCGGGGAAGCTTGTTTCATTGACTGTAACAAGGAAGTTATTGAACTTGCATCAAATGTTTCAGATCATATGCCAATAGTTACAAGTATTGCTGTGTGTTTGAAAAGCAAGGGTAAATCAAGATCTAAGGAAAAGAACAATTTAGCTTATGATAACCGCAATTGAAGATGCCATCGGTAGAAAGAAAAGTGGGAGAAAGTCAACACCTAAATTGGCAGTTTGGAACGATAATATATATATATATATATATATATATATATATATATATATATATATATATATATATATATATATATATATATATATATATATATATATCACTTTGATGGCAGTCCGCCAAACACATATAGCCTGGGTGCAGGCTTGAAGAAACTGTAATCCATGTGATCCTCTATTTATTAAACGTAAAAACTGCAAGACAGAATTTAGACGTCAGTTTCGCATAGCTGTGGCAGACGAACTTACACTTGAAAGAAAAAAGATAATGACTGCAAGATCCGGTGATACAAAGCTGTTTTATAAACTTATTAACAAACAACGGGGTAATTGAAAAACGTGGTTGACGATCTTTATGTGAATAGGACATGTTATTTCGGGTGTGGACGCAGTACTTGAGGGCTTCAGGAAGCACTTTGAAATCTTAGCAAAACCTTCTGAAAATGTATATTTTGACCAAGCATATCATGAACAGGTGGAGAGGGAACTTCAAGTCATTATAGACAATGTGAAAAATACTTGTGTAGAATTAGATACTACTTAGAAATTTGAAAAAAGCATTGAAATCTATAAACACTGGCAAATCCCCTGATGTGTATGGCGTCACAGTTGAAACTATTATTCATGGTGGTAAACTTTTGCAGGCTGAAATATTGACTGCTATAAATAGTGTATTTTAGTCAGCTGAGATTCCGATTCCCGCATGTCTGAAGATTGGCATCGTATCACCGGTCTACAAAAATAAAGGGCATCCAACAAAGGCCAAATTACCGAGGTATTACTGTTCTTCCTGTAGTGTGTAAAATAATAGAAACACTCATCAAAAATCGCACTCAAGATCATGTTCTTACTAATCAAAATATTTCTCAACGTGCTTTTACGAAAGGGACGTCTCCCTACATGCAGCATACATACTGGAAGAGTTTTATAGGGAGTGTGCAGACTTAAAGCCTGAATACACACATTGTATTGTTGGATGCATAAGCCGCATTTGATGTTGTTTGTCATACGCATTTATTGAGAAGACTTTATCATGCCGGAGTAGAAGATAGACACTGGTAACTCGTTAAATCCCTGCATGAAAACACTTCAAGTGGGATGAGTTAAAGTCTTACCAGTGATGGATTCAAGATCTCTCAGGGTGTACGTCAAGGAGGAATTCTCTCTACTGACCTATATAAGCCTTTTATTATGCCTTTGTTGAACGAGATAGAGTTGGCAAACATAGGCGAGAAAATTGGTGTTATAAAGACAAATAACTGTGCATGTTCCGATGATAGATGTTTGATGAGTATTTTGGATTATGAAAGACAATTACTGATTAACATTGCTAATAATTTTGCAAATGAAGAAAGGTATCTTTTGCAGCCATCTAAGACAGTTTCCATTGAACTGAAAAACTGTAAAAAAGCAAGTGAGAGGTGTTTCAACTTTGAGTTAGGTAGGGAACTGTTAGGGAGTGTGAATTCATCGTAGCATATGAGTAGTGACAAGAACACCAACTGTGGCAGAAAATGAGGAAGTCAACGTGAGCAGAACCTGGCTAAGGCAAGGCGAGCATTGTACAGTTTGTTTGGAGCAGGACTTCACTGGGAAAACGGACTCGACCTATTAACAACAATACACTTATATAGAACATATGTACTTCCAGTTTTAATATATGGATTGGAACTATTATTACCATCTCGAAAACTTAAAAATAGATAAACTTGAATTATTTCAGAAGAAGACCCTGAAACAAATTATAGTCATTACCAGATAACGCGACTGGCCCGTCTGTATACATCTTATTTGGGCTGCTTCGAATACAGGACACTACTTGATCTTAGAGTGTTATGTTTTTTCAACAACATAATTATGTCATCAAAGTGAAGAAAGCCTTGAAAAGAGAATTCTTATACGACAATTAACTGTAAACAAATGACAGATCCTGTGCCTGGACTGTTCAAATCCTGGTACTTCTTGCTCGGTATGACCTGGAGGATGTATTTACATATATAGATAATCCGATAGATAAAAATAAGTGGAAGAAATACTTGTACACGATTGTCCAATGTTAAGTGGAAAAACCAAATTGAAGATAGAGCCCGACTGTACCCGTCTCTTAAATATGTGAACTGCACATATCAACCTGGGAAATGTCACCCGATACTGCGTATTCCTTGTACATCAGTGTTAGAATCTTCAAGGATGCCGGCAAGATTGAAACTCCTGACAGGAACATATATACTTCAAACTAGCAAGATTCAACCAAAATGCAGTAAAACCAGAGAGTCAAGGCTGCTTTTTTGCTGATGAAACCGTGGAAACACTTTATATTGCATTGTCGTCCACTTCAACATGCCCGCGGACCTGTCATTGTTTCTATTATTAGCATTCTACAGGAGGGACAGTGTGCAAAGATTTCAATCATCTGGTGACCTTTTTGCGTTTGAACATTGACTTTTCAAGTGTCTTTCCTTAGTTAGTGCAAGCAAATGAACTTTGTAAAAAAAATTGAATTCCACGCCCTGAAGGCTTATATGTAAACTACATAACGTGAGAGAGTCTGTCTTCAGGAGTTCAATTCCGAACTGATCGGTCGTTAAGTGCATGCGGCCTGTATACTTAATACACAGGTTTCAACAAAGAAATTATGTTTCGGTCAAGATGATAAGATAAAGAAGAATGGCCGAGGGGATCCGAATGTCAATCATAGTGTCCCATATTGCCTCGTAGAAGAAAGTAAGTAAGCTTAAATGCCACTTTCAAGGCCCATCGGAATTCTCGGGTATTTTCTTTATTGTTAGTAGCCACGTGCTTTTCTTAGTTTAAAAAAAGCCTACAGTGCTGCGTGGCTGAAATATGAAATAAACGTTTTAATGACGTGTGGGTGTTTTTTCTTTCTATTTTTCACGCCAATAATTGATATTATTTCGCGTGTGCGTGTGTGTGTGTGTGTGTGGGGGGGGGGGGGGGGGGTAAATGGTAAATAGTTATTGATAAGCATCGTTAAGTAAGATATGGCTACGATTTAAAAAGAACGTTTTGAATAATTTTGCATTTTTTAAGTTTAAGATCATGGAAGTATAATATCCAACAAATAATTGTATCTTAGTCTCATGCTTCCTTCTACAGCCATCCCGGCGTTTCCTGCTAGGCGCGCGACACATGTCCAACGGCAATGTAACGTCATATTACACGTTCCACGTAACACCGACGTCATGGTATGACGCTGTAAAAGTTTGCAAATCCCATGGCGCCAAATGGACATCTGGTGAGCGTCAACTCTTACAAGGAACAAGACTTCTTGGTGGATACCATTCAGACAGATGCATGTAAGTGTGACCTAGAGATGACTGGAGCAGAATGTTAAATGTGGTATCCGACAGTTTGGACCAAAATTGCTTTTCTCAGTAAAAACCAAATAAGTCATTGTAACCTGAAAAGGTTCTGCAAAAATCTGTTCAGTGATGTCCTAGATCTGTGTGAACAGTCAGGCATACATCACCTCTCGTCATTTCAAACATTTCCTATCCGAGCTACGCTGTAGAGTTAGCTATTTTTAAACTTAGAAAAACCGCGTGACCACGTGAACGATCATATTAAATACCGGCCATAACTCGTGTAAAATTAAGACAGCAATGACGTCCCGGTGGTATGAACAACTTGGACATGATGCTTGCCAGTTCTGTAAAGATTTATCAAAACAAACAGAAGCCGTGAAATAGCGCGAACAAAAACGGTCCCATCAGGGGTGGATCCAGACAATTTTGATGAATCAAGATCCATTCAGCTTTATCGCAGTAATACTATATATATACACACAGTAAGGGACCCGAACTTCGACCTAAGCAGTCAACAGACAAAAGTTACTTATAAATGCTTAGTATTTTGTAAGCTTACATTTATGTGTTACCACAACACTGTTCTTTTACATGGTCGGGGGGTGGTGGGGGGTGCATCGCCCTCAGCCCTCATTCCTCGCCCCCTGCCATGGATCCATCCCAGGCCCCCATATACACAAGAACTTCGAATCTGGGAGTCTACTTGATTACAATTCTGCTGTCTCAAATCAAAAACGTTTTGTTTGTGTTCAAACTAGTTAAGAGAGTATACAAGCTCCTTCTACGTAACTGTCATCTCCCTTGTGGGAAGGTATTTTCATATACTTTATATAAGAAATATAATAAATTTAATTTTTAATTTGCTTACTTTTAAAAAAAAAACGCTCAACTTTTTTATCAAATTTTAATCTCAATCATTAAAATTCCATTTTTTGTATGCTTCAATCTTAGGTGTTTTTCAAAAGTTTAAAAATTGGAAAAAAACTAGTTTTTTGCAGTAACTATATACCAAATAACTACCCACAAGGGGGGTAAGAATGTAGTTTTTTAATAGAGTAAAGTCCCTTTACATACGAAAAAGAGTGAATACAAAGTGTGTGTTATTTGAAAATTGCATATCTAGGGCATCAATGAACAGCACTTTGCAAGAAACAGCACTTTGCAGGACCTTTCTATGTAACAATGACGTAATCAGTTATTCTAGAGAAAAATCTTTGGTCCAAATTATCCGGTGACGTCTTCAAGATGACATGCGTTTGTCGGTAATTCTACCAATGGTGTCTTTTCTATGATGTCATTTTCTTCACAGATAATTGTGGATAATTTATTATTCTTATAAATACGTCGGTAAGTATTGAATATGAATTGTCGATTTTGTTCATTTAATTTTTCGTTAAACTGACATCCTTTCCGCCCAAAGTAGTATTTAAATTACGGTATGTGCAGTATATACAAAATTATCATTATTGTTATTTGGCCACACAGCCTACACGACGGCGGGCGAGTACGGCTGGTATACAAGCGGCAATGACGAGCGAACAGAGGGCTCATTTGTGTGGACGGACACTGGGTATCCATACACTGGCAACTACACGAACTGGCATCCGGGGCAGCCGAACAATGTGGCCAACCTACAACAGTGTCTGCTGCTGCAGTACAAGGACGCCAACTACGAGTGGGGAGACGTCAACTGTGCCGACAAACACCCGTTCATTTGTGAAATTGTCGTGTAGTCTTTCTGAAAAGTATTGTGAAATGTTTTCTGTTTTGTTTGGTTTTTTGTCACTGAGTAGCAGCAGATAATGTTGATTTGGAGACTTCTGACGCGTTTGCCCAATTTAAAGGTCCGAGTCCAGATGTTTATCAGATTTACAAAAACAGGATTATTACGATTAAACTTATTGAATGTTAGCATTTGGCAACAGTAAATAATCTGTTTTATTAAATTTGCTATTTTACACTTTTACATTTCTGATATATATGCCGTTGTCAGCATGCAGTTCTGAGATAAATGCCATTGTCACATACAGTTCTGAGGTAAATGCTATTGTCACATACAGTTCCCAGGTAAATGCTGTTCATAGGTAAATGCTGTTATCTCATACAAGTCCGAGGTAAATGTTATCGCATACAGTTCAGTGGTAAATACCGATATCGCATACAGTTCCGAGGTAAATGCCATTGTGGCATACAGTTCCGAGGTAAATGCCATTGTGTCATACAGTTCTGAGGGAAATGCTGTTGTCGCATACAGTTCCGAGGTAAATGCCGTTGTCTCATACAAGTCCGAGGTAAATGTTATCGCATACAGTTCCGAGGTAAATGCTGTTGTCGCATACAATTCTGAGGTAAATGCCATTGTGGCATACAGTTCTGAGGTAAATGCCATTGTGGCATACAGTTCTGAGGTAAATGCTGTTGTCGCATGCAGTTCTGAGATATATGCTGTTGTCGCATACAATTCTGAGGTAAATGCCATTGTGGCATACAGTTCTGAGGTAAATGCTGTTGTCGCATACAGTTCCGAGGTAAATGCCATTGTGTCATACAGTTCTGAGGGAAATGCCATTGTGGCATACAGTTCTGAGGTAAATGCCATTGTGGCATACAGTTCTGAGGTAAATGCCATTGTGGCATACAGTTCTGAGGTAAATGCCATTGTGGCATACAATACTGAGGTAAATGCCAATTATTTGTGGCATACAGTTCTGAGGTAAATGCCATTGTGGCATACAGTTCTGAGGTAAATGCCATTGTGGCATACAGTTCTGAGATAAATGCCATTGTGGCATACAGTTCTGAGGTAAATGCTGTTGTCGCATACAATTCTGAGGTAAATGCCATTGTGCCATACAGTTCTGAGGTAAATGCCATTGTGGCATAGTTCTGAGGTAAATGCCATTGTGGCATAGTTCTGAGGTAAATGACATTGTGGCATACAGTTCTGAGGTAAATGCCATTGTGGCATACAGTTCTGAGGTAAATGCCATTGTGGCATACAGTTCTGAGGTAAATGCCAATTATTTGTGGCATACAGTTCTGAGGTAAATGCCATTGTGGCATACAGTTCTGAGGTAAATGCCATTGTGGCATACAGTTCTGAGATAAATGCCATTGTGGCATACAGTTCTGAGGTAAATGCTGTTGTCGCATACAATTCTGAGGTAAATGCCATTGTGCCATACAGTTCTGAGGTAAATGCCATTGTGGCATAGTTCTGAGGTAAATGCCATTGTGGCATGCAGTTCTGAGGGAAATGCCATTGTGGCATACAGTTCTGAGGTAAATGCTGTTGTCTCATACAAGCATGTACAGATCGCTAAGTTCGAGGTAAATGCTGTTGTCCAATTCTGCTGCGTTGTCGCATACAGTCGAGAGATAAACGCTTCAGTCATGTACAGTTCTGTGATAAATGCTATAGTTGCATACAGTTTTGAGAAAAATGCTGTTGTCACAGACAGTTCCGAGATAAATTCTATTGCCGCGAACTGAGAAAAATCTGCCTGCTACATTTTTTCATATTACAGTTGTTAACCCACAATTATTTGCCAACCAGTACTGAAGAGTGTACCAACATATAAATAATGATTTGCAGCAAAAAGAGCAGATATGTATCAAGCAACCACCAACAGTAGCAGGCTAGTTGGAATTTACACCTTTTATCTACCATTGGTAAATTCAGTTGTCCCTTAAGTACCAAATCTTGGTACAACATACTCAATGTGATAAGCATGTTAAATTGCATATACTGAAGTATTTAAACAAACATGATTTGGTTCAGTTTTTATTTGATAAAATTATGTTTAAAGACAGTAAAAACAATTATTAGATCTCTCTATTGAACCTTTCTTTCTCTCTCTTTCCTCCTACAAGCTCTTTCTCTCTCCCTCACACTCTCTCCTCTCTTTCTCTCTCTCTCCATATCTTACTTCATCCCACTTTAAATATAGTTATTGACACTATTAACAATCAAGATTGACTTGAGAAGTAAATAATGTTCCGGATTGTGATTAAAAATGAATTAAAACAAAACACAATGATGTAACAAAACACTAATCAATATCACAGGCCAGATTCTAAAGCTGCTGCCATAAATTAAAAATCAACACATACCAAACAATTTCAAGGAAACTTGTAGTTTAATATTTGCCATTAAAAGTCTATAGCTTAGAATTATTTCATTAAAACATTTACTTTTCTGACAATCTGCAGCATTTTTTCTTTTAATACATTTGTTACTAAAGATTACATTTGCTATCAAACAGATTTGTTGTTTTTTATTATTTGCAACATTAAATCTGAATTTTGAACACTTGCTTTAAAGAATCTGAAATTTTAGGAGTTTGTTTTCCTATCAACAGTTTCTTTCTAGAATGTAACAATTTGAGTAGGTTTTTTTCTGTTAGCATGTACTTTCAAGAATCTAAGGTATTGCATTTTTTCCTTAATTACTTTCTTTGAACCCATTTCTCCCATCATCACAGATTGAAGAACAAGGTCTACTGAAAACATTATTGGCACAAATTTTTTTATCAAGAATCTGGGGCACTAAACTTCTTTTGTAAATGTTTGCTGTGAAAAATATCGACTGTAGTGGAATGACACTTGCGGAAGTCAAAATCACAATATCCGATTGAAAATTTCCCTTCTGTTGCCTTGTAAATGTCCAGTCCTCGGCCTATTTTCACAATCCAGCCATTATTAAATCTGCAAAACAATATAAAACACGAGCTAAATATTGAAAAAAAATCAACTTAAATGTAAATACAAGAACAAGAACCTCAGGTATACAAATTGTAACAAGTAATAACCAGTACTTTCTGCACTATCAAAGTACCAGTATTTTAAATTTTACTGCATATTTGAGAAGAATCCAGAATTAGAGCTGTTCCAACAAAGAGACTAACCTATTAAAAAAAACCACAGACACTGGCATCTGATTGGGCAAAAAAAGGGCAAACACAAGTTGAAGCTTATTCTTGGAAAAATAGGTTACAACATTAACATCACATAAAACAACAATACTAATATGGGGATATTATAAATACATGTAGATTAATGTCACAGTGACTACGAGATCACTAGAAGAAAGCAGCAGATCCAAAATCTAGATGGATGCCTGTAGAAACCTTGACCCCCAAGGAACTACAGCTTTCTTTTGTTTTTTTGTTACATCGCACCGGGATCGCACCGACACAATTTATGGTTATATTGTCGACTTCCAGCTAATAATAAGTGGAGGAAGACCCCAGACTTATGAACCATTGGCGCGCCGCAGATTAGCTGGAAAACCTCCCCATATGAAAGTTCTCACCCCGAAGGACTCGAACTCATGTGGTGAGGGGCAGAGGAGTCTCAAGCCAGCAACTTTAACAGCTCTGCATTCTATGTTCTGACACTAAACAGACTACCCTGACCTACACAACTTTTATGAAATGTTGTACACCTGCCTCTTCCCTACAATAACTACACCTTCTGGGTCAAAGATTATAAAGCTTTAACCTCTAGACCATTCTCAACTACCCGATTAGTCGAATTTTATTATCTGACCAATCAGATGCTTAACATGACCTCAACAACTTCCACTCAAAGTTTAATAACCTCACCTCCAGTCTCTTTCATCAGAATGGTTAAAATAAAATAGTATCCCTTAAATAATTAGCCCTACCCAAAACTAGTTCCTTATTTTAAAGAAAAGAAAATAAACATGCATTTAAAGTGGTATTTATTCAACTTGTCTAAAGACAAACCATTGAATGTCAGCTATCTTGCAATTGTCTCTAGTTCATTTTGTTATATCTCACTTCCCCAATTTTAGTTTTATTAGTGATGTCCAGCAAATTATTAGTGCAGGAAGACCACAGACATATGACTGTTGACCCTACAGCACACAAGTGTAAAACAAAAGCCCCCCGGACAAAAGGCCACCTCATTTAAAAATGACTTGGTGGACAAAAGTCCCCCCCACACACACACACACATCACTTTTCAGGAAGGACAAAAAAGCCTCCTTACTAATTTCTAAAGGTAGGACAAAAGCACCCCCTCTCAAAGATTTTTAAAAGTAGGACAAAAGCCCCCCCCCCCCCCAAACCCCACCCTCCGCCCTTATCTATAACAGTTGTTATAGATCTCTAATTACTTCATGTAAAAAGCTTCTTTCTACTCCTTAATCTAGCAAATGCAGGTATTTCAACTATGGGATGTTTAGATCATTTCAAAATATTTTCAGTCTAACATTTTTTAAAAATCTGGCAGTGCAGTGAAATTTTTCAATATTCTTCAAAATAATTATAAATAATCAAAAGTTATCAACGACAGTTTTGTCTATCCATAGATAACAGGTGTGGGTGCTTTTGTCCTATTAGAAATCTTTGAGCAGGGGCTTTTGTCTACTTTTAAAATTTATTGAGATTCATAATCTTTCTTATAATCTGTATCACTTTAGACGGGTTTCAGACTCTTTCTTATAAACAGTATCACTTTAGACTGATTTCAGATTACATCAGTATTTTAAAAGCTCAGACCCTGACACTTACCTGATCTCCCTATCATGTAGAGTTCTGGAATATTCCACCTCTAGCACCACATTATACTTCTGAAGACTTGTCGTCAGTTCCACTAGCCTAGCTCTCTGTTGCTTCACTTGCTCAGCTGTCTGGGTGAACAAGATGATAAACAAAATACAACAATCTGGTTAAGTAGGAGGGAAGCCACTACTACCAACTTTTAACTATTTGGTTTGACCCGGCCGGGGTTTGAACCCGCGACCTCCCGATCCACAAACCAAAGTTGACTTTTGGTCTCTATGGCCTAAAACAATAGCAAGGTGAAGGCTATAATGGCCATACGTGCCTCAATATGCTTCAAAAATATATCATAACTACCATGCTACCAATATAATTTTGTTGTGATTTTTATCTGATTTAGATAGTATGACTGTTGTTGTTGTACTTACATCATCCTGACCTGTGATCAGATGCACTTTCCTAACTTTGGCCTTGGATTTAAGCAGGAGTTCACAGAAGCGAAGTAAATTGTAAATCTGAAATAAACAAGGGATGTTGTAAAGCTTATTGGTCTCCTTGCTACCTGGTTTCACACAATGAGGCAAAAAAATCATTACGTATTAGAATAATGTGACTTTCACCTTTGCTTTACTGACCCCAAAACAAAATGGGGTCATCGACTCCTCATGACCAATGTCTGTACCAAAATTGGTGATTGTGGGCTTATACCTTCTATAGACATTAGTTAGAAACACAAAATATGTTCAAGGTCACTATTAACCTGACCTTTGCTCCACTGACCCCAAAACCAATAGGGGTCATCTACTTATTATGACAAATGACCCTACTTACTGACCTGCAGACCAACTGTATAACAATATGCCCATTTTCTCTTCGTAGAGAGGCATAAAAATCATATCAAATCTCCTAGACAATGTTCTTACTAAGGCTAAATCATCCAATTTAATAGTTAACTGTTTGTGTAATGTCTATTTTGAAGCAATGCATTGTGCCTTTCTTTAAACTAACTTAATGGAACATATTAAGTTCATCTTAACTGTTGTCAAAATGTTACATATTTTGGGTTTTATGGCACACCGACACTTAACAGTTCATAGGACGCCGAAAGAAAGTTACATGAGAATGCAGGATGCAACAGATATTCTAACACTATCAATATTTTACCTCTATAAACAAAGTTTTGTTCTGCTGATAGAATAAACAATATATCATAACAATGTTACATTTTTTCCTTAATAAATATAAATCTCCATATTAAGCAACAGTAACAAGTACAAATTGGTATAAATTCTTAACCACAATGTATACCTGTTAAATCAATTAGGCACTAATTTTTGTCAAAATTTGCTTAAAAATGTGCGATGTATAACTTGATTAGTGCTTTGCAAAGACGTGATATTCTTTCAAAAAATTGAAAGATGAATTGTTGATTATTTAAAATATGGCTGAGACTCGCAATACAAGAAGAAAATATATGTTACAATTGTATTGTCAAAACTCCATTGTTACACTTATAAAAAGTATGATTATAATAGAACAGTGTCACAATCTTCATAACAGTACCTGATGTGTTGAACGTACATATGGATCCTCTACAACAACTTCTGTGAGATCTTCGTCCAGAAATCTTCCAAATAGTCTCTCATAGCTGTGGCCTGTAGAATTATTCTCTATCTGAATCTGCTCATGGTATTTCCCAGCTGAAGGCAGACAATTACAACATAATAAATCAATACAATGCTTAAACAACGTATGTTTTTTTAAGGATATTCCACAAATACTAATAGCTGAGCCTAAAGAACTAAGACTGTTTTGGCGTAACATGTAATATCTATCAATTTCAAAGTTAATATCAATAAAGTCTGTAAGTTAAAGCTTACCTTCTTTTTCTTTTTCAACCTTGAGTTTAATTTCTTCAGCTCTGTCCATATATTGTACAACTTTAGCCCGAATTCCTTCTTTCTTGTCAGCAGGTACAGCTTAAAGAGATACATATTCTTTGAGGTCTTCACTGCCCTCAGACATAAATTTACCATATTGAAAACAGTTTTACTTTTAATAGGGAAAAGTTATTTTAAGTATGAAATGAATATGTTTGATGGTTTTCTAGAAGTGGATCTTTACAAAAAGTAAACCAACACAGAAAATTCTAAAAAAGGGGGCATAACTCTGCCAAAATTAAATAAAGATTTACTGGCACTTTTGAAATGGGTTTCTCTTTTTATAGTAAACAAGTATACCAAGTTTGCAGTGCGTATTGATTTTTGAGTAATTAACTTCAACAAAATTTTAACAAACTCTTAAGTGAACAGCCATGTAGCATATAGGCAATAGCGCCACTTCATGTGGAGGTAATTATAGATTTTGAATGGAAGAGAGTTAATATTTTGCCGATTTGTAAACAAAAATTTAATGAAATTTGACAATTCCTCTTAATCCTTTCTTTCATAGATTAACACTTCCTATGAAGGTGGTATGGGCCTGCAAAATGACAGGAGGCAACAGTTGATAAACCAGACACTAAAGTTATGAAGATTTTTTTTACTAACCTTTCATAGCTTCCATGAGCAATTGAAGACCTTCCTGGTAACAAATCACAGATTCCCCCAGCCTCCCAGATGTGTCCAGCTCTACAGCTCTCATCAACACGGACCTGGCAGACTCAAGAATACCTGCTGTCTTGTCAGCCATTATTTTCTTAGTGTCCGTTTATTACAATTTGATAACTGCTATACCTAAGAAATGATAAAAAATATTTTAAAAGTTCTGAAAGGAATTTTTTTGAAAAGAAAACACAGAGTTCCTTGATGTGTGCGAAAGGTGAACATGTGCAATCAGAGGACTACCATTGGCTAGTATTTGACAACCAGGCAATAAGAACATTTATAACAATAAAATTAGAAGTATACGTATTTAAAATTAAATAATTATATTGCGTAAGAAGACTAAGTTTAAATATGTAGTAGACATGATTAACAATACGTTTCCATGAAAATCATCATTTTTTTAAGATTGTAAAAACAGGAAAGGATGCCTGCATGGATTTATTTCTCTCACTAAATTTTTTTTTTTTAATTTGTACATTTTTGACCTTATAACCACTTCTTCAACATTTGACATGCAAAGTTTGCTGCTGAATAATGTCAACTTCATCCTCATTTAACATTCACACCAAGTTTTCAGTTGTTCTGAATTGTAATCGTAACATTTTTTCATTCAAAATGAGCTGAACAAACCAACTTAGCATGTGCACTGCCTTCTCATAGATAGTTTCCATGTGATGTCATGGACACTGATAAGACCGTTTAAGGCACCCATTTTTGTGGGCAGAAGCTAATGTAGGCCAAAATCGGGAAAAATGTGCTGTATTAAACTCACCACTGTGTTGTTTTTTTTCAGTCTATTATACTGAATTTTATATCAAGTTTAACAGCTTTTATAAAGTATTTTAAATATCAAAACTATATTTTGATAGTTTAAAAGGTTAAAGAAATACAACAGAAAATCATACACTGTTAATTTTGTTTTAAGTATGAGCCAATAGTTTTATTTATTTCTGTGTATAAATTCTGTGTGCATTTATCAATTGTAAAAATATTGTATTCTAAAAATATGAAATTCAAGAGCTTTCCAATGGCGTATAGCTTTTAATTTTCGGACCACAAATGAAAAAATTACAAGAAAATAAAATTTACCGTTCTATACAATTCATATAAAAATCCCTTGAAGTTACCATCAAAGATGGCTGCCAAGATAAGGGATTTTCACTGATGTGGAAACTATCTATTTACACCAATCCATTTGGCCAGTCTGATGGATTTTCTACCTTAGGGAGATATCCAAACTTATTCTGTTACCTGTCAAATTTTTACACCCTCTAGGCACGATAAAGTGTAAGCCCAACTGCTTCAATAGTGCATGTCACCTTTTTCCTTCTCAGATTTTAATAAAAAAAATACTAACACAGTGAGCAGAGTATTGTCTGTGATGTCACAGAGTGGAAATCAAAGAGCGTTCTACTCACTACTGTACCTTCCCAGATTACGGCAGATAGCTACTAACCTAAAACAATTTCAATATGCAGACTAGCTGAGAAGTTTAAATATTGAGGTTTAAATTGAAGGTACTTGGTTGATTTAAAATAATGTTGATTTTTTATTACAGGGGCCCTTTAACATTATTTAATGCATATGATTTAGTGTGTGCGGCATCATACCCAACAAAAACGACATCAAGGCTTCACAGACAGTACCTTTTTCTCCCTTGCTTCAGTGCAATTGGTATAATTGCAACTCTATTTTACTACACTTTTTAAAAAAGTGGGGCTATGAATCAGTTATATTACCAGATTGATTCCATGTTTAGTTTTACAAACAGAAGCTTAAAACAGTATATGGTGAACTTGACATCACACCAGTCTGACTAATTGTCAAAATGTGTGTCACTAACTACTATCTATGAGAGACCCTATGCTGGATTAACCTAGTTAAAGTTTGTGCATGATAACTGCCACTTTAAATAACATTGGGCTTACATGCATTTGCATTCAACAACTATATGTGCCACCAACAATGCTAAAATGTCTAGTAAAAGAAGACTCATGGATCAGTATACATACACTTGGTTTTTAAGTGAGTCTGCAAAATGTCAAAATTAAAGATTTTATCATTATGCATTGAAATTGAAGATTATTTACACAAACTTCCTTTTAACCAAGCAATTATTCTATATAAATTTCTATGTAAATTGGCTTTCAGTTAACTGTTGTACCTAAATATTTTTGTATTTGCTATATGTAAACTTCTTCCTCTCTGTTATTACGTGTTTGCCATCATTCCGATGTTGTCGAATGTTTTTGTATAGAAAATTGTGGGGTAATTTGAGTTATGTCCCTTGTTTATAAGGGCACACTACATTAAATTTATGAACAACAACAACAACATAATTTGCCAGTCGCCTTGTCCATGTAAGACGGAGTCAGCTTTTTTTTGTCGGATTTCGTTTCAAGTAAGCTTTTTTATGTGCTTTATTTTACAAATTACCATAATGTTTCACGAAATAAAGGCAATTTTTTTGGTCCAAAATCGTTCAACAAACGGTAACGTCACGGATTCCATACAAAACGTACCCAAAATAAAACGTACCTTAAAGTCGTCTAAACATTCCAAAGTTTAGATTTTTAGTCAAAACGTATCCGGGCAGAAATTATGTATAATTTATAATTATATATAACTTGGCCCAACAAGTGGTATGGTGTATTATTTGTAGGTGACTTTTTCTTTTTTCATAACTTATTAGACTCTAAATTATTGTCTGTTGTATGCTAAACATGTGCAAATGTCGATTTTCAAATCATTCCTTTGGTTTCATTATTATGACTACAACATAAATTGCTGTAAAGACTCGAACATATGCGGTGAAGATTTAAGTTGCAAGATAGCGACCCTAATGACTCGCCCGCAGTCACTCCATTACAAATAGTTTCCATGTGATGTCATAGGCACTGGTAAGACAGTTTAAGGCAGCCCTCTTTGAAGGCAGAAGCTAATGCAGGCCGAAATCTGGAATTTTATATCAAATTAAACAGCTTTTATGAAGTATTTTAAATATCAAAACTATATCTTGAAAATCTAAAAGGTAAAAAAAGATACACCCAAAAAATTTACACCGTTAATTTTGTTTAAGGATGAGCCAATAATTTTATTTATTTCTGTGTATTAATACTTTGTGCATTTATCAATTTTAAAAATATTGCATTCTAAAAATATGAATTTCAAGAGTTTTCCAATGGTGTATAGCTTATAATTTTTGGAACACAAATGAAGAAATTACAAGAAAATACAATTAACACTTCTATACCATTCATCTAAAAATCCCTTGAAGTTGCCATCAAAGATGGCTGCCAAGATAAGGGATCTTCACTAATGTGGAAACTATCTATTGATTTAAGTATGTGGAAACCTGCAGATTGGCGGCATAACCATTAATAAAACAGATTTAAAAATTCCTTTGTTTTGTGATGACAGAATTACTCTCATTATATACGGCGACATCCAACACCAGTTGGCTGGCCTGATGCAAGTCTTCAATAAATCAAAGTGTGTTTTTTTATGTCCATGGCAGAGAAGATTCAAGTTAGAGTCTACAAGTCCTGTTTAATAACCCTTGTTATCTCCCTTTGAAGAGTTATCGTTCGTTTTGCGTACAACTTCCGGTGAGCAAAAGAACAAACAAGATGGCGTCTGAAAACAATGAAATCGGTGATCTGTGCAAATTTTCAAAATTATCAGTGCGGGAACTGAAAGACTTTCTTAGAGAAAAAGGGGCGCATGTATCAGAGAATCGTCCGGAACTTATAATACGCGATAGAAAAGCTAGGTACACGGACATTAAGTGACATTAAATTGGACGACGAAGAAGACCGCATCAAACGCGAAGGAGAGTTGTTTGTAACGCCATTCGGGGAGAATCTTACAAAACCTAGCTCTATCTATATTCAGTTTACATTTCCCAAATACCGAAATGCAACCGCTTTCCTACCTTACATATAAAGCATTGTGTCAACTAAAGGCAATTGTCGGAGACCATTTTGAGTGGACATGAACTCAGTAGAAATTTCTTTTAAAATAAAAGATGTTTACCCTGATCTAATGGGAAACATTCTTAACTTAAGTGAATTTCTTCAGTTAGAGATATGATTTTGTTGGAAAAGTGTGGACATATCTTCAGCTAGACACACTGAAAACAGACTAAATTTTTCAGATGTCAATAGTTTGTTTGAAAATCCATCTATATGATGTCATTCTGTTGCAGAATACTGTCATGTACATGCATTTTAATTGAAAATTTAGAAATACATAATAATTATAAAAAAAATAGTATTGCATTATATGTAACTACATGTATTAAGATTTCTCTCAATGCAGTCTCCCTGTGTAGACAAAAATTTAGTCATTACAAATTTTCAGCAGATAAAATCCTAGTGGTAAATTACATTTCTTCTTTTGTTAAGGAAATTCAATTTAAATGTCCTATCCGATACCTTGTTTTATGTTGATATAAACATTGTTTTCTTCTCTTTCTACTTGACATAATATGACAAATATACAAATGCAGACATAACATTTCAATAGATAGTTGACACAATCTTGTTTTGTGAATTTCATCTCTGATGGTTATCACATAAAATACGAATTGAAATAAAAATTGGGAAGCATGGTTTTGTATATGTCGGGTGCGGGAATAGCCGTACCACTACATTCTCGTATCAGGAATAGACGAACCATATATGAATTATAATAATATATTGCCATATTAGTGACATAATTGCTGCCAGGCATTGCATCTATCGCACTGGAAAGCGTGCGTTCTTGCTGTAACAAAACGGTTGCAATTTATGCATTGGAAAGCCATTACAGATTGGCTTGTTTTGAGAGACTGAATTTTCATCAGAATCGGATTCTCTATATATCTTATTTGACAAACTGTTGACATAAGACACAACTGCGAAGTGTTCGTTACTTACAAGTTCCCTCGTATCTATGATTGACTAAAATTAATCGTAATTAACTTTGTTCTTTAATTGTCGTCCAATCAGCGGTCATCTTAAACTTATTCTTTCATTAATTAACATGTAATAAGCGACCACTCAACAAAACCTGAAAGTCAATGTGTGACCGTCAGTTGTTTTTATTGCGGTCATGCACTAGAGGTGTGACTGTTAATGACCTTTGTGCAAATTCGCTGCTGTTATTGTCACATGATGGTCTTTGTCTCGATTTGCTCGCGTAACCTATTAATCGCAGCCATTGTTTTATACTTGAATAATAATAAGTGCATCAATTATTCTTTTATCTTTCGACATTGTCATAGATTATACATTTTCCATAAACAAATAAATCTTCGAGACGCTTTGGAGTTTTGATTATGCCGTGAATGATGCACACACAATTCCCCACCCACTTTTGAAACTTTGTTGTCTACGACGAATCTGCACGGTATAGGATTCTCCTTGGTGTATTTCCCTCTAGAATATGCTCTGTCTAGTATATGCTCTGAACAAAGACGATCATTCTTCAGATTGCAAGTGGAAATTTGGCTCAGGCTCATTGTTTTAAGTCGATTTATCTACAGTTTTCTCAGTTTATCGTCAGTTGGAAATCTGTGAAAGGTGGCGTCCTTCTGTCAACTCTCCCTGTAATTGCTACACACACAACAATAATATCTCTTTTTTATTCGAGTTTAACACCTTTTCTGCCATCGTTGACAATTTTGATTTGCTCTCCACCGGAAATGAAATGCGAACCTCCACGCTAAAGAGCGTTTAAGGGAGGCAATTATTCAGGGAAGATAACAGGGGTTATTAAACAGGACTGTAGGGAAAACAATGCCATTTAACAAATCCTTATAGATTTTATGTAAATAAAATTTCTAAATTTAAAAAAAAAAATCACGAGAAAAGAAATGAAACACGATAAACAGGAGTTGCCCTTAGACAGCATGTATTACTTTTTTCAGTGCTTGATAATATAATAAAAGGGACATAACTCTGCCAAAATATACTTTAGGGTTACATGGCTTTTTTGAAATCTGTTCCGCTTTTGATAGTGAAGAGGCATTCTAACTTTGATGGTTTTCGAGAAATGGACCTTTAAAAAATGGTTAACTTACTCCCACTAGAGGGTCAAGACAATAGCTCCATTTTCGTTCACATAAAAGTAGAACTAAAAGGTTTCAAAAAAAGGAAACAACACTGTTCTTATGGTTTGAGTAAGTTTTGACTCGCTCTTGTTCTAAACACTCCCCTTGAAGCAGTGTTAACTGTTATATTGAACAATTTATTTCTGAATTTTATTTAATGACAGATATATATTTAGATATATATTTAATGATTTAGCTATTTGTCTGAATAACAATTAACACAACCATACTTCATAATAATGATTTGCAAATGCTACTAAATAACTTGACTTCCATAAATTCAGTTCAGATACTTAACTTACACGCTTTAATAGTCATAAATGCATTATTTTGTATCTATGAATATCCTTATCAAATTTAATACAAAAACATACATAAAGGAGTATTTATCCATGGCAATGAAAGAAAAAGTCACTGTATGCTGGTCTCAAAAACAACTTTTAATAGAATATCTTCGTAACATTGTACTCTATTATAAAAATACAGTTTGATAACCCAATAGACTGCTCACCACAAACTGATGTGACCCAGGGAAATATCTCAAATCCAGTTCAGTCAGATCCAGCTAGGAGACTTTTGGTCAAGATTGTCTCGCTATTAGTTGAGGCATACCTCCAGACAAATATGACAGTCTAGTAAGAACCAGCAAAGCACTGTAAGCCTGCTGGAAGACTTCCCCACAGGTAAACCTTTCCCCAGTCTAGGCTTAGATCCATGCATTATTGGGCAGAGGAGTTACTAGTCTGATTAAGGGTTCCATGTTTGAACCTAAGACCGACCAATATGTTATGGTAGTCTATATGCGAGGTGATTTTTACTGCATATTGCTTCAGGTAGTTATATGTACTTCCCGAGTACTGGTTCTATCCAGGAAGCGGCAGTTGAGGAAAAGTTATATTAGTTGAAAGGACTTGTTTTCCAATCTACTACAGGTATAAGCAAATCAGTTCAATTTAAATTTAGTCCATTAATTTACAACTATTCAACTAAACATAATTATATGGGTAATGGTGATGCTTTTGGTCAAAGTCATACGACTATCTCCGAAACTTCTCACTGTCCTGCAACTTTTAAGTTCCCGGTCACATGTGCTATGAAGGCCTGAAGAAACTGTACACCTTCGCCTGTCAGGGAACTGAAAGGAAAGTGCAAACTGTTTAAATTTTATAATTTCTTTTTGACCATCTACCATACACATACATTCCAAATTACAATAAAACACCAAAAGCACTTGAAAATCAAAGAAAAGTAGCTGTTCTTTGTTACTTGCCAACGACTTAGTGTTTGATTTAGTTTTTGTTAAATTGCATCAATACAATTATGGTCATACTGGCAACTTCCAGCTTTTTATTGGTGGAGGATGATACTAGACATATGTCTGGTTAGAACCACTGGTGCAATGCAGGTTAAACATGTTGCTTAAAAAAATGTGTATTCACTCAAGCACCATACCCAGTCACATTAGTCTGACACTGGGCCAGCCAGTTGTGGAACTAACCTTATAATTGCTTGAGCCACTACCATTTTTAACAACTTTGTTATGTCGCGGCCCAGGATCGAACCCTGGGCTTACTGTACCTAGAGCTGACACTCTACTGATTGCACTACCAGCCCCAGTAGTCTGATAGTGTACTTGGTATATAGATTTTCTAACAGCTAAAATTAAAATAATAACAAAACTTTTATTACAGTTAAGATTTTCCCTACTGAAAGACAGCAAAATATTTTGAAAGAAAATATGTTCACATATAAACAATTAGTTTGTGATAATCTATTCAAGTCATCATGGCAGTTAAACAAAATGTTCACTCCTTTCGTCTTTTAGTTTTGAGATTTAAAAAAAGTGCCAATAAAACCAACAATTGCCCAAGGATACATATTTAAGCTTCAGTCTTAAACCATACTCTAGCAACTGATTGGTTGAGTTTTTAATAAAACCTGAAATATGACCACTCAATTGCTTGAGAATAGTCTGAAACTCAAGTTCATAGTTTTATAACCTTAAGCCCTGGCTGCTTTAACTCAGCCATCCTTCCAAGGAATCCATACCTGACAAGGAATGGCTGTGGAAGACAGTACATGGTCTGCTCGATGTATTTGAGGGCGGATAAACAGTGTCGAATACGCACTGCTGGTTTAGCCTTATCTATCTTGGTCAACACAAGCTATAGAAAATAAATATATAGAATTGTAGTGAGTGAATTTTACTTATAAGCTTAATTTTTATCAACAATATACGTATTTATACACATACCTGTATGAGCACCATAAATAAATTTGAGTGAATTTTAAAATGTGAAAGTGTGGTATAAAAGAAATTAATAAATAGAGTGTTTTGTTGTAGTAAAATTGCTGTTGATTAAAAACAAATCAATACATGTATACTGTTGTTATTTCTAGAATGCAATGTCAGTACATGTACTGTTAAATAAGAAAATACTTGCATTGTGAAGATTTTACTAAATAACAGCATTCTGTATTACCAAAGCAACAATATTTTAGTGGAGAACATTGATCATATAAATAGAACTAGCTCTAGATCAGCCAATATATTACAGGAACGTCAGATACCCACACTTAACTATTCCCGTTTTACTACATTCTTCAACAGTGGTTTTATTGGTAAATTTTCTGTCGTCTTATCGAACTGAATAGAATAAGAATTAGCCAATCATAATACTGCTTACAAAATCCAAACAATTCAGCATGGAGATTAGAAGTATAACACTGACGTCGCCAATTTGACAAGTCTGTCAAAACAATGAAAGAACAAGCTTTATTAATGGACTGAAATCTTCATTGGATTATGAAGCAACCAATTAAATATCATTACCAGAAACGGCAAAAATTGAACTAAACATCCCATGTGTGATGAATGGAGGATATGGAATGGATCAGTCGTGGGTGTCTGACGATGATATTAAAGCCTACTCTAATACTTCATTTGTTTAAAGCTTCTGTCAGTTTGTCATCATTTCTTAGTTCCAAAATATTCACAAAATGAAAACATTTTCATAAAATTATTTAAATAAAATAAAATCTGTTTAAACATCTTACTTAAATTTAAAAAAAATTCATGGAAAGAACATAAATCTTGATTATTTGAGGCTAGCACTTAACTACTAGACCATCCTGACGGGTGGTCCAGAGATGCCATTCATAAATATTGCTTATCTAAGTTTACTTTAACCACAATCCTATGCCATTTCTGTTAAAAGAAATATACAAATTTCTCTATTAAGTTTACTGCATTATTAACACAGGATATCTCAATAGAAAATAATGGAAAAAATAAGTGAAGCCTAATGTTAAAGAAGCTTAAAAGTACCCCAGGAACAAAGTTTAACTGAATTAAACACAGAATTGATGAAATAAAAAATAAAACTTAAATCAAAAATGTAATTTTGCTTCAGTGTCATTAAATTTTCTAGCAATTTGAAGAAGGAAACAATTCATCTTGTGCCATTGAAATGAAGTTTCAATGCATGCAAAACTTTACGAGAGTATATAAAAATGAATAAATGCTATTTTACTGCAGCACAAACAGATTTTTTCATAGTTTGACAAATGAAATCAAGGTGTTTACCATAATAACAGGGTAAAAAAATAAAATACATAAAATATATGTGTGCAAGTTATTGATTTTTTTTTTTCAATTATGACTCTTGTACTTTAATTTTTTTTTTTTTTTCATTTATTGACCTTTTTTTTTTAAAAATCCTTATTATTTTCACTGCTTTTTAATGATATATTATTATTTATAGGGAGCACATACAGTATGGTGAACTTGTAACTCGTTGAGAATAGACATCTTTTGAACATCCAGGGGAGTGAATCCAATTTTGCCATCAATTAACAGGAAGGTCATTCGCAAACTGAAGAATGAAAAGAATACTTTTTCAAAGTAACATTAAACTAATTAAGAATAAGCCAACTTAGTCTAAGATATATTTTTCTGGTACTTGCATATATACCGGTAATGATAATGCAGCTACAGGCAGTAAATGGGCTATATAGGAGTCCTAGATTTGCATGTCTGTAACCTAGTTACTGCATAATATCAGAGAACAGAGGGTATTTATCACTTTTATGTAATAGCTCTGGTTTTACTTGGTGTGATGCATGTATATACAATTTATTGTGTGTGTTTTGTTATTTATGCATTCTGTAATCTATGTTCCATCTGGCCTTTGGGGCAGATCCAAATTCAAATTCTTCTTATTTTACTGTGTCAATCGGCAACACCATGTAAGTTTATTGCCGCTATTGCTACAAATAAAGTAAATGTTTTGTTTCGTTGTTTTTGGAATAAACTGCAGCAACCATTTATGATCATTATAGCAACTACAAGCTTTTTGGTGGAGGAAGACCACAGACACATGTCTGGGTAGAACCACCGGCGCACCGCTGGAAGACCTTCCTAGCAGTGAGACGCTTAGCAGTCAGAGGAGTTACAAATCGGCGACTACCACTACACCATGGGTGCCCCTTCATAAAGTTAATCAAACCAGAAAGCCAGACAAAAATTAACCTTGCAAGTAGTATGAAATGACCTGTCAAGAGGTATGGATAAACCTAAAAAAGCAGGTATGATACAAATTTCAAGGATAAGACTACAGTTATCATCGAGTAAACATCGATTTGGAAATAAGTTGTTATAGACATTTGTTTGTGGTTTTGCTTATATAAACAAAAAAGGGCCTTTTACATATTGTACATAGGTACATTTTTTTAAAAAGAATCAACTAAAACAACATAACCTGTTTATGAGCTGTACAGGCTGTTTTTTTTCTAGTTGACAAGTATTGTTTTAATACATCCCTTTTTGAACACTATGATAATAATTCCTTATAAAAAATCAACAAATTATTATCAAAATTTTTATCCTTAATAAGCAAACTGATCTGAAACTATACTCTATATGGTCAGAAATACTTTCTCTTATTTTATTTTGATCTTTTATGTAAGAAAATATACAGAAACCTCTTAGATAAGCAATATTTTATGAACCCTTTTACTCCCCTTGACAGTAAAATACAGTGTTTTTTTTAATTATAAGCGATTTAGTGACGTAGGGCATTTTCATGTAGAAAATTCCTCAGCATGGGGCGAGGAAAATGGCTTAGCAGTGAAACGGTTAAATATATATAAAGATACAAAAACTTTTCATAAGAAAAAAAATCATTTGATATTGTCATCAATTGTTCTAAAGCCTATTACACTACAAACTAAGTAACTGGCCACAGTCCAGACCACTATAAAAATCTTTAGTGTGGAGAAATGCCGTTTTGTAGAATATTTAAATCAATACAAGACTAAGATTTTTGCATTACAAAATACCTAATATTGAATTTGCTGCATAAAAATCAATCAATATGCCATAACCTTTTTACAAGAAAAAAATAAAATAAGAAATGTAGCCATGCTACAAAACCAGGTTTGACAATTTATTACAAATTATTAAGCAGAAACTGTTTTTCTATTTTTCGTAACAGTGACCTTGACCCTATTGACCCCAAATCCAATTCCAAGCTAGGTCTTCATGCAAGCTTGCTATATCCAAAGTTTCAGCAAGATTGGTTTATTTGAACTGAAGTTATTGACCGGGGACCGTTTTTCTATTTTTAATAACAGTGACCTTGACCTTGATCCGACTGGCCCCCAAATCCAATCCTGAGCTAGATCTTCATGGAAGCTTGCTATATTCAAAAGTTTCAGCAAGATTAGTTAATCCAAACTAAAGTTATTGACCGGAAACTGCTTTCTATTTTTAGTAACAGTGACCTTGACCTTGACCCAGCAGGCCCAAAATCCAATCCAAAGCTAGGTTTTCATGCAAGCTTGCAATATCCAAAGTTTCAGCAAGATTGGTTAATCCAAAACTGAAGTTATTGACCGGAAACCCTCTGTTTGTCAACAAATATAGGATTCCGCATTTGTAGAACACTTTAAATAAACACTAGGATTTCTGCATTAGAAAAAATTCCTATTATTGTATTTACTGTATAAAAATCAATCAATAAGACCTAAACTGAGGCCTAGTGAGTGACTCACAGTGTAAGGAATCTGAAAGTCTTCCATCATATTCAGGCCTATGACATCTGTTTCTGTCACACCGACTGATCCATCTACCAGGAACAAGGTTCGACTGAGGCTGAATCGACAGTATATATAGGCCGCCTAGTCTTAATTTGATTGAATAAATATTCCTTATACATAACTTGCATATAATACAAAAGTTTATCTGAAGTATCAGAGCTGGGTGTTATAATTGCATCTTTTTATGAAGAAAACTGAAGGGCAAAAGCTAAATCAAAAAGGAATATAGACAGACCGGTTCAGGTTTTCTGGACTGGATGGATAGAGCTGCAGACAATTTACCTCTTGTTAGACAGCTTATTTATGGCATGGGTTCAAATCCTGCTCAGGAAGGAAACTTTCATGCCGGGATGTCATCCAGGTAAAGAGCGCCAACCAAAGACTTGGACAGTGGAAAAAGATTGATGTAAGTGTAAAGAAAATGTTTTTAAAAATATACACAGACTAATGAAATATGTTTAAAAAAACACAACAAAAGTACAAATGTTATACATACTTAGGTCTTGACTGAAGAAACTTTTCAACCATCTGTACATAATTACTTGGCATTCTGTAACCATAGCCGGGCATATCCACAACACTCAACTTGTCCCCAACTTGAAAAAAGTTCATCATTTTGGTGTGACCCTACGAAAGTTAAAAAACTATTAAAGAACAACAAAGTAAAAATTCCTAGATAATAAAATGTTAAGCTGGTATCTCAATTCATTCTTATACTTTGATTGGTTTGGCTAATAGTTATGTTTATTTGTTTGGTTTTTGTTAAATTGCACCGAGACAATAATGGTCATATTGGTGACGTCTAGCTAATTATTCGTGGAGGAAGACCACAGACTTATGATTGGGTAGAACCACTGGCGCACTGCAAGCTGAAAAATCTCCCTACATGAAGGTTCTTGCCCAGATCGGGACTTAAACACGCGTGGTAAGGGGCTGAGGAGTTACAGGTCAGCAACTCTAACCACTAAAAGTCAGCGACTCTGTTGTAAAGAATCTAAAAGACCAGTAAGATCAGTATAAATGGTTTAAGATTCCATGTCAACTACATTTTAACCTTGGTTAAATATCTTGAACAGATAGTTAGATAGTTAATGGTGCCTGTGATGGAGTAGTTTAGTCACCAGCCATAACTGATCTGTCCATCATAACAAATATTTGAGTCCTTGTCATGGATTGTAAAAACTTTCATATGGGGCTTATTAACCTGAATGTGCACTTTTTGCCTAAGCCTGATACATTTGTGCCTAGTGTCCCTTACATCAAAAAACTACAGAACACTTACTGGTGTTTTGGATGTTCGAACATGGACATTGTCCTTGCCACCTAACAGTACCTGGATCAAGGAGGACTTGCCAACATTGCTGCGACCAATAAAAGCAACCTGAAATATTTCACAGTCAAAATCTATTTAAAATTCAATTATACAACTTAATTCTCCTACTTCTTACCCAGACACAAGTATACTTTCCTATGGTGAAGAAGAATCTAATATGAGTGTTAAGTAGATACTGAAAATAGGGATGGGATGGGATTTGCTGGCATTTTTGCCGATACTGTAAACAACATTGCTATCATTATCACACAAAGGCACTTATGAGGTGCCCAGGGACTGAACCCGGCCGGTCCATTATACTGACACCAACGAGTCGGGCATAATGCTGTCCCCTTAGCCACTAGCGTAAGAAGGGAAGCCATTACTACCAACTTTAAAGTCTTTGGTTTGACCCAGCCAGGGTTTGAACCCCGCGACCTACAGATCCTTAAGCCGATGTTCTACCACTTGAGCTATTGCGGCTGGTGATACTGAAAATATTTAACGAGTTGGATGAAATGATACGAAACGAGGGTCTTCCGAATGAACACGAATATCAGATTCCATTTATCACATAACCAAAACATCACCTGTTTTTTGTTTACAATGCATCATTTTCTTATAGTACGAACAGTTGGCCTTGACATGTGTAATTCGGTTTGGGAAAATAGTTCCACTCTTTACTTTCCATAAAAAGGGAACAGATTGAATTATAACATGACTAAAATGTCATTTTTTATTACTTAAAATGAAATTGTTCAACACAATGCATAAAATGGTGACAACAATGTGATCGGGAAATAGCATATACACTACACATATTTAATGACATCACACTATGATAACTAATGTGTTACCAAAAATAACGCAAGAGTGTTACCTCATGCTTACGCGGTAGGTTATGTGATAAAAATGTGTTACTTTATTTAAGAAATAAAACATGAATTTAATTTTTAACAAAAGCATGCACACACTTGAAAAAACTATGTTTGCATCAATGTTCATATAAATTTTTCTATGTGTAAACATACTTATTCAAGGTAACTGTGTATTTCTATTAATAGATCATAAGACTGGGCATACCGTACATCTATATTATTATTTTATACATCAAGCCAGATTAAATAGGGAATGCCCACCTCTGTCATCTGTTTTGTATATTTTGGCAGATGCTCTGCCAACACTGCTGACTTCAGAAATTTGATTTCATTATCAGGACGGTTCCAGAAAATTTGTTCTCCTTGGCGTACTTCTTTTGCAGTTGGATTAAATACTCTCTGTTCATTCTTAAGAAGGGGAACAGCTGAAAATAAAGAAGACAACCTATATTGATAAGCATAATTATACATGATACAAATATATTAATATTCTAAATTGTTTTATGTTTACTTCAGATTACCATTACATCATAAAACTTTTATTTCTACATTTTAATTTTTTATATAAAGAAAACATAAAAATACTGCCTTAATAGTAAGGGCATGCCATGACAGTGTACATTGGCTTGAGATAAAAGTCAGCAGACCTTTCCCACCTGGAATTGAGGCTTCACCTCAGTTCCCTTCAACCACCAGTGCACTAAGTGGGCTTAAAATAAAAAGCCATGGGCTGATTATATGAGAATAAATACAAAGTACTTAATTATATATAATATCTGTTGTTGGGTATATCTGAGGTTCGATACACAGGTCTTGGTTAATCACAACTGAACACAATATACTATAGTGCCTATTTCCATTACCACAGCTTTATAGTTACTCAATATATTACATGACACTACAAACATATGCCTTGTAACCTATGCGTGGAGATGGGTTGATTTGGGAAGGATTTTTTTGTTATGCCACAGTGAGATAGGTAGTTATGGGCATATTAGCAATGTCCAGCTAATTATTGGTGGAGAATGACCTCAGACATACATTTTTGTAGTGTGCTGGTTAGGTAGAAAATCTCCCCACATGAAAGTTGTCACCCCAACCAGGACTTGAACCTATGCCGCGAAGGGCTGAGGCGTAATGTTACATTTCGATGACTTAAACATATTGTCCACAGCCCTCTTAGTGGAAATTAAAGCAGATAAAGAAGAATTAAGCATGTCTTATTGATCTAGGAAGGGGATAAAACAAGAAACATACCAACATATTTTTGAAGATCATCTATAGGGTTCACATTCTTTTGATTTGTATGATGACTGTGAGTTTCAGTTGACAAGTTTCTTACACAGCAATTTCTGTTATAGCATCTCTTGACTACTGACCATAAATCACTTCTTCTGTCAAGCGACAACTTATTTACATCATTGTGTTGCCAATGTCTATACAGTGCCCTTGAAACACTATAGGAGCAATCAACAGTTGATCTTTCAGAAGTTAACTGAACAAACTGTTTGACTTTTAATATGCTTCTCTGCAGCATAGCTAGATAAGAGTCTATGAATTTTGTTTAACTATGTTGATAGAATAAATTGAAAGCTGCTCAAATAAAAGTATAAAAGGAATTATTCTTGTCCAAAAGAAAGGCTAGATTCTTAAACTCTTCTCAATGCTCCTGCAAAATAAAAAAATGCACGTTTGTTTACAATTACATGGAACTGTTCAATAAAAGTATGATTAAGTAAAGATTACCAATGCCTCATATTTGTAGGTCTCAGATTAAGAGCCCATTCCAGATCAACACCGATTTAAAATTTGTAGGACTTAATTATGCTAAAAAAGAGTCAAAAGGTCTGTTTCATTACTGGCACTCAAGTTTATTAGCACTAAAAAATCCATCACTTATAGTTTTCGTTATTTAAAATGCTTATATTTATAATGTACTTTTAAACGCTCAAGCACAGAGAAGGGTAGTTTCACGACTGGTCGACTCAGTGCCAGGATGTGACTAAATGTGGTATCATGCCTGGTGTTACCAGCATCCTATACACAGTGAAGTCAGCAACACTGTCCCCAAATAAGTGAAAAATTGTTAAGGGGATGATAAACCCTAAAACAATTCACATTCAATCAGATA
This sequence comes from Sinonovacula constricta, assembly GCA_007844125.1. Taxonomy (NCBI): domain Eukaryota; kingdom Metazoa; phylum Mollusca; class Bivalvia; order Cardiida; family Solecurtidae; genus Sinonovacula; species Sinonovacula constricta. The sequence goes on along the minus strand of CM017558.1, from coordinate 6,229,960 downwards.
TTCAATGATTAAAGGGCTCCCTCTATTGTTCCTTGCCACAAAAATCCCCACAGCTGACACAAAATGAACAATTAGAAAAACTTTGCCAATCTTTGATTACTAAATTTCAAAATTAAAAAACAAAAAGTCCTGAAGTTTGTTTCCATAAAGTCCATGAAGTTGGACATTACTGGTAGCTTGGCAATTACTGCGCAAAATTCTATCAATTTATCTGAAGACCCTCACATATTTGGGTCTACTACTACTTTTACAAATAGTTAAAATACATATAAATAAAATTTCTTACAAAAAACAATATAATCACTAAATCACAGCCAGTTTAAAACATTAGTGTGTTTCAGCATGACCATTTTTTTTTTTTTTTTGTAAAAGGGACATAACTTAAGATATGAAGAATATACAACGTCTTATATTTTTGGTGTAGTGCACCCGTATGAGCTGTACCCTCTAGAGTTGGGGAGCGGCTTTTTCTCACACCTTACAGTTCGCTTAGATGTCATGCACTTATGTATGTCACATTTGCTTAATCCCGCCCCCAAAAGGAATAATAATGATTTACTAGCTTCAAAACATATCAGAGAGATAAATAAAGATTGTAAAATTTGCTGTTAATAACTACTCTGAAGCCATTTAAACATGGAAAAAACACAGATTTGTGCGCACAGAAAGCTGTTTTATCGTGATTCTAAATTGTCTTACGCACTATAGGCACACTTAATCAAACCCACTGCAACAAATGAGATGTACAAAGGTAGCATACATGTATATGTCACTAAAACTATATATTTGGTGATATGAAAGTCGATTGATGTCTCGTTTGTTTTTGTTTTTTGTTATATTTTTCATACGCAAGTATAGGCCTACGTACAGGCCCGGATTTACCGGGGGGGGGGGGGGGGGGGGGGCGTTATTTTGTGTGGTATTGACTGAAAATACAAATTTAAGACACAATATAACTTGAAACTATGGAAATAAAATATATCATGCATAACCCGGGCATCGTCTTTTTAAGTGTTTTGGCAATTTTAGATTTTGATTTTTCGAACAGAGGTTACGAACATGCTTAAAGTGCGTAATGACAGATACGCGCCTGCAAAATGCTGTTTATTGATGTCCTACACGACATTTACTGTCGTGCCCCGTCAAGCATGTCATGTCATTTACCGTCAGTCATGCCATGTCATGTCCCCTCAATCATGTCATGTCCCCCTCAATCATGTCATGTCCCATCGGCCATGTCATGTCCCGGCGATCATGTCATGTCCCGTCGGTCATTTCATGTCCCGTCGATCATGCCATGTCTCGTCAGTCATGTCATTTAACGCCAGTCATGTCATGTTCCGTCGGTCATGTCAGGTCCTGTTGGTCATGTCATATCCCGTCAGTCATGTCCAGTCAGTCATGTCCCGCCAGTCATGTCATGTCCCGTCGGTCATGTCATGTCCGTTCCAGCCATGTCATGTTCCATCGGTCATGTCAGGTCCAGTCAGTTGTCATTTACCGTCAGTCGTGTCATTTACCGTCAGTCATGTCCCGTCGGTCATGTCCCGTCAGTCACGTCATTTACCGCCAGTCATGTCATGTTCCGTCAGTCATGTCATGTCCCGTCGATCATATCATGTACCGTCAGTCATGTCCCATAGTCATGTCATGTCCCGTCGGTGCTGTCATGTCTCGTCGGTCATGCCATGTCTCTTCATGTCCCGTCAGTCATGTCATTTACCGCCAGTCATGTCATGTTGGTCATGTCAGGTCCTGTCGATCATGCTTTGTCCCGTCAGTCATGTCCCGTCAGTGATGTCTCGTCGGTCATGTCCCGTTATGTAATGGACCGTCGGTCATGTCATGTCCCTTCGATCATGCCATGTCTCGTCATGTCCCGTCAGTAATGTCATTTACCGCCAGTCATTTCATGTCCCGTCAGTCATGTCATGTCCCGTCGATCATATCATGTCCCGTCAGTAATGTCATGTCCCGTCAGTCATGTCCCGTCAGTCATGTCATGTCCCGTCGATCATTTCATGTCCCGTCATGTCCCGTCGGTCATGTCAAGTCCTGTCAGACATGTCCCGTCAGGCATGTCATGTCCCGTCAGGCATGTCATGTCCCGTCAGGCATGTCATGTCTCGTCAGGCATGTCATGTCTCGTCAGGCATGTCATGTCTCGTCAGGCATGTCCCGTCAGGCATGTCATGTCTCGTCAGTCATGTCCCGTTAGTCATGTCATTCCCCGTCGATCATTTCATGTCCCGTTATGTCCCGTCAGTCATGTCTTGTCCCGTTATTCATATCATGTCCCGTCAGTTATGTCCCATCAGTCAAGTCAAGTCCCGTCACTCATGTCAAGTCCAGTCAGTCATGTCATGTCCCGTCAGTCATGTCATGTTCCGTCGGTCGTGTCCCGTCGGTCATGTCCCGTCAGTCATGTCATGTCGCGTCGGTCATGTCATGTCCGTTCAAGCCAGTCATGTCAAACTTGTCATGTCTATTCCAGTCAGTCATGCCAGTTAAGTTTGGTCTGTCAAGTCCGGATTTGCCAGTCTTGTCATGTCCGTCATACATGTATTAGAAAAATACTTTTGTCTCAGTCCAGCAACAAACGGTCAAAATAATGTCAATAGCTAAGTAAACTAAGTTAAATAAGTAAATAAAGTCAAAATCTACGTACTGAAGTCTACATAAGGTAGTGGTAATAAACAGTCTAAATTAGTAGATCAACATCTTTAATAAGTACATTCGTGTCTTTAAGTATATATATTCTTAACTAAGATCAGGTCTAATGTAAGCCGACGCCTTAGTGAGGTAAGTAATTTAAGTCTATGTAGAGTAACAATTTGTATAAGATAAATAGCTTAAGTCAAAGACCAAGGAAGGTATATAAAGTAAGATAAGTCAACATCTGAGTAAAGGTCCAAGACAGATTAATAATTTGATATGACAATTGCACTGAAAATATTACAAGGTCTAAGTTAAGTAAGTCGAGTTTTGGGTACGGTAAGTCTACGTATGTTTAAGTAAGGTAAGTTTAAGTTGAAATTATAATGAAAGTCACAGTCGAGGAAGCATAAGTTAAATATGTCAAAACACCGTGAAGTCAACGTATAAGTTTGTGTACAAGTCCAAGTAAGTATACGTCAAGCTAGAATATCGTCTTACAGTCAATCAAATAAGACAAGACATGGTTTAATAAATGTATTTTTATCATCATCATCATCATCATCATCATCATCATCAACAACAACAACAACATAGTCATCAACATCCTGTTTGTCATTGCTTGCTCATATCACCATCATCTTCATCATCAGCAGCAGCGTCAACAACAGTCTTCATCACCATCGCCAACAACAACAACATCGTCATAAGCATCTTTATCTTCGTTGTCAATGCATCGTTCAAATCAACAGCAGCATCAGCAATAGCATCAGTTAGAACATACATCTTTTTATAATGATTAAACTAACACATCTTTCCTCTACAAAATAATATAAACATAATATCGTTTACCGATGTCAGAATCTGTACCTTAATCATTGTCAGCGGCATCAGTAGCATCATGATAACAATCAGCATCATCAGCACCAGTATAACCAACTTCGTAATCATCAGCACCAGTATAATCAGCTTCGTAATCATCAGCATCATATTCATCAGCAACAGTGGTAGCAGTAACAAACTAACAACATATTCAACTAGGGCGGTACAAAATATTCCGCCATAACACCATTTTTAATTTGCTGCACAGGCAAAGCACAAACAAATACTTTAATATATGTTTACCTACACTTTAATTGGTTTGAAAAGATGCGTATATGTTTAAGTGCAGTTGTTTATTTTTTGTTGTTATTGGTTTTATTAAAATGACTAAATAAAATATTACTAAACCCTTATCTGAATATAATTTATGTAGATATTGTCAATCGCGTTGTTTTTTGTTTTTGTTTTTCACATGAGTAAAGTTTTTCAAACTCTCACTAACTTTGATATCTTTAATAAATAAATAAAACGTGTATCTTATATGTATTGTCATTCTGGTATGAAAAAAATCCACTGTGTAAAGACCCGTTATTTCATGGGGTTTTGGAAACATCAATTGGGCTATTTCAGTTTTATTCCAACACACTTTTGCTTACCTGATTTAATTGTCTATTTTATTTATTTATTTGTAACTATTTAAGAAAATGTTATTCAACAACTGCAGGGATGCAAACTTTGCTTCCAGTGCTTTCTTTGCTGTGATAACATACGTTAAAAACCTGACATGAAAAGTGAAGCAGATATGAATATATACCACACAAGACAGGTTACATTAAGCAGATATAGTGCTGCCTTCTCTGTGATACCATACAATAAAGAACTGACATGATACAGAAAGCAGATATGGGGCTTCCTTTACAGTGATAACGAACAATTAAAAACCAGACATGATACGGGAAGCAGACATAGTGCTGCCGTCACTATAAGATACCATGAAGACCAGACATGATACCTGAAATTATTTAGTGCTGCCTTCTCTGTAATAACGTACCAAAAGACTAGACATGATACCCGAAAATATATAGTGCTGCCTTCACTGTGATAGCATACCATAAAGACCGGACATGGTCATGACCAGACATGGTACGAGAAGCAAACATACTGCTGCCTTCACTATAAGATACCATGAAGACCTGACATGACACCTGAACCAGATATACTGATGCCTTCACAAGTTCACAGTGATAACATACCCAAAAGACCAGAAATGATACCAGAAAATAAATAGTGCTGCCTTCACTGTGATAACATACCCTAAAGACCAGAAATGGTACCAGAAAATATATAGTGCTGCCTTCACTGTGATAACATACCCTAAAGACCAGAAATGATACCAGAAAATATATAGTGCTGCCTTCACTGTGATAACATACAATAAATACCAGACAAGAAACGTGAAAATATATACTGCTGCCTTCACTGTGATAATATACCACACAAGACAAGTTACATTAAGCAAATATAGTGCTGCCTTCACGGTGATAACATACAATACAAGACATGACATCTGAAGCAGATATAGTGCTGCCTCCACTGTGAATATATACCACACAAGACATGTTACATTAAGCAAATATAGTGCTGCCTTCACTGTGATAACATACTACACAAGACGTGATTCTTGAAGTAGATATAGTGCTGCCTTCACTGTGATAACATACCATACAAGACATGATATCTAAAGCAGATATAGTGCTGCCTTCACTGTGATAACATACCATACAAGACATGATACCTGATGCAGATATAGTGCTGCCTTCACTGTGAAAACATACCATACAAGACATGATACCTTAAGCAGATATAGTGCTGCCTTCACTGTGATAACATACTACACAAGACATGATACCTGATGCAGATATAGTGCTGCCTTCACTGTGATAACATACCATACAAGTCATGATACCTGAAGCAGATATAGTGCTGCCTTCACTGTGATAACATATCATACAAGACATGATACCTGATGCAGATATAGTGTTGCCTTCACTGTGATAACATACCATACAAGACATGATATCTGAAGCAAATATAGTGCTGCCTTCACTGTGATAACATACCATACAAGACATGATATCTGAAGCAGATACAGTGCTGCCTTCACTGTGAAAGCATACCATACAAGACAGGATATCTGAAGCAGATATAGTGCTGCCTTCACTGTGATAGCATACCATACAAGAAAGGATAACTGAAGCAGATATAGTGCTGCCTTCACTGTGATAACATACTACACCATACATGATATCTGAAGCAGATATAGTGCTGCCTTCACTGTGATAACATACTACACAATACATGATATCTGAAGCAGATATAGTGCTGCCTTCACTGTGATAACATACTACACAATACATGATACCTGATGCAGATATAGTGCTGCCTTCACTGTGATTACATACCATACAAGACATGATACCTTAAGCAGATATAGTGCTGCCTTCACTGTGATAACATACCATACAAGACATGATTCCTGAAGCAGATATAGTGCTACCTTCACTGTGATAACATACTATACAAGACATGTTACCTGATGCAGATATAGTGCTGCCTTCACTGTGATAACATACCATATAAGACATGATATCTGAAGCAGATATAGTGCTGCCTTCACTGTGATAACATACCATACAAGACATGATATCTGAAGCAGATACAGTGCTGCCTTCACTGTGATAACATACTATACAAGACATGTTACCTGATGCAGATATAGTGCTGCCTTCACTGTGATAACATACCATACAAGACATGATATCTGAAGCAGATACAGTGCTGCCTTCACTGTGATAACATACTATACAAGACATGTTACCTGATGCAGATATAGTGCTGCCTTCACTGTGATAACATACTATACAAGACATGATATCTGAAGCAGATACAGTGCTGCCTTCACTGTGATAACATACTATACAAGACATGATATCTGAAGCAGATACAGTGCTGCCTTCACTGTGATAACATAAAATACAAGACACGATATGTGAAGCAGAATAGTGCTGCCTTCACTGTGATAACATATCATACAAGACATGATATCTGATGCAGATATAGTGCTGCCTTCACTGTGATAACATACCATACAAGACATGATATCTGATGCAGATACAGTGCTGCCTTCACTGTGATAACATACCATACAAGACATGATATCTGAAGCAGATATAGTGCTGCCTTCACTGTGATAACATGTTATACAAGACATGATTCCTGATGCAGATATAGTGCTGCCTTCACTGTGATAACATACCATATAAGACATGATATCTTAAGCAGATATAGTGCTGCCTTCACTGTGATAACATACCATACAAGACATGATATCTTATGCAGATATAGTGCTGCCTTCACTGTGATAACATATCATACAAGACATGATTCCTGATGCAGATATAGTGCTGCCTTCACTGTGATAACATACCATACAAGAAATGATACCTGATTCAGATACAGTGCTGCCTTCACTGTGATAACATACAATACAAGACACGATATCTGAAGCAGACTAGTGCTGCCTTCCCTGTGATAACATATCATACAAGACACGATATGTGAAGCAGATATAGTGTTGCTTCACTGTGGTAACATACCATATAAGAGATGATATCTGAAGCAGATATAGTGCTGCCTTCACTGTGATAACATACCATACAAGACATGATATCTGAAGCAGATATGGTGCTGCCTTCACTGTGATAACATACCATACAAAACATGATATCTGAAGCAGATATAAAGCTGCCTTCACTGTGATAACATACCATACAAGACATGATATCTGAAGCAGATATGGTGCTGCCTTCACTGTGAAAACATACCATACAACACATGATATCTGAAGCAGATATAGTGCTGCCTTAACTGTGGTAACCTACAATATAAGAGATGATATCTGAAGCAGATATGGTGCTGCCTTCACTGTGATAACATACCATACAAAACATGATACCTGAAGCAGATATAGTGCTGCCTTCACTGTGAAAACATACCATACAAAACATGATATCTGAAGCAGATATAGTGTTGCTTCACTGTGGTAACATACCATATAAGAGATGATATCTGAAGCAGATATGGTGCTGCCTTCACTGTGATAACATACCATACAAAACATGATATCTGAAGCAGATATAGTGTTGCTTCACTGTGGTAACATACCATATAAGAGATGATATCTGAAGCAGATATGGTGCTGCCTTCACTGTGATAACATACCATACAAAACATGATATCTGAAGCAGATATGGTGCTGCCTTCACTGTGATAGCATACCATACAAGACATGATACCTGAAGCAGACATAGTGCTGCCTTCACTGTGAAAACATACAATACAAGACATGATATCTGAAGCAGATATAGTGCTGCCTTCACTGTGATAACATACCATACAAGACGTGATATCTGAAGCAGATATAGTGCTGCCTTTACTGTGATAACATACCATACAAGACATGAAACCTGAAGCAGATATAGTGCTGCCTTCACTGTGAAAACATACCATACCAGACATAATACCTGAGGCAGATATAGTGCTGCCTTACCTGTGATAACACACCATACAAGACATGATACCTGGTGCAGATATAGTGCTGCCTTACCTGTGATAACATACAATACAAGACATGAAACCTGAAGCAGATATAGTGCTGCCTTCACTGTGAAAACATACCGTACCAGATATGATACCTTAAGCAGATATAGTGCTACCTTCACTGTGATAACATACCATACAAGACATGATACCTTAAACAGATATAGTGCTACCTTCACTGTGATAACAAACCATACCAGACATAATACCTGAGGCAGATATAGTGCTGCCTTCACTGTGATAACATACCATACAAGACATGATACCTTAAGCAGATATAGTGCTACCTTCACTGTGATAACAAACCATACCAGACATAATACCTGAGGCAGATATAGTGCTGCCTTCACTGTGAAAACATACAATACAAGACATGATATCTGAAGCAGATATAGTGCTGCCTTCACTGTGATAACATACTACACAAGACATGATATCTGAAGCAGATATAGAGCTACCTTCACTGTGATAACAAACCATACCAGACATAATACCTGGTGCAGATATAGTGCTGCCTTACCTGTGATAACACACCATACAAGACATAATACCTGAGGCAGATATAGTGCTGCCTTCACTGTGATAACATACTACACAAGACATGATATCTGAAGCATATATAGTGCTGCCTTCACTGTGATAACACACTACACAAGACATGAAACCTGAAGCAGATATAGTGCTGCCTTCACTGTGATAACATACTACACAAGACATGATATCTGAAGCATATATAGTGCTGCCTTCACTGTGATAACACACTACACAAGACATGAAACCTGAGGCAGATATAGTGCTGCCTTCACTGTGATAACACACCATACAAGACATGATATCTGAGGCAGATATAGTGCTACCTTCACTGTGATAACATACCATACAAGACATGATACCTTAAGCAGATATAGTGCTACCTTCACTGTGATAACAAACCATACCAGACATAATACCTGAGGCAGATATAGTGCTGCCTTCACTGTGATAACCTACTACACAAGACATGAAACCTGAAGCAGATATAGTGCTGCCTTCACTGTGAAAACATACCATACAAGACATGATATCTGAAGCAGATATAGTGCTGCCTTCACTGTGATAACATACCATACAAGACATGATATCTGATGCAGATATAGTGCTGCCTTCACTGTGATAACATACTATACAAGACATGATATATGAAGCAGATATAATGCTGCCTTCACTGTGATAACATACCATACAAGACATGATATATGAAGCAGATATAGTGCTGCCTTCACTGTGATTACATACCATACAAGACATGATATATCAAGCAGATATAGTGCTGCCTTCACTGTGATAACATACCATACAAGAGAGGATATCTGATGCAGATATAGTGCTGCCTTCACTGTGATAACATACCATACAAGATATAATACCTGAGGCAGATATAGTGCTGCCTTCACTGTGATAACATACAATACAAGACATGAAACCTGAAGCAGATATAGTGATGCCATCACTGTGATAACATACCATACAAGACATGATATCTGATGCAGATATAGTGCTGCCTTCACTGTGATAACATACAATACAACACATGAAACCTGAAGCAGATATAGTGCTGCCTTCACTGTGAAAACATACTATACCAGACATGATACCTGGTGCAGATATAGTGCTGCCTTTACTGTCATAACATACTTTACAGGATATCTGATGCAGATGTAGTGCTGCCTTTACTGTTATAACATACCACACAAGACATGATATCTGATGCAGATATGGTGCTGCCTTCACTGTGATAACATACCATACAAGACATAATACCTGAGGCAGATATAGTGCTGCCTTACCTGTGATAACACACCATACAAGACATGATACCTGGTGCAGATATAGTGCTGCCTTTACTGTTATAACATACTTTACAGGATATCTGATGCAGATGTAGTGCTGCCTTTACTGTTATAATATACTATACAAGATATGACATCTGATGCAGATATAGTGCTGCCTTTACTGTTATAATATACTATACAAGATATGACATCTGATGCAGATATAGTGCTGCCTTTACTGTTATAATATACTATACAAGATATGATATCTGATGCAGATATAGTGCTGCATTCACTGTTATAACATACTATACAAGATATGATATCTTAAGCAGATATGGTGCTGCCGTCACTGTGATAACATACCATACAAGACATGATACCTGATGCAGATATAGTGCTGCCTTCATTGCGATAACATACAACACAAGACATGATACCTGATGCAGAAATAGTGCTGCCTTCATTGCGATAACATACAACACAAGACATGATACCTGATGCAGAAATAGTGCTGCCTTCACTGTGATAACATACCATACAATACATGATATCTGAAGCAGATATAATGCTGCCTTTACTGTGATAACATACTACACAAGACATGATACCTGATGCAGATATAGTGCGGCCTTCATTGCGATAACATACTACACAAGACATGATACCTGATGCAGATATAGTGCTGCCTTCATTGCGATAACATACAACACAAGACATGATACCTGATGCAGAAATAGTGCTGCCTTCACTGTGATAACATACCATACAATACATGATATCTGAAGCAGATATAGTGCTGCCTTCACTGTGATAACATACTACACAAGACATGATACCTGATGCAGATATAGTGCTGCCTTCATTGCGATAACATACAACACAAGACATGATACCTGAAGCAGAAATAGTGCTGCCTTCACTGTGATAACATACCATACAAGACATGATATCTGATGCAGATATAGTGCTGCCTTCACTGTGATAACATACCATACAAGACATGATATCTGATGCAGATATAGTGCTGCCTTCATTGTGATAACATACCATACCAGACATGATACCTGATGCAGATATAGTGCTACCTTCACTATGATAACATACCGTACAAGACGTGATATCTGAAGCAGATATAGTGCTGCCTTCACTGTGATAACATGCAATACAAGGCATGATATCTGAAGCAGATATAGTGCTGCCTTCACTGTGTGACATACCATACAAGACATGATACCTTAAGCAGATATAGTGCTGCCTTCACTGTGATAACATACCATAAAGACCAGACATGATACCTGAAAACATATAGTGCTGCCTTCACTGTGATAACATACCATACAAGACATGATACCTGGAATTATACAGTGCTGCCTTCACTGTAATAACACACCATACAAGACATGATACCTGATGCAGATATAGTGCTGCCTTCACTGTGATAACATACCATACAAGACATGATATCTGATGCAGATATAGTGCTGCCTTTACTGTGATAACATACCATACAAGACATGATACCTGATGCAGATATAGTGCTACCTTCACTGTGATAACATACCATACAAGACATGATACCTGGTGCAGATACAGTGCTGCCTTCACTGTGTGACATACCATACAAGACATGATACCTTAAGCAGATATAGTGCTGCCTTCACTGTGATAACATACCATAAAGACCAGACATGATACCTGAAAACATATAGTGCTGCCTTCACTGTGATAACATACCATAAAGACCAAACATGATACCAGAAACTATATAGTACTGCCTTCACTGTGATAACATACCATAAAGACCAGACATGATACCGAAAAATATATAGTGCTGCCTTCACTGTGATAACATACCATAAAGACCAGACATGATACCTGAAACTATATAGTACTGCCTTCACTGTGATAACATACCATAAAGACCAGACATGATACCTGAAACTATATAGTACTGCCTTCACTGTGATAACATACCATACAAGACATGATACCTGATGCAGAAATAGTGCTACCTTCACTGTGATAACATACCATACAAGACATGATACCTGATGCAGATATAGTGCTACCTTCACTGTGATAACATACCATACAAGACATGATACCTTAAGCAGATATAGTGCTACCTTCACTGTAATAACCGACCATACAAGACATGATATCTGAAGCAGATATAGTGCTGCCTTTACTGTGATAACATACCATACAAGACATGATACCTTAAGCAGATATAGTGCTACCTTCACTGTGATAACATACCATACAAGACATGATACCTGAAGCAGATATAGTGCTGTTTTCAGTGTGATAACATACCATACAATACATGATACCTGATGCAGATATAGTGCTGTTTTCAGTGTGATAACATACCATACAATACATGATATCTGAAGCAGATATAGTGCTGCCTTCACTGTGCTAACATACTACACAAAACATGATACCTTAAGCAGATATAGTGCTGCCTTCACTGTGATAACATACCATACAAGACATGATACCTTAAGCAGATATAGTGCTACCTTCACTGTGATAACATACCATACAAGACATGATACCTTAAGCAGATATAGTGCTGCCTTCACTGTGATAACATACCATACAAGACATGATACCTTAAGCAGATATAGTGCTGCCTTCACTGTGATAACGTACCACACAAGACATGATACCAGATGCAGATAAAGTGCTGCCTTCACTGTGATAACATACCATGCAAGACATGTTACCTTAAGCAGATATAGTGCTACCTTCACTGTGAAAACATACCGTACCAGATATGATACCTTAAGCAGATATAGTGCTACCTTCACTGTGAGAACATACCATACAAGACATGATACCTTAAGCAGATATAGTGCTACCTTCACTGTGATAACATACCACACAAGACATAATACCTAATGCAGATATAGTGCTGCCTTCACTGTGAAAACATACAATACAAGACATGATACCTGGTGCAGATATAGTGCTGCCTTTACTGTGATAACATACCATACAAGACATGATATCTGAAGCAGATATAGTGCTGCCTTCACTGTGATAACATACCACACAAGACATGAAACCTGAAGCAGATATAGTACTGCCTTCACTGTGCAAACATACCATACCAGACATAATACCTGAGGCAGATATAGTGCTGCCTTACCTGTGATAACACACCATACAAGACATGATACCTGGTGCAGATATAGTGCTGCCTTTACTGTTATAACATACTTTACAGGATATCTGATGCAGATGTAGTGCTGCCTTTACTGTTATAACATACCACACAAGACATGATATCTGATGCAGATATGGTGCTGCCTTTACTGTTATAATATACTATACAAGATATGTTATCTGATGCAGATATAGTGCTGCCTTCATTGCGATAACATACAACACAAGACATGATACCTGATGCAGATATAGTGCTGCTTTCATTGCGATTACATACTACACAAGACATGATACCTGATGCAGATATAGTGCTGCCTTCATTGCGATAACATACTACACAAGACATGATACCTGATGCAGATATAGTGCTGCCTTCACTGTGATAACATACCATACAAGACATGATATCTGAAGCAGATATAGTGCGGCCTTCATTGCGATAACATACAACACAAGACATGATACCTGATGCAGAAATAGTGCTGCCTTCATTGCGATAACATACAACACAAGACATGATACCTGATGCAGAAATAGTGCTGCCTTCATTGTGATAACATACAACACAAGACATGATAACTGATGCAGATATAGTGCTGCCTTTATTGCAATAACATACAACACAAGACATGATACCTGATGCAGAAATAGTGCTGCCTTCATTGCGATAACATGCAACACAAGACATGATACCTGATGCAGATATAGTGCTGCCTTCATTGCGATAACATACAACACAAGACATGATATCTGAAGCAGATATAGTGCTGCCTTCACTGTGATAACATACAAAACAAGACATGCTATCTGAAGCAGATATAGTGCTGCCTTCACTGTGATAACATACCATACAAGACGTGATATCTGAAGCAGATATAGTGCTGCCTTCACTGTGATAACATACTACACAAGACGTGATATCTGAAGTTGATATAGTGCTGCCTTCACTGTGATAACATACTACACAAGACATGATATCTAAAGCAGATATAGTGCTGCCTTCACTGTGATAACATACCATACAAGCAAGGTATCTGAAGCAGATATAGTGCTGCCTTCACTGTGATAACATACTACACAAGACATGATATCTGAAGCAGATATAGTGCTGCCTTCGCTGTGATAACATACTACACAAGACATGATATCTGAAGCAGATATAGTGCTGCCTTCACTGTGATAACATACTACACAAGACATGATATCTGAAGCAGATATAGTGCTGCCTTCACTGTGATAACATACCATACAAGACGTGATATCTGAAGCAGATATAGTGCTGCCTTCACTGTGATAACATACTACACAAGACGTGATATCTGAAGCAGATATAGTGCTGCCTTCACTGTGATAACATACTACACAAGACGTGATATCTGAAGCAGATATAGTGCTGCCTTCACTGTGAAAACATACCATACAAGACAGGATATCTGATGCAGATATAGTGCTGCCTTCACTGTGATAACATACAATACAAGACATGCTATCTGAAGCAGATATAGTGCTGCCTTCACTGTGATAACATACCATACAAGACGTGATATCTAAAGCAGATATAGTGCTTTCTTCACTGTGATAACATACTACACAAGACATGATATCTGAAGCAGATATAGTGCTGCCTTCACTGTGATAACAAACTATACAAGACGTGATATCTGAAGCAGATATAGTGCTGCCTTCACTGTGATAACATACCATACAAGACAGGATATCTGATGCAGATACAGTGCTGCCTTCACTGTGATAACATACTACACAAGACATGATACCTGGAATTATACAGTGCTGCCTTCACTGTGATAACATACCATACAAGACATGATACCTTAAGCAGATATAGTGCTGCCTTCACTGTGATAACATACCATACAAGACATGATACCTGGAATTATACAGTGCAGCCTTCACTGTGATAACATACCATACAAGACATGATACCTGGAATTATACAGTGCTGCCTTCACTGTGATAACATACCATACAAGACATGATACCTTAAGCAGATATAGTGCTGTCTTCACTGTGATAACATACCATACAAGACATGATATCTGATGCAGATATAGTGCTGCCTTTACTGTGATAACATACCATACAAGACATGATACCTGATGCAGATATAGTGCTACCTTCACTGTGATAACATACCATACAAGACATGATACCTGGTGCAGATACAGTGCTGCCTTCACTGTGATAACATACCATAAAAGACATGATACCTTAAGCAGATATAGTGCTGCCTTCACTGTGATAACATACCATAAAGACCAAACATGATACATACCTGAAACTATATAGTACTGCCTTCACTGTGATAACATACCATAAAGACCAGACATGATACCTAAAAATATATAGTGCTGCCTTCACTGTGATAACATACCATAAAGACCAGACATGATACCTGAAACTATATAGTACTGCCTTCACTGTGATAACATACCATAAAGACCAGACATGATACCTGAAACTATATAGTACTGCCTTCACTGTGATAACATACCATACAAGACATGATACCTGAAACTATATAGTACTGCCTTCACTGTGATAACATACCATACAAGACATGATACCTGAAAATATATAGTACTGCCTTCACTGTGATAACATACCATACATGACATGATACCTGAAACTATATAGTACTGCCTTCACTGTGATAACATACCATACAAGACATGATACCTGATGCAGATATAGTGCTACCTTCACTGTGATAACATACTATACAAGACATGATACCTGATGCAGATATAGTGCTACCTTCACTGTGATAACATACCATACAAGACATGATACCTGGTGCAGATACAGTGCTGCCTTCACTGTGATAACATTCCATACAAGACATGATACCTTAAGCAGATATAGTGCTGCCTTCACTGTGATAACATACCATACAAGACATGATACCTTAAGCAGATATAGTACTGCCTTCACTGTGATAACATACCATAAAGACCAGACATGATACCTGAAACTATATAGTACTGCCTTCACTGTGATAACATACCATAAAGACCAGACATGATACCTGAAACTATATAGTACTGCCTTCACTGTAATAACATACCATAAAGACCAGACATGATACCTAAAAATATATAGTGCTGCCTTCACTGTGATAACATACCATAAAGACCAGACATGATACCTGAAACTATATAGTACTGCCTTCACTGTGATAACATACCATAAAGACCAGACATGATACCTGAAACTATATAGTACTGCCTTCACTGTAATAACATACCATAAAGACCAGACATGATACCTGAAACTATATAGTACTGCCTTCACTGTGATAACTTACCATAAAGACCAGACATGATACCTGAAAATATATAGTGCTGCCTTCATCGTGATGACATACCACAGCGTTTTTTTTTGCCTCATTGGGAATGGGTCCGGTACCATCAAATTGGGAATTTTTCGAATCGTGAAAAGTGCCAAATTGGGAATTTTCGCGTCGTAAAATTAGGCTAATTGGGAATTTCATGTACAAGGTGAATATATTGCAATATTTGCATAAATGTGAATGGTTAGCATTCTTTGTATGTAAGTTTATTGACTTGAGAGGAATAAAGTGAAAAAAAAGTCTTAAAATATTTATATCAGCATGTTTATTTGAAACATGATAATGTTTCAGCAAAGTGATGGTGCAATAAAATATATCACTTTGATGTAGAAAAAGTTAAAAAAAAAATGATCGGTTTTTAGTCGTTTGCGGTAGTATTTACTGTTGTGGCTCACCCTGGGGCTGCCTTTGATTTATTCTGTAGATATAAAAACAAGTATAATAATTTACTGATGAAAGAATGTGTTCACATAAAAGATATTTTATGTTAACCACTGTTATAAAAACTGTCTAGATAAACTTGTCTAAACAAGCAACTTAATTTACAATTATGAAAAGTTATGCACTAATGAATAGTATACATCATCATTCCCCACCCACTTAAAAATACAGTAAATGACAATTTTCAGTTTTGTTTCAGACTGTTGTGACCAGTGTTGTTATTAATATAACCATCTAAACTGAAGTCTTTCATTAAAAATATTGATTACTCACTTAGAAAAACAATTCTCAATCGGGACCAAAACGGCAACAGAAAAAAAAACATGGGATCAAAATTCGAGACGATGTGCCATTTAAAGGTTTTAGACATCTTAACGTGCATGATTTAACTCAAAATCTACTGGGTTTTTTGAAAAACAATGCTTGTATTTAAAAGTTATCCATTGCTATTTCATAATACGCTTTTAGTGAAGCATTATAGCTTGCGTATAATAACCCCGACTTGACCTTTAATATTAGCATCTATTAACGATCTAGCTCACACCTATATACGATCAATACCACGCCTTCCTTCCACCTCGGCAATTTACGCATGCAAATGAAAATCAATCACGGATAACTAATTTTGCGTTCGTATTCGATAGATAATATATTCTTGCATAAAGGTCAAGTCGGGGTTATTATACGCAAGCTATACATGCATAAATTCTGAATAATTTGGACGATTGTCATTTTAAAACTTCGTAGCAGCCATGCCTTTTTTTTACGTCAACAGAAAATGCGATTTACGGTAAAGGAATTTCTCGCTGTTAGCCAATCAGCGTATTCCAAACTGGGGAAATACCATCGCGTCATTGTTTTTGCCATAGCGCCAATCGCGTCACATATTCTGTGAATCGACTGGTTTATGTTTCTATTTTCATACCTCGTGGTTTGCCATTAGATATTGCAAACCAGTCTTTAACATTTTGTTCGTACCTATAACTTTTCGATCCTAGTGGCGTAAGTGAAAATGAGTAAGAATTGAACGGAATTTTGTTTGTTTTTGATTTTTTTCGACTTTTTGTGGGTTGTTTTTGATGAAATTTGGAAAAATGCTTCTTCGGCGTCATTGGGAAGGGTCCGTTCCCGGAATTGGGAAGGGTCCGGTCGCAAAATTGGGAAAGACCGGTACCGATTGGGAACGTGTCCGTTTACCGGACTCGGCTAAAGAAGGAAAAAAAACGCTGTACCATAAAGACATGATACCTGCAATTATATAGTGCTGCTTTACTGTGATGACATACCATAAAGACATTCTTCATGGAATTATATATTGCTGCCTTCAATGTGATAACATACCATAAAGACATGATACCTGCCATTATATAGTGCTGCTTTACTGTGATAACATACCATAAAGACCAAACATGATACCTGGAATCATATAGTACTGCTTTCACCGTGATAACATACCATAAAGACCAAACATGATACCTGGAATCATATAGTACTGCTTTCACCGTGATAACATACCATAAAGACCAAACATGATACCTGGAATCATATAAGACTGCTTTCACCGTGATGACATACCATAAAGACATTCTTCATGGAATTATAGATTGCTGCCTTCACTGTGATAACATATCATAAAGACATGATACCTGCAATTATGTAGTGCTGCTTTACTGTGATAACATATCATAAAGACATGATACCTGCAATTATGTAGTGCTGCTTTACTGTGATAACATACCGTAAAGACATGATACCTGCTATTATGTAGTGCTGCTTTACTGTGATAACATACCATAAAGACATGATACCTGCAATTATGTAGTGCTGCTTTACTGTGATAACATACCATAAAGACATGATACCTGCAATTATGTAGTGCTGCTTTACTGTGATAACATACCAGAAGGACAGGACATGATACCTGGAATAATATAATGATTCCTTCTCTGTGATATCACTCAGACTGTGTTCACATACCGCAGTGGCTTTCATTTGTTATAAACCATTCAATGTGTACAATTTTGACAAATAAACAGGTTTTCTTCTTGTTAGGAAATGGTGAGTCGTTGTTAAGGGTGGTATCAGCCAGTTTGGATCAAATTCTTTTTTCTCAAGCAACCAAATGAATTAATTTTACCTTATAGGATCCCTAGAACTGTTGTTTATTGATGTCCTACATCCATGTGAACAGCAATGCACAACGCTCTTCTTGACATTACAAAAATGTATTTTATATACGAGTCACGCTGCACAGGTTATACTAAGAAAACCACGTGGCTACTATTTTTTAGATCAAGTTACATTATCATCTGGCTAATCAGTTCTGACGTCGATATCTATTTAAGCTGAAATCCCCATCGTTCTTACTTACAGATTTGGAAAATAATTGACAATTAAAGCGATATATTTCAGGTTTTGTATTGAAACTGAAAACTGAAACTGTTTTATTTGCTAAAACGCCTATTTCTACATATAATACATATTCAATGGCGTTGTACAATATTATATCAGAACATTAAAAATGATAAATAAATGTAGTTTAAGAATGATAAAACAATTAATTCTAAATCTAAAACATGTTATCAAAAGTAATGTTTTTTAAAATAATTAAAAATATGGCTATATTATTAAAGGACATGATAAAAGATATGAAAATGTTACTTGGATAATAAAGAAATTGTACAATCAGATATTCATCACAGAATAATGCGCAGAAAAAACATAGTCTCTTAGTTCACTGCTTAGTGTTTCTACATTTTACTGACTTTGACTAGAAAAGATTAAAATAGTCTCTGAAGAAATGAGTCTTTAAGTGTTTCTTGAAACTATCAACTGATGAGCATTGTCTGATAATTAATAGAAGATCATTCCAGAGTTTTGGGCCGATTGTACTGAAACTTCTGTCGCTGAAAGTTTTACACTTATTAAAAGGCACTTCATAACTGTCAACCGAAAATGAGGATGATCTCAGAGAACGTTTTTGAACTTTAGGTGTAAGCAGGTCATTCAAATACGTTGGTGCATTTCCAACACGAATTTCATTTCCACATGCGCTCAGCTTTACGTAGAATACTTTTTGAGTGTTTTATACTCTCAGTAAACCATGGCATCGGATTTCGACAAATAACTGTTTTTTTCAATTTCAGGTGCATGTTTATTGACGATAACTTTCATTTCGGATTCGAAAAGTTCCAAATATTCAGTAACTGATTCACTTTCAATTTTTATATTGGTAATATCACTGGCAAATTCTGAGCGACCTATTTCTTTAAAGTTTCTGTATATGATGGATTTGCTGATAATGTTCTCTTTTGTGACGACTTTCACAACACGATGATCTGAAAGAAATGGACCAGGTTCACATGAGACTAGCTCAACACCGTTTGCGACCTCTGTGATCACAAGATCGAGACTTTGGCCGAACACTTGCGTGGGGAAATGTACATGTTGTTCTAATCCTATAGCACACAAACAGTTATTAAATTCTGAAATAGTACCGGTATCAACGTGTATATGAAGATTGAAATCCCCCATTGTCAAGAGGTTTTGATATTTTGAAACAATGTCTTCCATAAATTCAAAGAGGTCTTTAACAAATTGCAGAGGAGTAGCCAATTGTCTAACAATAAAGGTAATGTTAAAAACAGTCGTTACTTAAACTAAAGTATAAGTTTATGCGGCAATTATGCACAAATCCTCGAATGTACGGGAGGCCCCGGACTCGATCCCGGGCCGCGACATACCAAAGTCGTAAAAATTGTTAGTGGTATAGCTCCCTTCCTAACGCTCAAGCACAGATAAGGGTAGTTCCACGACTGGTTGGCCCGGTGTCAGGATAATGTGACTGGGTGTGGTATCATGCCAGGTGTTCACGGCATGCTATACACAGTGAATGCAGCACTATATCTGCTTTAAGTGGACACTATCTTCAGATACCTGAAATACTGTTGGTGGGACGATAATCCCTTTAAATAAACAAACATATCCTGCAGAATAGTAGTAAGATGTTACATGTACATATATCAGACACTGTCGGATTTCAACTTTAAAGTGGCATCTACACGTCTGCAGTAACTCCTGAAAAAGTACCGTTAGTCGGAACTGGGACGTGGCTGAAAAAATCCGAACTTCGCAATATTCATGTGTTGTTTTTAAACAGTATTGCGTACTACAGCACAGCGAATCGTGATCGGTGTTTTGAAAAGGGTGACAATGATCAAATATTTTTAAGGTTGTTGCTGATCTGTGTCTACATATTTTGCATAGGCCAAGTAAATTTGTTCTTATCTTATTCAGAAATGCGCAATAAACATAGCATCAAATGGGACTAAAAGGCGTACATATTGTAACCATTTTGGTTTTGGTTTGGTTTCTTTTGTGTTGTTTATTTCACTGGCGTTTCACTCCTAATGGATTAAGTAGATTTAGGCTGCGGCTTACATTATCTGTCACTTATTTGACATAAGGTTGACCGTGATAATTATAGGGCCATTGTAAAACAACTAAGAGTAAAAGATGAACAAAATAAATCCTATGTGAGGAAAAGTTCAACTGATTAGTAATCAGTTTGGTGTAGGTCTTTTTTAAACACTAGTTATTCGTGTATTCAATATAATGTGACCACACAAGGGATAATCAGAGCTGTACAGAAGTGACAATGGCCCGGGAAAAAATAGCTTGACATCTTGGGCCGAGGAATTGATTCCAAGTTAAACAATAAATTTATAAAAAGTAAATCAATCATAATTCAGAACACCTAGCATTGAAAGGAAATAAACACAATGCCTCAGACTAATAACAATAGACAACAAAAAGGAGAGTGATAACATCAGCAAAAAATGACAAGCTTTTAACAAGAAAATGAAGATCTACTTTACAAATGTTTACTTACATAGTTGTCCCAGAATTAACATAAATAGACATCGAGATTGCACTAAACAAGGTCCAAGCTGATACATAAATACAGTTTTTGAAATTAAAATGTTGAAACTTTAACTTTCTTATTCCAGCAAAAAAAAGTACGTCTAATTTCAAACGTGACATCAACCCGTTTGGCGCAAAACGCCGTCCCGCCTTCGAAATGCGCGCACATATTTTACCACTACTCTTTGAAACGACCAACCTGATTGGTTGCAAGTTTTCGGACCATGTCGTATTTTCTCGGAGTTAAAAAATACTATAATACTGACTATTTTCTGTTAAAAGTAATTTTACGATTTGCTATTACAGTTGGAACATACGAGTACACTTTGTCAAACTTCGATCATGTTCGTGAATCATCGTTGTAAGAGCGATTTGTTGTTGACAATTTCCGCAACAAAAAAGACAACTATAATCCCAACGCAGTTAAGTTATTATTACTATTATTATATTTTTATTTTTATTTTTCAATCTATTTTACTGAATTTTATTTCATTTTGTTAAATGATGAACCAGTAATTTCATTTATTTCTGTTTATTAATTCTTTGTGCATTTATCAATTTTGAAAATACTGCATTCTAAAAATATGAATTTCAAGAGCTTTCCATTGGTGTCTAGCTTTTAATTTTAGGACCACAAATGAAGAAATTACAAAAAAAATAAAATTAAGGCTTCTATACAATTCATCTGAAAATCCCTTGAAGTTGCCATCAAAGATGGCTGCCAAGATAATAAATCTTCACTGTTGTGGAAACTATCTATTAGGGAATAGCATGTTCTATATTTTATATTATCTATATATGCCACATACATTTCTGTAAAAAAAATAATTACACGTATAAAATTAAATCATTAAAACACTGTAGTTTGCCAGTAACGGTTACTTAAACAAAGAGTTGCCATTTTTCTAAACGTTTAACGGTGGTATCCTGTGGTATCCGACAGTTTGCCCATATAAAATACATGTATTATGCATGTTTGGGCGGGGGCAGATCTGGGAATTTTTTCTACATAAACGCATACTATAATCCAGGCAAAGACGATTTTAATCAAATCTTGGTTGTTAAACAGTATAAATCTTTAAAAATCTCTATAAATTTCCATTGTTTCCAAATCTATATATAAGCACGATGGTGATTTCTGCTAAAAATAGATATCGATTTCAGAGCGAATTACCCGGATGGTCATATAACCTGATCTCAAAAGTAAGTGGCCACCTGGTTTTCTTAGTTTGAAAATAGCTAACTGTGCAGCGTGGCTCAGGTAGGAAATACCTTTTTGTAATTATAAGTGGGGTGTTATGCTTCTCTCATTTTACTTAGATGTAGGTCATCAAATCGCATTTCACGGATATATTCGTGTAACAATGATAATTTGAGAAGAAAACAATGCGGTCTAAACTGGCCGATATCACGTTTAATGTAGGTATTGGTGAGTTCATAAATTTCGTAAATTAGAGTTCATTTATTTGTATGAAAAAGTTCCCATACTATCAAAAACGTAACTTGCATGTAGAGAAAGTTCATTTACAAAGTTGATGTTGTTTTAACATAAATTTTCTCCATAGCAATAAGTAATTCCGACAATGCTATCGCCTACATTCAAAAGACTCCTTAGAATCCTTTACCCCTCTTTAGAATGCAGGGCTGGATCCAGGAGGGGGGATGCATCCCCCACCACCATCACAACATTGCGAAAACACATACATGTAATCTTAGAAATACTAAGCTTTTCAAGTACATGTTATTTGTCTGAATGAATATATAGTATTTACTGCGAACAAGTTAAATGGATTTTGATTCACACATCCCACCAAAATTGTCTGTATCCGCGCCCCTGTTAGAATGCCGGTCTTAAATAACAAGAAACGTCGCTATGCCATAAAACCAGGTTTTCAACGACTTAAAAAATACAATCCAAAACTAGGTATTCGTGCAAGCTTGCTATATCTAAAGTTTTAGCAAGATTGGTTTATCAAAACTGAAGTCATTGACCGGAAACTGTTTTTCTATTTAAAGTAACAGTGACCTTGACCTTGGACCGACTCGTCCCTTATCCAATCCCAGGCTTTACCTTGATCCGACTGGCCCCAAATCCAACCCGAACCCAGGTATTCATGCTTGCTATAGCCAAAGTTACCGCAAGATTGGTTTATCCAAACTGAAGTTATTAACCATAAACCCTCTGTTTGACGCCGCCCGCTCGCCGCCATACGCCATTCTAATAACCAGGATATTCGTTGAAAAAATTGCCAAGCAAAATGTATTTACCTACACATTTTGCCAGACCGAGCTAAGAAAATACCCATCACGTATACTTATGTAAAGAAAGCAAAGTAAATAAATTATTGATGAAGTATTTTTTTTACATATTAACAAGGGATCGAAAGTTATTCTTTAAATCATATTTTATTCCATTTTTCGCAATTTTAATTGTTGTTTTTTTATAGTTATTTAATTTTTTTAAATGCATCTACTTGACTTGAAGTCTCCAAGCCAGAAGTAAGTTCGGGAAAACCATACAAAAACACATTATGTACATACCAGCATTGTCTAATCAGTGTTCATGATTAAATCAATGCTAATAACGTTAATCAAAGAAACCAGCAACTTTTTATTTAGAGGTCTAAATGAAGTAAAAAACAAAAGGTGCTCTAGATTTTGTAGACAACTACTGCATAAACTAATATTCATTGGAAAGGTATAATTGTGTCAGTTAAACGACTAAAAATAGTTCGTAGGAGGCGTGATCACAAATGTATGTTGTTAAAACCGTGTGTGCAACAGTTTAAGGTAAAGGACAGAGCGAATAAAAGTGAAATAGAACCAAAGCTGACTTTAGCTAACCACAAAGTGGCAAATCATCCCCCCCCCCCCTTAAAGGCTGTGACAATTGAAATGTGGCCTTTATCTGCCTCCGCACTGTGATTACTTGGGTTCACCCAGCTGTACACAGCTTCAGGCTGCATTGGTATCAGGACCTATTTACGACCTCTCCCCCAAAAACATTTCTGTGCACAATCCACATATTAAAGGAGGTATCCGAGAAATTAGACCGAATCGTTTGTTCCAAACTAATAAAATATATCATTGTATCATAAAAATCCCGCGAAATGCTGTTTATTGATGTCCTTTCTCTATCTATCTGAAAAGTAAAGTACAACTTCCATTCGTCATTTCAAACATGTACTTCCTATCCGAACCACGCTGCGGAGTTAACTATTTTAACTGATAAAACCATGTGACCACTTAGTTTTGAGATTACGATAAATCTTCATCCGGGTAATCCGCTATGACGTCGAATAGACGAGATCTATATAGAAATCCACATCGTTTTTATTTATATTTGGAAATAAATATCTACTTAGTACAAGTTAATTCACTAGTTTACACTTGAAGCAGTGTTCAAAACCATATTTACATAAAACTTATTAGTATTAGTAGATGCAGACATTATGACAAAAGAAGGCCATTGCCAGTGCCCTTATTGTAAAATGAAACCGCAAAATGTTCATTACAATTTACAATCGTTGAAATCAACGAATTCATAAATATTCACAAAAAGGCGTGGCAAAAAAACTGTGACGGACGGTTTGCATTGTTACAATTATATATAACAACAATTTGTTTGTAGATGTTTTAATAATGCACATTATTACTACATTTCCTACTACGTTTGATTTTCAAACGCATTATATGAAAGTATAATAATAGTGTCATATTACCTGATACATAGATGTAAGCTTGATTGGTACATTTGCAGATTTAAACATTGCATTTGCTTCGTATACAGTTGATCCTCATTGTATGTTTTAGCCATTATATCAGCATTTTGTGCCCTTTCTGTCCGAGATGCATGACATGCAAAACACCATATTCAAAACACACAAAACATCAGATTCGAAGTTCATTATATCTGCATAATTGTAACCCAAGCATAATCTTCATAATTACAGATTTCAAAACTAGTTTTATTAAGGAACTTCGCTTTGGAACTGACTGTAGTATTTATGGAAATTAATTAATTTACTTTATGTTAAACTTTCAAAGCCTGGTTTGTTAATTAACTGAATGAATCATTAAATGTGCCAACCTTAGAAAATGATATTGTATAGATACTTGTGTTATATGTATAACACACATTTACATTGCTTAGTCTGTTATTATTTTCTTTTAAAAGCATATCCGAACTTTTACTTGTATTGATATTTTGATGTTGTGTAATAGTCACTTGGTATGTGTAACTGATTGTGTTAACTTTGTGTAATGTACGCATGAGCTTACGTATAAAAGCTCATTTGAGTTCATATAAACACTTCAAAATGTCGTATGTGTTTGTCTTTGAACGTTGAAGGATTTGTATCAGTTTATGCTTTCTTTATCATGAAAGAAAATGTTATTATATTGATTTACGACTTAGTTGATTTTTATTTTAAGGAAAATGTCGTTTAATCATAGATTAATCTGTCAATTTAAAATTAGGGCTACGATACTTTTATATTCCGAGTTGACCCTCAAATGCGTAAGATGTATTTTTAAAAAATAGACAACCTTTAATCCACGAAATGTAACTCTAATGCCTTATAGTTATTCTGGTGCAGTCGGATGCCCTCGGCCATTTCCCTAAATGGGACTACTTTTGAGACAGACGTCACAACAAAGATGGCAGCTCGGGTTACAGTTCACGACAATATAATGCCTGTGAAACTTTGATTTGTGGCGGCTTCAAATTTAAATCATCCAATTTAAATTTACCCATCGCAGCAGACACGCAGCTGTCAAACGATGGCATTGTCTATGTTTTGTGCGAACTACATTGTAGGCATATTCTTCTTCCGACTTCCGGCGAAACAAAACGATCGTGATTTCAGCAAATATCATTGAACCAGATACATCCGAGGGATGATTGTCCAGAGGACGAAATTACCCGAGGAGTTCTGATTGCATCTCACACACAAAAAGGTCCGTTCTCACGTAGTAAATTTCAATCTAACACAGTAAGATTACATTTCACGCAGTCACGTCCTATCTCACGTGGCAAGGTTCCATCTCAGGCAGTAAGTTACCATCTAACGTAGTAAGGTCTTTTCTTAGGCAGTAAGGTCCCATCTGACGCAGTTGAACCCCTTCTCACTAAATATAGTCACATTTCACGTAGCATATCAAATATAACTATATGAGAAATATGTTTTCTTGTAGAGCCATACTTCACGCAATTATGCCTCGGGTACATTTCAACTTATTGCGTGAGACGGGACATTACTGCGTAAAATGGGACTTTGCTGTTTCAGACAGCACCTTACTGCATCAGTTGGAACCTTACTGCCTGAGATGGAACCTTATTGCGTGAGATGGAACCTTACTGCGTCAGATGGGACCTTACTTCGTCAGATGGAACATAACTGCGTGAGGAACATTACTGCGTGAGGTGGAACCTTACTACGTCAGATGGAACCTTACTAGATGAGATGGAAACTTACTGCGTAAGATGGGACGTTAATGCTTGAGATGGATCCTTACTGCTTGAGATAGGACCATTCTACTTGAGACGGCACGTTGCTGCTTGAGATGGAACCATACTGCGCTACATAGGACGTTGCTGCGTGGGACACGACCTTGCTGCGTGAGATAAGACGTTACTGCGTGAGATGTACTGCGTGAGATGGGGCCTTACTATGTGAGTGAGATGGAACCTCACTGCGTGAGATGGAACCTTACTGCGTCAGATGGGACCTTACTTCGTCAGATGGAACATAACTGCGTGAGGAACATTACTGCGTGAGGTGGAACCTTACTACGTCAGATGGAACCTTACTAGATGAGATGGAAACTTACTGCGTAAGATGGGACGTTAATGCTTGAGATGGATCCTTACTGCTTGAGATAGGACCATTCTACTTGAGACGGCACGTTGCTGCTTGAGATGGAACCATACTGCGCTACATAGGACGTTGCTGCGTGGGACACGACCTTGCTGCGTGAGATAAGACGTTACTGCGTGAGATGTACTGCGTGAGATGGGGCCTTACTATGTGAGTGAGATGGAACCTCACTGCGTGAGATGGAACCTTATTACATGAGAAGGGACCTTATTACGTGAGAAGAGACCTTACTGCGTTAGATGGGAACTTACTACCTGATATGGGACGTTACTGCGTGAGATAGGACTTTACTACGTGAGATGGATCCTTATTGCGTGATATGGGACCTTATTACGTGAGAAGAGACCTTACTGCGTTAGATGGGAACTTACTACCTGATATGGGACGTTACTGCGTGAGATAGGACTTTACTACGTGAGACGGAACCTTACTGCGTGAGACTTTGCGTTACATCGTGAGATGGAACCTTACTGCGTGATATGGGACGTTACTGCGTGACATGGAACTTTACTGCTTGGGATGGAATCCTACTGCGTGAGATGGAACCTTACGTGAGATAGGACGTTACTGCTTGACATGGAACCTAAATGCGTGAGATGGGAAGTTACTGCTTGAGATGGGACCTTACTGTGTGACATGGGACCTTTCTGCGTGAGATGGCATGTTGCTACTTGAGATGGAACCATACTGCATAAGACGTTGCTGCGTGAGACTGCGTAAGATAAGACGTTGCTGCGTAAGATGTAGCCTTACTGCGTGAGACGGTCCTCATTACCTGAAAAGGGACCTTACTGCGTGATATGGGAGCTTACTAAGAGAGATGTGGCGTTATTGCGTGAGATGGGACGTTAATGCGTGAGATAGGATATTACTGCTCGAAACAGGACCTTATTACGTAAGATGGAACCTTATTGCGTAAGATGGGACGATACTGCTAGAGACAGGACCTTATTACGAGTGATGGAACCTTGTTGCGTGAGATGGCACGTTACTGCTTGGGATGGGACCTTACTGCGTGACATGGGACCTTTCTTCGTGAGATGGCACGTTGCTACTTGAGATGGAACCAAACAGCATGGGATAGGACGTTGCTGCGTGAGACAGGACCTTACTGAGTGAGATGAGACGTTGCTGCGTGAGATAGGATATGACTGCTCGAAACAGGACCTTATTACGTGAGATGGAACCTTATTGCGTGAGATGGGGCGTTACTGCTTGAGACATGACCTTATTCCGTCAGATGGAACCTTATTGCGTGAGATGGCACGTTTCTGCTTGAGATTGCTGCGTGAAACAGGACCTTGTTGCGTGAGATGGGACCTTATTGCGTGAGATGTGGCGTTACTGCTTGAGACATGACCTTATTCCGACAGATGAAACCTTATTGCGTGAGATGGCAGGTTTCTACTTGAGATTGCTGCGTGAAACAGGACCTTGTTGCGTGAGATGGAACCTTATTGCGTGAGATGGGGCGTTACTGCTTGAGACATGACCTTATTCCGTCAGATGAAACCTTATTGCGTGAGATGGCACGTTTCTGCTTGAGATTGCTGCGTGAAACAGGACATTTTGCGTGAAATGGGATGTTACTGCGTGAGGTGGGGACGTTACTACTTGAGATAGAACCTTACTGCTTGAAATGGGACGCTTCTACATGAGATTGGGCCATTCTGCGTGAGATGGAATCCTGCTGGGTAAGAAGGAATCTTTAATGCGTAAAATAGAACTATTAAGAAGCGGAATTCCATGATTAAGAACATCTGCTCTTTTAAAACAGGAAGACGGTCTTGCACTTTTGTTTAAATAAAACCAACTGAGATAATTTGGAAAAGTAACTTAGATTTACATCTATGCCGAGTTGTACTGGTCAGAATATAGACAATTATATTTAGAAGTAGAAATACATATTTTATGAAATATTATATTTTTCTGATTTCATTGTACTTTTGTATATAAAGGAAGTATCATGCTAGAGTACACCTAAATAAATAAACTGTAAATAAATGTAATTAGAGATCTATATTAAGTATATATTATAAGTGAAAAATTTACTCACACATTCATTTCAATACAATACGTTAACAACTAATCAATAAATGCTGTTTTGTTTTATGAACAAATTGTGTGAGAATGCTAATACTGCTGAAATATTACCGACTCTTTTATATGGTGAACTTTCATATTTTTGTTAAAACTCACCTTGAGCGTATGGGAAGGATTATGCAAATATGCCTAGAAGGCAGTTAACTGGCTTAGGAACATGATAAAATAACCTTCTTAGTGTAACAACATAAGTCTGACCATATTTTCCGAGTACATAAGTACTCAGTTAGATGCATATTAACGTGTTATTAGTCATTCAATAAGTTACATTGCGAGCCTCATTTTGTGGGCGGGGTTATGCAAATATACCGCAAATTCGTGACACTAAGCGACCTAAAAGACGTGAGAAATAGTCAATTCGCCAGAGTTGTGTCCCTTCGCTTAGTGTTGTCCCTAGCGACCATTAAGTTCAGTGTTGCAAAAATGTCGGGATTACCACGCGAGGTTTTAAAATGGATCCAAAGTCTTGATTTAACATGGCAGGTGAAAACACCAAAATGGTAAGCTTTATCAAAAACACTTTGAGGATTCTTAGGTCCTTTTATTTTTATGGTAGAAACATCATTAAAACCCGAACAACAACTTTGTTTACTAAATTGCACTGGCGATTGCCACTTGCATGGATATTAACTGACAGAAGGATGGCTGTTGAAACAGGTGTTAAGATATCTTTATGTCACGTTTTTAAAATATATTTTTGTATTCTCTTTAATTATAAGTAATGCATGTCTTGATTTAAAATTAATATGTACTTAAGAGTTCAAATGAAACGTATCAACATTTCAGGGATATGACAAATGGATACTTGGTTGCAGAGATCTTTTCTTGGTACTTTCCCCAAGACATACAGATGCACTCTTACAACAATGGCAAATCATTGGACCAGAAGCAGAAAAACTGGGATTTGTTAAATAACGTAAGTTTTTATACTTCTACTTAAACCATTAATTTGTTTATTTTTTCTTCATTAAAGGTGGTGACCAACAGTTTGCTTATATCTCATACATGATACAACATCTTACCCCTGTTCTGGAGAAAGTTTGCACATTTGCTGCATAAACTTGAGTTTAGGTAAAGGCTGTTTAGAAAATTAGCTTCATTGTAAGACAGTACAAATTATGAAATATATTGCTAAAATGGCCATTATTTCCAAATCTATTTTATCTAATTATGATGGAGATTTCAGTTAAATATTGATATCGACTTCAGAGCTGATTACCTGGATGTTCATGTAAAATAATCTCAAAAGTAAGTGGTCATGTGGTTTTCTTTTCTGATAGGTAATACCTGTTTGCAGTTGTAGCCAGGTGATAGGGATAGAATGCTTAAGTGGTCTAGGTAGCTCAGTCGGAAGAGCATTCACCTTGTTGGGGAATGGTTCCGGGTTCGATTCCAGACTGGATGCACATTTTTCTGCCTATGTTACAATGGGGCCAAACGTAAATGGCCCGCGGTCGTTACGGTACAAGTGCTTGAGAAGTCCTTGTATGTAGAGTATATAGTCGTTGGAAATTCGAGAACAAATTTCAAGTTGCCTAGGGTGTATGTAGCCAGGTGATAGGGAGAGAATGTGTAAGCGGTCCGGTTAGCTCAGTCGGAAGAGCATTCACCCTGTAAGCGAAGGGTCCTAGGTTCGAGTCCCGGATTGGCTGCATATTTTTCTCCCTATGTTACACAGTGACAAGTGGTTTTATGCTTTGCTGTTCACACAGATCTAGGGCATCAAAAAACAACATTTTGCTGGACCTTTTTCAGGTTACAATGTCATATTTTGTTATTTGAGAGGAAAAATTGGTCCAAACTGTTGGATACCACCTTAAACTCTTTTCATGAATATCATAAAGCTTTCTTGCTGGAATCCAATTACTTTATAATCTGAAAATTCTAATATAATAACTTTTATTAATGTTAGTTAATTACTGTGAACAATAATCAATTTTGTGCAACTGTGATGAAACTTGACACAGTTTTTATTTTCTGAATTCTGACATGCCTTAATCAGCAATAAACAACATGAATTTTTGTTTGTTGTTTTTCTTCTTTAAGGTCTTTAAAGGTAGATTTTTGCACATGAAGATAATATAATAATTTTTACATAAACATGACATTTGTTCTATTCTTATAAAAGAAACTATTTCACACACACACATATATTTATATATGTATTTATATATTTATATATATATACGTTTTAAAGAATGAATAAAACTCGGTATAAAACTGTATGTTTTTAATTAATTTTCTATTAAGGTAGTACTGTATAAATAACTCTATTTTATAATATTGTCAAACTCATAATTTCAGTTCATAAAACGCCACAGGCTTGACATACCTAGCCAGCTTATAGAAGGAACAATCCATTGCAAGGAAGGGGCAGCAGCTCTCCTGTGCGAGAGGATGTATGAAATACTCACAAACAGAATGTAAGTATACACATATATAACTGCTTAGAGTATAACCAGTATCTCTGAAATAACAGGAACATATGAATTTAATATTAAAAATTTCTTCTTTTTTTAAGAATTGTAGTCGTTATTATATCCATGATTATATACTTTTTTTAATGCTCACCCACACAAAGTAGTAATTATAAGTTACACATATATGACTAAAATATCCCACCCATTTTTATCATTATTTTGTAAATTTGTTTTTAGCATCAGATAATCAGTTTTTTTTATCTCAAGTTTAAGTCTAAGGACTATTTATAGACAAAAAGTTTAGTTTTACACCAAAAATGTGTCTGTTCCAGTTTTCTATAAAAATACTGTTGAATCTGAGTTTTACCTCTTATTTTGATAATGCTCTTAAGTAAAAAGTAGCAATTTGACAGTAAATAATACTTTTACCAGGACCTGTCACACATATCAGTTGTTAAATAGGATTTTAATAAATTGCCAATTTAATATTTTCTAATGAAGATATGTTTATTTAATCCTTACTCAAAAGTTTGTCATTTTTCATTAAAAAAAACATTTTTGGTGCTCATTTTTTAATCTTGTTACTAGTCAAGGATCTTGATATTTAAATATCGGTATATCTCTCCAAAATAATATTATCTATAGTGCTAAAACAAGTAATAACGTGTACAATTATACTTTTAGGGCATGTAATTTTATATGCATTGTGATCTGGATGCATGTGATAATTAAATGAATTCAGCACAATACTTTATGTTATGCAACATTTTTATATAAGCATTTATTTTATAGACAAACAGTATTTAAGTCTTCTTTAATAAAAATTCCACATAATAGGAGTATATCTTATGTTTTATAATTTCTCCACCAAACCTTAATTAAACTACTGGTCAATATGTTGTTAAGCTCTAGTCAGAGACGTTACAAAAATACGATTAGTTGGTTTTCACTAATTCATATTTAACCAATTTGGGAATTTGGTCTCTGGCTCATACTTTATCCATTTTTTTACCTCAAACCCTGCATAGAACCACTTGGAAAAACTTGAATAAAAATTTCTTACTTGAGCAAAGCACACTAAAGATGACGTGATATTTTTAAAGGATTTTAATGTCATTGGTTGTAGAAAATGTTTTCAATATTGTTGCTGTTATTTAATTTTATTGATTGCACATTTAAGATAAAAACATTAAGAACAATAATTATGTACTTATAGTATATATTGCAAATCCAATCTGTGCAGTTGATAATTACCTACAACATCAGATAATGTATCTATAGTTTTATACCGATAGAAAATAATATACATAAAAGTTACATACAATTTTTGGCAAGACCAGTTACCATGGATAACAAGAAATGCTGCTTTAAGTTATTGTTTAGAAATATGATCCCACAAAAAACAATGCTTGTGTTTTCTTAAAGCCAAAATTTTTATATGAAAGTAAAAATTTATATATATATATATATATATATATATATATAAATATATATATATATATATATATACATATATGTGGCATTTTAAGTCAATTAAAGTCAGTAGCTTTTTTGCATGGTGTGACACACCTGTATATTATATCTTAACAAAAAGTTTGGTTACAATAATTAGGATATAATACTCAGAAAATTCAGATCTACTCCTCTTATATGGCCATCTGTTTAATCTTGATTATGTTCTGTTTTACAAGTGCACCTAGATCAGCAAGGTGAATGTTATTTTCCTTTATTTTTGTATGACAATATGTCAGTAGTATTCATTAGAAATCAGGATTCGTTCGTACACATAGTTAGTAGCAACTTAAATTATCTCTTTGTCGATCATTGCTTTCACATTGGATGTATCACTGCAGCTTCTTTAAATGACTCAAAAATGTATCGGCCTATGAAAAAATATAATGTTTTTTAAATATAAATGCAAAAAGTAATTCCATATGACTTGTTCATTTTTCTTGCACAACAACAATTTTTCTGTAAATCTTAATATGATGTCACATGTTCAAGTTTCTGGGAACAAAAAAAAAGAAACATTAAAAAAACATGTTCAAGTTCCTTGGAACAAAAAAAGAAACATTATAAAAAAATAAGAAACTGTCTTGTTCATTTTTTTTCACACAAGAACAATGTTCTTAAAATCTTGATATACCTTATTTGATATGTTCATTTATATATATGTTTTTTTAATTTGCCCTCTTATTATATGGCTTGTTCATCTTAAGAACAATATTTCAATAAAATCCCAAAATGGCATGTTTATTTTCTTGCCCAAGAACAATTCAATAAAAAAAAGTCCATGGCAGTCTTGATATAATTGGATTAACTCTTTGTTATCACATACATCACTGGTAGTCCACAGAATTTCATCACTATTCACTGTATGAAGCTTTTTTTCTTGCTTTGTGCTAAAAAATATTGTTATGTTTTGCTTTCATTTCACTGTTTGTGTATTAAAACGAATTTATGCTCAATATATTGGTTAAAGGAGTGTAATGCATGATGGTGTATTTAATAAACAAAACAGTGACTGGTTGAAATGTATGTCATTTTTTAAAAATAAAAACACAAATCTTTTGCTTAATTCCAGCATGCCATTTCTTCAATGTAAATGTTGTCAAATAAGCCAAATAGTTGTCTCTTTCAGCATTAACATTTTCTTTAATTTTGGTGTGTTTTAATAACCATTGAATTTAGTGCATTAAAACTTAACTTGGAATAAAATTGGCATATAATATCTGTATGCATACAAACGTGAATAGTAACATACCAACCAAGGTATTGTATGAAGCATGCTTTTTTCAGAAATAGTTATATCTACGATATGGGACACAAATGTTACTTTGTAGGGAATGCTTGTTCCAGATTTAGCCAAAGATTGCTTTTGTCTGCGCTTCTAAGAATGTGTTCATTTAACATGCCTTGTGGTGTTAGAATTGCTCGTTTACTGACCCAAATCATGCTCTCTGGGAGAGTTCTTATATAAATTTAAAAAAGAAAGTAATTGCATTATAAACATGCTTTTTAGTCAGTTGAATTTATTTTGTAGAGATTTAGTCTAAGGTTTATGGGACTGATGTGCATAAGAATGTAAAAGTATTTTGTTTGTGTGTCTTTAACTGAAATCATATTAATCATCTTTAGAAGACTATTAATGCACTTGTCTATTTAGACAACATGCCAGTTTTAATGTTGTTACTTTTTGGCATTGAGTAGACTTGTCGCATCTTAGGGTGATCATAAACTTAAACCCATTCGCACATTGTCTTTAATTCTAGACCTAAACAACTAAGATTTTACGAACAGTTAGAGCTGCACACCCTCTTTGTTAAGACTCACTTTGTCTTCAACTCCAATGTGTTTTAAGCTTTAACAGAATAAGATCAAACTTCATGTATACAAAATGTGTCATTATGGTGTATGTAACTTTGACTTAATTTGGCTCATTAAATTAAGTATGTTAACATTTTCTTTCGTTGTGTTTATATCTCAGTTGCTTTATTTTTATTAAAGCTTTTGTTTATATCTTGAGTGCTTTCTTTTTTGTGTCTATGACATCAGAATTGAATATCAGACAATAACTCATCAGTTTGCAAGTGAATGGTAAAATTATATTAATACTTACACATGTACAAGAAGTAATTAATTAACAAAGTATCAGTTCTGTTTAAGCAGCTACATCAATACTTT
This sequence comes from Sinonovacula constricta, assembly GCA_007844125.1. Taxonomy (NCBI): domain Eukaryota; kingdom Metazoa; phylum Mollusca; class Bivalvia; order Cardiida; family Solecurtidae; genus Sinonovacula; species Sinonovacula constricta. The sequence goes on along the minus strand of CM017558.1, from coordinate 6,194,016 downwards.
ATAATAATTATTATTATAGATGTTTGTTCATTTCACTTGCAGCGCCTGTTGAATTTAATTTTAATCTCATTTGAGGAAAAAACTTGCAATTCTTCAAGCAGTCTTCAAGCTGTGTGTCACATGTCATATACTGACTAAAGTATGCCATTTCCCATTTTATAGCATAGCAGTTGTTTGTGCAGAAGTTAAAATAGTATTTTTGTGACTACAATCATATAAATAGCAAAAACAAAGCAAATCCTTGTTTATGTTTGCAGCATCAGAAAGGTCCCATCTGAATCAGAGCCAGACTTCACCGACACTGCCTACCAGAGTAAGCTGCCCATGCACGCTCGATCAACTGCCTCCCAGTCTGTCAAAAACAACCTCAGGATTACAGAAATACAGGCTGACTGCAGTCTTATTTTAAATGCGCAAAAGGTGTGTGTTGTATAATGTAGTAACTATGTGGAAAAGATGTATGTTGTATAATGTAGTAACTATGTGGAAATGGTATAAGTTTGTATCAGTGGTATTAGCTATTAAATATATTGTTCTGGTAATAAAAAGTACTGGTGCAGCAACATTATGGTTGACTTTCTAAGGTTGTTTGCGCAGTGTTCATTGTGATTATTATTAAATGAAAACTGTTATCGGTAATAAAATTTAAGATTTGAAGTGTATGTTAACTGTCATTTTCAAACAATTTATTTTCCATCAGGCCCAGAAAATTATCAATGAGCATATAGAGCATAGAAAATATGAACGTCGTGAGAATCCTGACCGATTCAACATCAAACCTTCAGTGGGCGAGCGAAGTTTCCGACGACCCCTGCCAACACCAGGTCAGGAAGCAGAGCAGCAGGCAGATGATATGAACCAGGAAGCTGAGCAAGGTATAGAAAATAGTTTTATCTTGTAACTCTGCACCCCGTCACAGCGTGGTTTCCAGAACCTGAGCGAAAACTTCCTGCAGGGAGACCTTTCAGCAGCCCCTGATGGGCCAAAACATTTTATTTGGGGACTTTCTCCACCATTCAGAGCTGGATAACACTGTCATGACAATAGCTGTTTTGCTGCAATGTGTTTCAAAACAACAAATAACAATTTGACACACACCTGAGAAAGACTGGCAAAAAAATATAATATAAAAAATCAAGCGTTCATTGTTACATTAAAAAATGGATTCAGTAAGATCTGTTGTAATCTATGACAATTCAAATTTATATTTTGTTCTATCAAAAAAATACCAAGTATCGTTATAAGGGGATTACCAGCAATTTTCATAGAGGAATTTTTTTTATATCTGTTTAGTTGAGACATACTATTTTTTCAACATTTAATTCTAACATGCTAGACCGGCCACAATAGCTCAGGTTCTAGAGGGTCGGCTTGCGGATTGGTAGGTCGTGGGTTCAAACCCCGGCCAGGTCAAACCAAAGACTTTAAGGTTGGTAGTAGTAGCTTCCCTCCTAACGCTCGGGGCTAAGGGTTCAGCGTTACGCCTGACGAGTCAGTGTCAGTATAATGGACGGGCCGGGTTCAGTCCCTGGGCACTTTATTAGTGCCCATGTGCTATAATGAAATGTCGCTGCACAGTATCGGCAAAAATGCCAGCAAATCCCAATCCCAATCCCTAACCTGCTAAGCAATAAGGCCAGTCTTAGGTGAATAGTGCAGATCTAGATCTGCCAAGAAGCTCTCAGTTTATGATTTGCTTCTGTTTTTGTAGCAATACACATGTTCTTGTAAATCAGCTGTTCAAAAACTAATTATGTGCATCTGTTATAATTATAAAATGTAGCATATTTTACATTAAAGGTGTTATCTGACAGTTTGGACAAAAATATTTTCATTATACATCTTGGTAAACCATTGTTATATGAACAGATCTCGTAAAATGCTGTTTATTGATGTCCTACACAATCATGTCTGTAAAGTGAACCATAGCACCACAATCATCAATACAAACATGTATTTCCTATCTGAGCCACATTTTGCAGTTAGCTATTTTTAAACCAAGAAAACCATATGACCACTAATGTTTTAGTTCATCCACATCATCTGCTGTGACATCGATGTCTATTATTAGCAGGAATCCTAATCGTCTTATTTACTGATATTGTTACATAAATAAGATGTAGGCAAACAGTCGAATACCACCTTTAATATTGAAACAGAAATAACACAACAACATGTAATATCATGTATTATTTCTTGTTTTCTAGCCAAGACCCCCACTATGTCCCGGGAACCCAGCGTGCACTTTAAGGAAGTTCAGGTTAAACAGCTCGACAAGAACGCTCTCTACAATATGCCTATCCAAGGATACTAGTCTGAACCAAACAGATCATCAGTCATTCATTCACCATAGACTTTCATTCATCCAGTCAGTTGTATTAATGTGTTTTGTTAATTTTTCTCAGTCTATTTTTTAGCATAAAAAGGTGTACTTTTTGACAAACTCTGACAAATAAATGCTTTGTTTACTTTCCATCAGTTTCTATGTTTATACATTTTATGAGCAAGAAAAGTTTTGTTAACAATCTGTCAGTGATATGTTTTGTTAGCAAAAGTGTTTTGTTGAAATATTTTGATAAGTTAAAGGGTTTGGTTTATTCTCCATCATTTTATACATTTTGGAAAGCATATACATTTAATCTATATATATTATATATATTTTTAATGACTAAAACAGATTTTTTTTTTACTCATTGGCAAGCTCATCTTCTCAGAAAGTAGGTGTTGTTGTTTCCACCAATTTATAAGTTCATATGTCGTTTGAGAAGAAAAGTTTTGTTAACAATCTGCCATTTTATAAATTTTCTGAGCAAAAATTGTCATTTTACTTTTTTTTGTCTGCTTATATATTAAATAACCAAAAATGTTTTGTTGTTTCTTTTACTTTCTCAGGCTTATAATTTAATGATTAAACTTGTTTTGCTAACCTTTAATCAGCTTGAGATTTAGATAGTTCAAAAGTACAGTATTTATTTTGTACAATTGTGCTTTATTGTTTGGTTACAAATACTATATATTTTTCTCATACGTGCTTGTTATTTTAATTTTATTATTAATCTATTTTGCACAGTGTGTTAATATATTTTACTGCCTTACCAGAGACTTAGTTTTGGGATGCAAAGCTATACATCAACATACCCTGAATATACCTATCATACATGCGAACTCTCCTCTTTTTGGAGGGAGATTCCCACATGTGAACTCTCCTCTTTATGGAGGGGGACTCGCACTTTTATGGTTCAGAATTATTTCAAAATGAAAGGGTGTTTTACACATTTTCAGAAATCTCCCTATTTGGAAACGGATAACTTCCTTCTTTGTTCATAGGAAAATAACAAATCTCCCACTTTGCAATTGAAAATGACCTATACATGAATAGCTGCACATGCTCCACATTGATCATGGCATTTTCTTTTTCAAATTAATTATTCTTTATTAATTTTGCTTTTCAGATTAAAGATTTGTAACTTCTCTTTTATTTTGATTTTAAATGACTTGATATCAAGTTTGAATACCTTTCTGTATACCTGCCTGTTTGAACAGTCCATGATATGCAATAAGAAATAAATCTACAATAAAATCCTGAGTACATTAAACAAGAAAAAAAAATGGACAACAGAAGAAGAAACAGCATGCATGCCAAGCAATGATAAACATGGAACTGTTCCGAACATTAATTTTTTATATTTAATGGGCAAAAACGTTTCGGATACACATCTAACTTCTATTATAAAATTACAAAACGATTTCAGTGCATGTATTCTTGTTCAAAGAAATATACATAAATAAGAATTTAGTAAGTTGAGTTAACATTTTTTCATTTATAATTATCATTTATTGAAATATGTTATTTTCCTGCCTATATTTATTGGTATAATATACCCATGTCTATATTTGGATGTTTCATTGAAAATACACAGAATATGTTTTATCATTTCTTGAAAAAAGTTTTTTCTTTACCTATTTGTGTACTTGTGTATATATTATTGAGAATACATTGACATCATTAAATTTATCATACACGTAGATATAGTAAAGTTAAACTTTGTTTTTAAAAAAGGCAAAGATCATTAAGTCATACAACTTGTCCTTACTTCTTAATAAGAAACGAAAGAGCCCCATTTCCTAACAGCGCTGAGGCCGTACTCAGCTCCAACTCTTCCTCGCGCAGTTTTATTGCCAGATAAAACCAAGACACCGTAGTGAGCTGCGCTTTAAACAAGAAGATGGCTATCCTGCGGACGAACGATTCATTGCAGGACTATTTTAGAGTAACGAACCGTAACTCTGATGGGAACTAGACTATTTGCTACTTTGCTTTCCTTCTTGTTGGCTGTAACTACACGCTGCATTGCTAATATCGAAATACTCGGGCTCCTTTCTTAAACAATTCCTCGCCAAAAAGCTTCAAAGTTCCATCAATGCCTGCTCCTTTTTTAGTTGCAAGCTACACTGTTAAAACGACGGGACACTGGCTTCTTTTCTCTGAAAAAGGGCCTCACAGAACAACTGTGATATCGGGTTATTGACACTATCGTCCCCATTAAAATATGCTTTCTATAAGAGACACCGCTCTCCAAAGCGGCGCCAATCAACGGTAGATATTTTTATTTTTCATTTTTCGTTATAATTAGATGCATTACTTTTGATACACAAAACTGCATCTTGGCCTTTATTTAGACATAACAGAATCTTTATTATCCTGAAAAATTACTTTGATGTCCCTCAAATCATATTGTATTTTAGAAAATACATGATACACGAAAGCATTAATACCATTTAGCCAAACCTTTTCATTGTTTATCATGTCATTTTGATTGTTATAAACTCGTACGTTATTTTTAAAATTAGAATAAAAAAATCAATTTAATTCAGGATTTAAGTCTTTAATGACATTAGGACTTTGGCTTAGAACACTTAATGTCACCCAATGAACTTTTTTTCCAGCGAGCGATTTTCATATTGCATGTATGTAGATCTAATCAAAGCGTGAAAAAGTTGAATAAAAAGTATAGATAACTAGCTGATGTACAAGATGTACAAATAAGGAGTGTGAAAGAAACATATATGTGAAACGTAACAAATATTATCCAAATAAGCCCCAACTGCGCCTCTGCCAAATGTTGCAAATTAAGATACATGTATTAGTAACAATATATCATCCGACAACAGACGGCGTACCGGCCTGCATAGAACTACTTTGAAATGATAGGGACTCCGCACTGGTAACCTAACTTATTTCAACACACATTGGATGTGTATTGTGATGATGGGAACAACATTTAGTGCAAAACACAGCACCCTGGTTTTGTGTCTGTTTGGTCAGATATATGTTGGAAACGGCATATAATTAGTACCGACAACACTACGGGTATGCACATTAGACGGACAATTCATATATATATATATATATATATATATATATATATATATATATATATATATATATATATATATATATATATATATATATATATATATATATATATATTCATAATTGGTATATCTCTAATACAAAGCTCAGAATAGGCTGCACTTATGCTAAATGTATCGGCTGCAAGCTTAATATATAAAGGAGTACTTAATTATGTACCCGACAGCGCGCCTTATAGCATAAAACAAATACATGTACCAACAAATACTAAATTAAATTTCCGAAAAGGCTCACAAAATAATCTTGTACAATATGAGCTCATAATAAGCGTCAGGCTGAAACAGAGATCTGCGTCTCTCAGACGTTATCCAGTAAATTCCCCGCTAAAAAATGATGAGGTGGGGCAGCGCTATTTGGGATAACTGAAACTGACATGAAACTGTGCGTGCGTGCTGAAGAAAACAAGCTGGTTGTTCAAAATGTGTGGGTTTCAAAATGTGTAGGTTGAACAACTAAACCAAATGATTAAAAGTATTCATGAAACGTTAATCTTGGGTTTGAAGACAAATTTGTCGTAAAACGACACGTAGTTTTATGTAACTCAACGCCATTAAGCCACACTTTTCGTTTCGATGTTTATGTATCACATCTACTGATAAATATTACTTATTATGAGCCGATAAAATAACATAATTATTGTTCCATCCTACAAATATAACAATAATTACATATTTCATAATAAAAGACTTAAAACCCTTGAAATTTCTATTTTTTATAATAGACATAGTCATAGGTCACGTTGACCATGAAATGCCCTCACCCCCACCACCCCACCACCCCCACCCGCAAATTTAGCTTTTTTTAAAGCATTTTCTTTCTTCTTTTTTTATTGCGTAGAGTTATCTTTTCAAACGAAATAAAATAACGTAGGTTTCCCTTTACTAATTAAATTTATTTTTTATTTTGTTTATTATTTTACTTTTCTTAAAAATATAAAATATAAATAAATAGTGCAAGGCAACATTTTTATTCAGTTAATTTTCCTAATTATAAACAAAGTAATTCTGGATTATTTTGTTTTTGGTATTATTTGTATATGAACTCCAGGACAGATATCAAAGGCCTGTCAAATTGGGCAACTTAAATACAGTGCTTATTTTATGACCTTAAATTGCATTACAAAAATATTTTTTTTAGGTTGGGGATTGGAGGGAGGATTTTGTCTAGGAAAATGCTAGGGAGGGATTCGGCCCGCCTTGGAAAATTCACTGAAGGGATTCTGTTCACCTATGTCAAAATGACCGGAGGGGTTTTGTCCAAGGGAGATTTTCTCCAGTCCCCACATAGATCATTATGTGCGGCCTCTCTGGACCTCTCAAACAAACTGTTGCGGGTATAAACATACATTTTTACATTCTTTCATAAAACATTTCCATAACATAATATTCGTGTTTGGGAGATGAAGAGTAATCATGATTTAATAAAATGAAAATCGCCTAACCACCACTACCATCTTAAAACAACTTAAATGGCACGTATAACTTAGATTAAGATCTCTACTTAGAGCTAGTATATGTATATTAAAAGATATGAATGAAAATATTCGGCCATGCTTGACTAAGTTTTAATCATTACGTCTTAAGATAAAAGTTTTTAGAAATTTAAGATGCGAACTAATAGTATGTTACATGGAATTATATTTAAAAATACTATTAAATATTTTATGCATATACATGTAACTAATTTTGCTGATGTAAACAGACTTAATGAGCCGTCAAGCACAAAGATGTGCATTCTACTGTAACGCAGCCTGGCGCTCTCCAATGGTCACCCATCCGTACACCGGCCACGGTAACCGTTGCTTAACCGCGCAACTTTGGAAGCCGCTTAAACCACGTCGCTAAATAGTTAACCCAGCAACAAGGCTGGTTCGAAGCGCTTATATGTCTGCCAACGTTACACTACATTTTACAGTACAAGCAAGTGATTGAATAGATTTATAGCACCTTACTAGGGGTGACCACTTTTCTAGACATCGATCAGTCGCTTCATAAACTGGCAGATTTAAGACCCCTGCCCAAAACTCCGATCTTGTGTAGGTTGCTATCTGTTTTTGTTATTCACGGATCTTCGATGGTGACATAAGTAGGCTCCTTAGTTGTATAAGACTCATCGGAAAAATAAACACTGTCAATATATGTGCAATAAAGTTGCAAAACTGACACTGTATTGGTGAAATAATTTAGAACACCAAAGATCAATATACGAGATCATGAATGTGAATACGCTCGAAATAACAAATGTACATACAACTTTCAAACGTACATCTAACATCTGATGGCCTTACTTGCCTACAAACCATTAATCAATCATAAAAATGCATTCCATAAAAGCCGCCGCATTCCAGAGTGGTGCTAATAAAACATGTTTTTGTTATCGCAGTTGAACAGTTGTATGTCTATGGATGTGTGGAAAATAAATCAACAAATGGAAGTTCATAGGGCATAATAACCATATAGACAAAACAAATCGCTTTGTAGAAGAACTTTTGTCGCGTATTCTTCGTCCGGTGCAGATTTGTTTCATTGCTCCAGATACATCTGAATGATGATCGTATCGGGAACGAAATGGGAGACATTAATGAATAGTCTCCCACTGAAAAATCACGAAATGCAAGTAGGTCCTTTCATTTGTTCTACTCGGTTTTTATGCGTGTGCTCTTTGGAGTGTATGTTGTTTTTTCTACCCTTCAAATGATGCCCTGGTTAACCGTCATAAACAAACACTTCCATTTTCATTTTTAAATAACATACCTCTATAAGTATTTACTGGATTTTAAGCTTATATTTAAGCAAAATAATGAAATTTCACTGTTTGTCATTGCAATATCTACAAAAGAACAAGCGATAAAGTCCAAACATTCCAGCTGAAAGGACTACCTACTGTTTGGAATACCTCGCATATTAACTAACAAGGGAGACCATTTCACCAATGTACCCCCATTACCCTTCAAGTTCCGATTGTGCCTGTACTTCCGAACAACGCGGAAAAGCAAGTAATGACATTGGCAACATCAGGAGCTCCATCCCCACTTAAATTTTTGCAACCGGACATATATATATATGGAGACTGATAAACAATTTATGTGTTGTGTACGTATAATCGCTTAATGAAAAAGTTTAAACACATCATACCAATTGCCGGTCACTAAATGAAACAGATGTGGTTGTTCAAGCCAGCATTGTAATGTTGTGCCTTGATCGTCGTCAACAATGTCACTCGTCAGTCCCAAGCGGAATATCCTCCTGTAAAGCTTAGCAAAATGCTTTACAGCTTTCTCGCCTCCGCCGAAAAAGCCCCCGTTTATGGCTGGAGATACTGCTTGCTTGTGAAGAGGTTTGATTTTTACCAATTCTTTGTATTGTTCAATGGGAAAAAGATTAATCATAGTTATTTTATTGTTCATTTGAAGCAAATTACACGGCGACCAAAAGGAGGGAGGTTGTGGAAATATTTCACTTGTACCGTGTCCATAGCCGGCATCAAGCCAATAGAAATGGGTCGTTTGAAATGGGTTCATCTTCGCTACTTTTTCCAAGAAACTAATTTTGTTGTTCGTCATGATTATATAATCGGCGGAGAATGCTTCTGGGTGTTCAAGCATGTCGTTTTCCTCTCGAAATGTATCTGATTGTAGTATGCCTTTAATGAATGGACGGTACTTAAAATATTCCAGCTCGCTGAATTTTTTCTTGTAAATTTTTGTCAAGCAGTCTTTTCCTTTTCTTTCCTGGTGAACGAATGGAACCAAATCGTCTTCGACAAAAACGGCGAGTGGAACATTTAATGCGAGGACCAGTTTAAAGTATGACAAATATTCAGAGAATGGTCGTCGCCAAGTGTTCCAGTTCCCGCGACCAATATCGTACACTGCCGTGACTAGGGTGGCATTGGCAGCTGAAACATGTTAAGCATGTTAAAATAATACGAGGATGACTATGGTTACACTGTCAGAAGAAACACGGATTACAAGTGAAAAAGACAGTAAATATCGTAGGCCTACACCTCGATGACAAGGGTACGTGATATTAATTGGCACCATCAACAACATTCAGATCATCTCGGCTATTTTACTTTCCCTAACGTCAACGGAATGGGTCGAAAATGATGAGTATACATCAAAAAGTGAACATAGCATGACGATGTCCAACACTGCTGTAACAAGTTACTAACAACGGATGCAAAGTGACTTTGACAGCTGGAGCACGTGCAAAAATTGAATATAACACGTCTTTTGTAACGAACACTGAGGTGACTACAATATTGGCAATTGAGGAACGTGAAGCAAGTGGGCATAAGTGGCACCTCGAATACAAGGGTTGCAGCTGTAACACTGCAACAAGTGAACATAACACGGCCAATGACATACACCGAGGTGAGGTAGGGAGCTATTAGCTATATACTAAGGGAGGTGTTAGCAGCTGTAACACGTGCAAAACGTTGGCATAACGAGTCAAATGGCATACATCGCCAATACATGGGTGGAATTAGCAGCTGAAACGCACAGAATGAGTGAACATAACACTGCTAATCTACTACACCTCCATGATGTATGAGACGTTGGCATCTAAAGCACGTGCAACCAATTAACATAAGACTGCCTTTGTTACAAATGCTGCGGAGCGAAGGAGGTATTGGCAGCTAGAACAATACAACAAGTGACCAATGCACGGCCTATGTTGAACACCTCGCCGTCTTATAAAGTACTGGAAGCTAAAATACTTGCAACGAAAAAAACAATACCGGTCCATCGTACATAGCGTACACCTCGTTGACAATGGTGGAATTGGCAGCTGAAACAAGCAAAGCAAGTGAATAAAGAACAGTAACATACCCCCGATACGCTAGGGTGGCACTGCCAGATAAAACACGTGAACATACGGGTACATGTACACGGTGGTAATCCGGGTTACATTGGTACATAGAAAGCGTGTAACATGCGAACATCTTATATCCGATTTTGTACAGTGCTGTGACTTGTGTTGCAATGACACTTTGGCAGCAGGAACACGCGCAACAAGTGAACATAACACAGTAAATGACATACACCGATGTGATTAATGAGTCATTGACATCTGCAGCACTTGCAAAAAAAGTGGATACAGCATGGCCAATGTCGGTGATGCAAGGCATGCAGTGGCTGCTAAAACACGCGCAACAAATGAATATAACACGGCCAATGGCATACGCTGAGATGACTGATGAGGAATTAACATCTGTAACACTTGCGAAAAGTGGACATAGCTTGGCCATTGCCGGTGGTACAAGGCATGCAGTGGCTGCTGACACAGTTGAAACAAGTGAACATCATACGGCCAATGCATGGACACCTGAAACACTTAACTGGCACGTTGTAACGTACACCCCGATGGCTAGGCAGGCAGTAGCGATTAGGGATTGGGATTAGCCGGCATTTTTGCCGATACTGCGCAGCGACATTTCTATCATTATAGCACTGGGGTACTTATGAGGTACCCAGGGACTGAACCCGGCCGGTCCATTATACTGACACCGACGAGTCAGGCGTAATGCTGTCCCCTTAGCCCCGAGCGTTAGGAGGGAAGCCACTACTGTCAACTTTAAAGTCTTTGGTTTGACCCGGCCAGGGTTCGAACCCACGACCTCCCGATCCGCAAGCCAACGCTCTATCACCTGTGCTATTGCGGCCGGTACAGTAGCGATTAAACGCGTGCATAAATAAACATAATTAAACTTAATTGATTAAAATAATGTCGTACACCGCGCAAATAAGGGAGTCGTTGGAGGTTGAAAGACATGCAAAGAGTGAACATCTTATTGCTGCTGCTCCTGCTGCTGAAGCTGCTGCTGCTGCTGAAGGACACTGCTCATCTCACAATAAAGAGACGATCTTATGTTTTGTTTTGTTTTTGAAATACATTCCAGCGACCAGTTATGATTATTTCAGCAAGGTCCAGCTTTTTGGTTGAGGATGAACCCAGATTAATGTCTGGGTAGAACCACCGGCGCACCGCATGTCAGCTGGAAGACCTACCCACATTAAGTCATTCTCCCCAAACGGGACTCGAACCCACGCGGTGCGAGGCTAAGCAGTCACAGATGTTACAAATCGACGACTCTACCACTAAGCCACATGCGCCCCTTAACAATCTTAAGAAGTAGATAACAAGTATAACATAACAAAGAAACTTACCATCAGATTGGCATGGTTGGATTGTGACTTTGCAGGAACTAGTGTTACGCCATTGGTCATCTAGCAACGTCATTCCAGTTATAATAAATACCGTCGCGACAAAGATTCTCCTCATGTTTTTATGTATCTGTTGATACATATTAACATGGATTTTTTACAATGTGATGCACGTCCATTTAGTTGTGATAAGAAGTCGAAAGGTGTACATGTGCACCAAGATAATACAGGTCACGCACGGCACAGCTACGTGTACAAATTGGCTATATGGCATAAATTACAGAACAGACAAGTTTTGTCTCAAAAATGTTCAACTTAATAAAGCTGTGATTCTGATTATGATACAACATTGAGATTTACCGGCATTTTGACCGATACTGTGCAACGACATTTCTATCATTATAGCACACGGGTGCCCAGGGCCTGAACCGTCCGGTCCATTATACTGACACTGACGAGTCAGGCGTAATGCTGTACCCCTAGCTCCGAGCGTTATGAGGGAAGCCACTACTACCAACTTTAAAGTTTTTGGTTTTACCCGACCTGGGTTTGAACCTGCGACCTCCCGATCCGCAAGCCGACGCTCTACCAGTTGAGCTATTGCGGCTGGTCGATACAACATTGGTCTCCGGTATTGGCCAGATATACAAAACCATATTGGTCTGATGTTTATCCGTTATAGACTTGATTAAAGGACAGCATGATACCAGATAGTAGGTTTAACTAAATATTGCCAAATGATCGTGCCTTGTGTGACAACATTTTTTCTTAGACAACAAAAAACAAGTAATTTATTTTTCAATTTATCTGTGTTTTATTAACAAATGCGTGATTTTGTTTCGAACATTCGTTTTCTGAAAATGGGACATTTGCGTTCAAGTGTGGTTATGTTTTCATACGAGCCTAACAAAAATGGAATATTGCTAATCGTTCATAAATATGATCCGTAACAAACGTGAATAAAGTAAAACTTACATTATTAATGGGCGATGTCGCTTGCGACCCCGTCCAGAGTTATGAGAAAGCTAAATTTCAGAAGAACGAAGGATTGACCCTGCATGATCTTGACTACTCGCGGTCAGTCGTCATGCTTGGAAAGAAGTAGTGCGCTTACAAAAACGCGTATGTATGTGGAAGGAGACGCGTCCAGGCATGCGTCAAACGTTAACATTAATATTGCAATTTGTTTAAACTAGAAGCTCGGGTGATTATATTGCGTAATGCAGATAAACATGCAATTCAAATTTATGAATGAACAGTGTCGCACAGGGATATCGCTCTGTTACTAGATGAAAGGGTCGAACCAGCCAGATATTTATTATTAAGTTATTAGAACGAGTGTTCCACTGACTTTGCAATATCTACTAGGCTGAGACGTTTGCGATATGGATCCGCGCTGGACTTCAATGGCGTCTGCGGCTTTGTACCCGGTTATGTAGGACAGAGGTCATGTATGACAGAGGTCATCTATATCATCCCAGCATCTCGGTCTTAAGTTACCACACGCGTTGGGAAAAGAATAGCGCGCTCGGGATTGTTAAGATTCAGACCACAAGGGCGTAGTTTTGACGAAATAAATAACTGAGAGATTATTTCGAACTCAGTGCATCTTGTTCGCATCCGGCAGCACGTACGAGCATTTATTTTAGACAAAATAAAAGTTAAAATGCAAATCATATAAAAATCATTTTATGTTTAATAAAATAGTTTCTATTATCGAGTGTTACTTAGTGTTTTAATCTTTGTCCGAAAGTATAATTTATATATTTAGAAGAGGTGTTTGTTGTTGTTGTTTTGTTGTTGTTGTTGTTATTGTTTTCAGCTGAAGACTTGCCTGTTTAGCAATGCTCTGTAATTTTGATTTACCGGAATCATGTTGGCCATTATTGATACACATTTAATTGGTAAATAGAGGATCTGATTAAAGTGTTCATTGTGTAGCCTACTGAAAATATTAAACGGGTTGGATGAAATGATACGAAACGATGCTTTGTCGAGTTTAATATTTTCAGTATCTAATAAACACGAATTTTAGATTCTATTTATCACGTAACCAAAACATTAGATGGCGTGCTTCTTTCTCCTTAATTTGTTTTGAGCTTACTGGTATATATAGAGGATATGACACGAGTCATTTAATACAAACATTATTAAACGAGTTCATAAAAAGTAATTGTAAGCGAGCCTTTGGCGAGTTTATTATAATTTTTCCTGGACGAGTTTTGTGAATGTTTGTTTAAAATGACAACGAGTGTCAGATTCTTTTTACCGCATGATTTTTCTCGCCAATATACGTTTTTAAGAAATTTCAAGAAGACTACTTGTGAAAATTGTGGCATGAGACTATATGCATCACAAAACAAAAACAAAATTAACTGTATATAACACTTGTGCAACATAAGAAGAAGAAAAAGGAATGGGTGCAGGGATGATTCATCCCCCCCCCCCCCCCACCCCCGGCAAGGAAAAAGAGTAGAGTTTGTGTAAGCTTAAGAAATTCTAAGCTTTGAAAGTAAATTTTGACAGTTGACTGCTTATTTCGAATTAAGGGTCCCTTACTGTGTGTATATATATAGTATTTACTAAGATACGGTTGAATGGATCTTGTTTCATATCCCCGCCACCAAAATGTTCTGGATCCGCCCCTGAATATGAGTATTAAATGCAAAACAAGGGGAATCAGGTAATAGCTTAGTTTCTCTCGCAAGTCAGATCCCAACGTTGTGCATTTCATCGTATGATATAACGTTTTCTCCTCAATATATTTTGTGTGCGGTACAAAACTTCATGATCGGTAGTTGAAGCCTTCTATTTTTGGGTCGCTCTTGCAACTGGTCCGCTTTGACTCGGTATCATGCCGGAAATCTACTTAGGCGTAACATGAATTTGATTTTCGTTACAAGCTTATTAATCTCGAGGAAAATGCTCTTACGAGCTGATAGAGATGCTGACACTACATTATGTTTTCGGACTTTGTGCAACGATTGGTTTATGAACACATCAAAACGACTTTTCTTCCTTTAAATCCATTCATATTTTTTTTTATTTATTTTAAAATATACTTAGCTGGCTACATAGCCAGTGCGGGAAAATGACGTCATAGACACTGTTTAGCGCCAAATTCAGAAGAAATTAGGACTAAGGGGGCCGCATAGATTCTACTGCAGTTTGCTTCTTCTTACGTTCACCAAGATGTTTGTTCTAAAACGAGGTATTATTTCTTTTATCTTATTGTCATATGCTACGTTAGTTATACGATATATTTGAGTTGACCAATCCCATACTTAACTAGCGGTTAACAACATGACACGAAGTCCCGGGCGTTTCTTTGTTGACAAAATTGCATACTCATGAAGTGAATTCATGCGTCGTTATTAATACAGATCTCGCAACTCTTTTCAATATTTTATTACATTTTAAGTTATTTACATTTTAGCTAGAATTCATAAAATATTGTGTATAGGCACTTCCAACATCATTGCTTTTGGGTCAACCCTTTGGCTCAGTATAGCATGTAGCTATGTTAAACAGTTAGCAGTTAAGCACTTCGTTAAGTATATTTACTATTAGATGTTCTTTTAATTTCTGTACAATAAGTTTATTTTGTCATATTATTGTCCTACGTCTGTAATTAGCTTTTTGAACAATGATTGATTGAGCACATTATTTAGTCTTTCTTTGACAATTTCTGTTAGACACCAGTGATTTAATGGACATCTTCAATAAAAGGAAACCCATAGAGCTGAACATAATTTTTTCATCACGGCATCAGTACAAAATTTTTATGATCGGAAATGATCACATGATCCTCTTATTTCACTTCTCTGCAACTGAGTCCAACAGTTACCAAACTGAGCTCGCGGCTAACGTCATTCTTTAGAATCTGGCTGAATTTGAATGAAATTCAAAATCTGACCAATCAGGTTCTTGAGGAGGCTCTCTGAATAACCTCACAAGAGGATGTAGATTTAAATCTTGTTTGGACGTGAACTCTTCCATGCAGTTTGCCACAGTTAAACAAAAAAAAAAAAAAAAAAACTCGACATAATTCCTGTAATTGTCAGCCTGATGAATTATATAAAGGGGATAATTTTCAGGTGGGTTGTGACAGTCACTGAAGAAATGCAGTGTTAGGTTTCGTGCTGACTTAAATGCTTGCTTCTTGGAAGGCTTAAGGTTGAGCCGAATGGGCCATATATTAAAGTCTTAAAGTGATAATTGGAGTAACTCTTATGCTAATGCCCATTTGATACTGCTATATGCATTGGCAATAATAGGACTAGAAACAAGTAATAGCAAAGATACTTTTTCTCGAATTTATTTATAGTCAACAGGTTTAAGTCCCTCTTGACCAGGTTATCATGAAGAGTATATTTCTTAATCAAGAACATAAATAGGTTTCTAACTGCAGGCTTCACACCATGGATCCTCTGGTTATAACATGTTTCATACTCCAGCAATTGAATGTGAGTGTAAATGCTGTTGTTTATTTAGAGATCACTGTAGCATGTTGTTGACTCTGTTTCAGATGGAAGGAAGGAGAAGGTGATGTTCGATAAGATAACTTCCCGTATACAGAAGTTGTGCTATGGCCTTAACCCAGAGTTTGTTGACCCAGTAAGTTAGAAAACATTTTGTCATTGTAGCCTTATATTTAACCAAACTGACAAAATTTATTGAACAATAGTTTCAGTCGACTTTTTTTTTTTAATGACCCAATCCATTCAAAATGGGCCGTAGGCCTTATTTAATTTTATTGTTATCAAGTTGTGGGGCGTCCATTACCAAACCGAGTCGATGACTTGTGTTGCTTCAGCCCCTCGTCTGGATTCTAGCCCTGGTTTGGATGAGAACTTTCCATTCTGAAGGTTTTCCAGCTAACTTGCTGTGCGTTGGTGAATCTACCCAGACATAAATATGGGGTATTCCTCCACTAGCTATTTGCTGAAAATCATCAATATGATCATAATTGTATCAGTGGGATGTAACAAAAACAAACTTGTGTTAACAAATAGCCAATTGTGGTCATTATATTCTACCATTTATTCAGGTTCTGAACCGCACATAGCACACAGTTTAAAACAATTTATGTTAGATTAACTGAACTGAGATTTACTTGAACATTTTTATTTAAAATTAACTTAATCATCACTATTTAATTGAACTATTTATCTCTCATATCTTTGGTTTTAAATAGCAAACACAACAAATCTTTAAACAAATGATTGTTTTACTAAGATTAATTTATACATTTTGGTATACAGTTAACCAAAACAGAACCTTTTGAGCAAGTAGTGTGTTTACACCACAATTATGAAAAGTCCTTTAACATTAACTGGCTTTCAGAGGACCAATTTTAAGAAGTTACATAACTGCAAGACTGGCAAGTATTTGTATTTAAATATTTTTTGATGTTTGTTTAGACCCAGATCACGCTGAAGGTGATCAATGGACTGTACCAGGGTGTTACTACAGTGGAGCTGGACAACCTAGCCGCAGAGACGGCAGCCACGATGACCAGCAAACACCCAGACTATGCCCACCTGGCTGCAAGAGTGGCAGTCTCCAATCTGCACAAGGAGACCAAAAAAGTCTTCAGTGGTAATGTCTACATTAAAGCATTTTGGTTTTAAATGTATGAAACACACACAACTCACAATTATGGTCAGTATCTGACATTCCAGCTTTTACTAGTAAGTCTTCTAGAAGTAATTACTAAATATATCATTAACCAGTCTTCACAAAAGAAATTTGAAAACACTGAACCTTCTGTCCACAACGCTGGCTATATCTTCTGAACCAAATTAAATTTACTGGACCAGTATGCATCTGGCAGTTTGACACAAAAGGCTGGTAAGCCGACCCAGGTGTTACGAGTGGTTGGCTTCTGTAAGGCTGTAAAGCGTTGTTTAGTTAAGTCTATATTTTTTGATAATTATTAAAAAATTTGAAAATGATGTGGCTGAAAATTTTGGTTCACCGTCGGTCCATTTAACTTAACAAGAAAGTGCCCAGATGTGAGACATTCAAGGAGCTGTAGAGAGCGCACGCTTAAAACAAGAAGATGACTATCCTGGAAACTAAACACTTTCTTACTCTGTTGATCATAAACATTAACATTTGACAGTTAAAAACCATAACTCTGATGTTGTTTTCCTTGTTCTCTGCTACATCTGTCAATACAAGCTACATTTCTAACAATTGTATGGTTTCTTTTATTAAACAAAACTTCGCCAAACGGCTACATTTTTATGCTACTTTTATTATTGCAAGCTACACTTTATTGTTGCAAGCTACCCTGTTAAAAACTGGAACACTTGGTTCTTTTCTCTGAAAAGTGTTTCACGGAACACCTCCGGCGTCGTGTTATTGACTGCTACACTATGTCCCCATAAAAAAATGCATTCCATAAGAGGCACTGCTGTCCAGAGCGGAGCCAGTTAAATTAAATGGACCACTAAAGATTGTGGTGAACTAGGGCCAGAGTCCAGCGGGTTTGTCAAAGACTGATTAACTGTTATTAATTAAACTGTCACTGTTAGCATTTTCTCTTTCTTTTTTTGTTTGTTTTTTGTTAAGTGGGTTTTATTTTTAAGGAATACACAATATTTGTAATTCATAGTCATTGGTAAAAATTTTGTTTGTGACACAAAGCCCACAAAACTGTCCCCCAAAATTGGTTGTATTGATTATTGCAACACAATATACTGTTAATGATGGCCACAGGTCAGGGCTTTTTCAGGGGTTTTTGGGAAAAAGGCCCCAGCCTAAATTGGGAATTTTTGACACGGTAAATAGTCAAATTTGGGGAAAAAAAGTATCGACAAATCAAACTAATTGGGAAATTTCAACATTTATTTTTCTGCATTAAAGCTAAATCTGCCTTGCTTTTGTGTCCCTGAAAGTGTTACAGAGCTCTTCCAGAGTTTGTTCAGAAAGCTCTGCAGGGCCTTCAATACAGTCTCATTAAATTGGAGAGTTTTTCCTGGCCAAGGGAGCTTCTCAAAGAGGTGCATAGTAGGTTCATGGTGCTGAACCCTCTCTCCACAGCTTCTGTGCTGGATGGTATTATGGTCATCATCTACAGAAGTTGGTAGATTCTAGATCGCATAGTATTTTTTATTGTATGACATTTTTTTTCACTATATTTCGCGGGTCAGTATAAAAGCCAGTACTGCATGTACCGTTTTGCTTCAAGTCCTTTCAGTTTTATTCGCAGCCAAACAGTTATGGCAAAAATACTTTTGTTTATGAAATAAAAATAATTCCTGTTAATTTTCAAACCATTTATTGATTACAATGTTATCTGGAATGGCTCCGTGAAGCATCTTCAACTAGCATTACGTTATACGGCTGGGTAAGAGTCTATGTTTTCACCGGTTACATTCATACATAAATTCATGGAAAGTAGTTTTCACAGATTACCGATCAAAAGTAAACAAACGATTCGCTTAATTGGAAAAGTCTCTTGATTTCATGGTTTCTTGGTTATTTATTTTTTTAAGTTAGAAGGCATTTCAGTCCAAATGGGAATTAATTTATGAGATTGGGAATTTTTTTCTTGAAATTGGGAAAAATGGTTGCTATTTGGCATTGGGAACGGTGCCGAATAACGGCCCTGTGAGACAGGCTGAAAAAGCCCTGCAGGTAGACAATCACATAATTGTTTTAACAGTCTATGCGAAAGTCACAAAATATGGACATGAGGACCTGTAACATGTCAGATGTTACAGGTCCGGTCTAAAAGTTACAGGTATGGAATAGATAAGGAGAAAATGATAAGAAGCATTGAAAGTAACATCTTTTGCAATATTTGAATTTTTATTAGTTTTGTTTTTAGAGATACGTAACAATGAAAATACACACTTTGTTTTTCGTTGGATTGTTCATCTTTGTTGACAGATTAAACGACCTTAACAAAGGTTGGCTTGAACCGGGAACCAGAAATGTTTTTTTTAATGTCAGCAAAGTGTGCGAAAACAATTACATCATCAAAATATGTGTGGCAAAAACGAGTATACCCAGAAAAATACAGGATGTTGCGAACTGTGAGAAACGTAGTGTTTCGGAAACAATTGAACAGTTCAGACAGTACTTGGTAAAAAAAGAATCAACACGCATTGTTCAAGGTCAAATAAACATTTGACCCGATAAATAAACAAAAAAATGTCATACGGATGAATTAACAGGGGACGAAGTTCACAAGGCGTCTGTTGTTGGCAAACTAGGTTAATATTTTCATTGCCGAGGCTGAGATTTATCGCATAGATAAGTTTGTATGTTGTTGTTTTTTGTTCCTGAGATTTTTATCGGACATATAGAACGGAATACCAGGTGATTTAACGGTCCTCATCTATTATTGGTTTTGTCCGAGGTCCAATGGACTTTCCCATGCACTGTTTAACAATGATCTGTACAACAGAGCAACTGACAAATGTGTCCCAAACTCTACTAATGTATTGTTATTAATTTTTGGGATTTTTTTCTGTGTGATTTTCAGATGTTATGGATGATCTCTACAAGTATATCAATCCCAAGAACAAAATGCACTCCCCAATGATTTCAGAAGAAATCCATAAAATCATCATGGACAATGCTGATGTAAGTAGAATTGAACTGATGTCCCAAATGAAGCCAACATTGAAATGTTTATGAACATGTTTAAGTCAATTATATTATATGCTTTAATATCTAGAAAGCATGAGTGCAATACAAACTAGTTAATTGATATATATCAGTGTTATAGCTTATGTTGTTTTAAAGAATTTTGTTGCATCTGCATGGAGATTTTATGAAAAGATTTTTAGCTGACCAGAGCATATGCAGAGGGTGACCTATTGTGATCAGACAGACTCTCTGGTGTTACATGCTACACATCCAGCATTCTTTAAAGAACATCTCTGAAACAGCTGGCCTGTATTTAACTAAATTTCCTCAGAAGCTTCAGTCAACAGGGGGAATCAAATAATTGTTCAAAGTATCCTGATCAGTAAAAATCGAGGCCGCCAGGACCGTGGCCAATTTCCCTTATATATGGCTATATAGAAAAACTTTGAAAATGATGTTGACAGAAACTATGAGAGCTAGACCATTGATATTTGGTATTTCTCCGGTGGCCTTCTATCAAAATTGCTCAATGAATTTGGATCCTTCAGGGGAAAACATGACTCTTAAGGGCATGTCCATTTTCCAAATTTGTCTAAGTTGTTAAAAAACCACATTGAAATAGATTGTTCAAATGTTGCTTTTGTACATGTATTAGAATTAATCTGGGAAGATCATATAAATTTAATCACATTTTTTGTCTGTTATACTTATTAAGCTTTAGCTCATAACCTGCTTAAAACGACTAGATCAGACTGCAAATAGTGCAGACTCTAACCAGCCAGTTCTCTGCTTAGGATCTACACAATTTGCATCTCAGTATGTATCAATAAATATAGGTTATCATTGCAAGAAGTTGTAATCCACACTTCAGCAAAGTTTGATAAGGGTGATCAGTGTGAGTGAATCAGTACAAACCACAAACTGCTGGTGTAATCACTTTCGTTTATTACGCCAACATTAGATTCTGTGGTTATAGATTGTCTTTTTATTGCAGAGACTGAATTCTGCCATCATCTATGATAGAGACTACACTTACAACTACTTCGGATTCAAGGTAATGATGTTTAACATTTCTCTAAGATGTTTAACTTTTCTCTGAAGACCGGTGTTTTTATAATGGACCGGCCGGGTTTAGTCCCTGTGCTATAATGATAGAAATGTTGCTGCACAGTATCAGCAAAAATGCCGGCTAATCCCATCCCACTTTTCTCTAAGCAGCAGGCAAATTTTTATTCTGTTAGGTATATTTTTCTTTTTGGTTCATTTACAGTGTTGTTTTTGTTGTATATTTTTGCCATTAGAATTTTCTTCTTTGTTGAGCCATTCACTGGTTGGCTTGTTTCCCAATACTAGTAAGGTGGGTTAAGCTGATTTGTTCAGATACATGGCTGGGTTTGACATAATATTTTGAGGTAATAAATAAGTTTGAAAATCACAGTTATTCCTATCAGAGTTTACTAGTCTTATTTCAATCATCTTTTCAGACTTTGGAAAGATCATATTTGCTAAAAACCAATGGAACAGGTAAGTTCACGTTTCTAGTATAGAATTCTGAATGCATATTTTTGTTATTGATGCATTTAACTTAAGAATTTCACATAAATAAAAAAAATTTCCTTGCTGAAATTGTCTTAGCAAGATTTCTTAATGCAGACTTTGTCAAGCTTGCCACATGCAATTTTTTTCATTGCTGAATGCAGACTTAATATTTGAGAAAAATCAAGGTTTCACATTTCACAGCTAAACATTTTTTTACACATATTTTTTCTTAAATTGTTGGGTTTTGAATCACATGAATAGTTAGGTAATAGTTAGGTAGTTGTTAATCACAATGTTGTGGTATTTTTCTCTCAGGTTCTTTTTAGCAAACATGTTATTGCTTGAGTCTTATTGTAAGAGAAGTATTTATTACAAGTTTTTGGAAACAGGAAGATGCTGTAGATGACCTTGTCATATTTTAATTGAAACAATTGCGTTGGTTGATGTGAGAACATTCAGCTAAGGATGTTTTCCATCTGCCCTGTGGTGGACTCTTGGTTCTTCTTAAACATTTGTCTGTGGTCTTCCTTTACAAATGTTAAGTAGCCCTGTGGGTTTGGGTCCTGTTTTGGGCGAAGGACTTAATGTGAGAAGGTCTTCCAGCTGACTTGCGTTGCGCCGGTGGTTCTACCCAGACATGTGTCTGGGGTCTTCCTCCATCAGAAAGCTGGACGTTGCTAAAATGATCATAAATGATTGCTGCAGCGTTTGTCAAAAGCAGAAAGTTGCTGAATGTATCCAATAACTGTGTCTGTATTAAAAAAAGATTTATTGCATTGATGTTTAAGAATACTATGGCATTTTATTAATGATAAGTTTTGTTTAACTTGGCATATTTGTTTCTTTGATATCAAGTAAGTTTACTTGAAACCTTTCTGTTGACCCTCAAGTTGCTGAGAGGCCCCAGCACATGTTGATGAGGGTATCTGTTGGAATCCACCATGATGATATTGATGCAGCCATTGAGGTAAGCATTTTCTTGCTTGTGTTTTCTACCAACAATGTCACTGGCATTGTTAAGATGTATTTATTAATCAGGGGATTGTAGTAATTACTAGAGTGCAAATTTTCCTATTGTCTTTTATTTACTTAAGCAACTCGCATGGCCTTTTTTTCACATCAGATAATGTTCCAGATGCACTCTGTTCTACTATTAACTTCTTTTCTCTCCATCAGTTATTAATTTCTTATCTCATAACTTGTCCTCTACATCCTCCGTGTCCTATCTCAGACCTCTCTCCCCTCTGCGCCCTCCGGACCAAATCTTACATTTTCCCTTCTCACTTAAGCCACAACCACTTCACATCTTCTTACTGTTAACATATTTTAGCCTTGACCATATTTCCTAGGCTAATAACGGACATCTGGTCCAGTAGATGTTGGAAGAAATTTAGTATTGTTTGATCTGGATTAGTTATGTTATGTACATAAAACTTGGACAATGCATCCTTCCAGGTGATAAGAAAAAACAACCATAGTAGTATTGTAGTTATTATTCAGTAATATATTCTCGACTTATTATAACATCAAACATTCTTATTAAAGAAATTGTTTAATTTATGATCCCATTTAAAAATGTCAATAATTTTAATCATGTTAAAAAAATCTGGAGGGATTATTTAGCATATCCGAAACCTCCAGACTGTTATTAAAGACGCCCTATAATTTCTAAACATTTTGCAAAGTTTTCAAGTCTAATATTTATATTCTTTACATAGAATACACTTAACAATATTTTGTTTTGGTTTCAACTTGTGTTGTTTTTTTTGTTGTTTTTTTTTTGTTTGTTTATCTTGACTGATTTGTTCCCTTTTTAGACATACAACCTCATGTCTGAGAAATGGTTTACCCATGCTTCACCAACCTTGTTCAATGCAGGAACCAAACGTCCTCAGTTATCCAGGTAGGAAGGTCGCCAAGTCAGGACTTTTTTCACTACTATTTTGGTCTTAAAATGATCTTTTTTCATTACCTATCAAGATATTTTCCTCATCATAACTGCTGTTCATGTATAAACCCTCTCTAAGATTGATTTAATGGTCGGACAAAAATTTCCCCATTTGTTAGGTTCGATGTCACCTTGTTTTGTAACTATGTTGAGATTGTTTCGAACAATTTTTGTCATTTTCTTGTCTATAAGTATTACTTTTGGCATGTTACTGAATGCATGGGTGAAAGTTTTCTGGATTATGCCGGAATTCCGGATCTGTGACGGCCGCCGAGGCTGTTTTTCCAAATCACGTAAATTCGTTAAGAAAATGGGGGGGGGGGGTAGGCAGTCTGATGCTCCAAAACTCGGTCGATTACGATATTAACCGTTTGGAATCTCATGTTTCTAAATATAGCAATGAAGCAATGACACTATTTTGAAAGACCAATCGTAACCATGCTATCAGTTCCAATCTTCCAATCGTAATCGGGCTTCTATTTGGCGGGCTTTCGACGTCATCGAATTTTCCCATCGACCTACTTTAGTGCCGAAAATTCGTCTGCAATTTTATAAACAAAGAAAAACCGCGACAAACAGCAGTGAAATTCGAAAAAATAAAGTATTTACCTCTGGGGTATAACACAAAGGATCTTGAGAAACACGTGAAAAACAAGTGGCGAAGGGAATGGCTAAACGAAGTCAAGGCAGAAGGAGGAAAATGGGGGCAATGGCTGAAAAAGCCGGAGATTAGTGGAGTCGGTTTCTGTGAAGCCTGTGGCAGGACGATAAATTACAAATCGATTGGGAAAAAAGCGTTCAGAATATATGCAGATGATGCAAACCACAAGAAAAACGTACGAACAATCAAGACAAATCAGTATTTACAATAGATTTGGTTTTTTTTAACGCTACAATTGTATTAAATATATCTTAACTGTCAAAGTTTCGGATAATAACAAAATTCGGATACGTAAGGTGATCAGTTCTAGTAAAAGTTATTATCCCACTTGTCCCTCAAATTAATGTTGTAGCATTGTAGTATGATATTTGTTGGTAACTAAGATTTTAATTACTACACTCCTCCCCTTTTTATTTTATTTTAACACTACTGTTCTCAAATAGCTTTCCATTTAAAAATGCCATATGAATATTTGATATTGAGCATTATATTATAACTGCTATTCAGGTTGTATATGCAGGCTGTATAGAAAATTTATTGGAAGTACAGCTCTTTGGTGTGCTGCAGATGGCAAATCATTTATATGAGAAATAACAAGGTTTTTCTTAAATGTATATGAACAGAGTTTCCTCTTAATACATGACCAATGCACTTCAGAAATGGCTTCCGAAGGGTATATAAATTGCTATCTTCCAGGAGCTTCGGGGGGCTTCGCCCCCCTTGTCCCCCCGGGGTCTTAGCGACCCCCTGCAAATTTTTTCAGGATTTCAGATTTTCCCAACTTTCACCCATGTCAATGCATATTTATAACAATCTTTATTTAGTTTTTCAGCCCCTCGCCATGTGGGTTTCTGACCTGGTCGGGGCTAGAACTTTTATGTAGAGAGGATTTCCAGCAAGGTTTCGGCATGCCTGTAGTTACAGGGCTCGACATTAACGGTTGTCCGATTGCCCGGGGCAAGTAAAAAGTAGCTTCGGGCAAGTTAAAATTTATTTTAGTTGCCCGATCGGGCAAGTAGAAAAACAACCGATCCTGACTATTAATGGTCTTGACTTTATCTTGTGTCATTTGTTGAATCATTCATTTCATCTGTCGATCAATTGTTTTCCGATCACGTTTCTGCGCATTCGATCCCACGCATGCGCATGCCCAGTTTGGGTTTTTCCACAGTGTTACTAATATTAGATTGCACAGAAAGTAATAACCATCTAGCGCGGTTTGAACTCCTGCGTACATGTATTAGAGATATATGTTTGAATCATAAAATTTTATAACTAGATATATGACAATAATTTCGATGATTAGGTCTTATTTTTTTTAATTTTGAAAATAATTCAAATAATGTAACTCTGGATCTACATCTTCGAAACTTTACGACAAACAGGGGAGAATCAATGATTAAATTTTACAACTTTATAGAATCGGCTTTTGACAATGAAATTGTCGTCTGCTTTTAAAACTTACAGGTAACATGTCAGATTTATTTAAGTTTGGGTTTACATTTTCCTCGAACAAATCTAAGGAAAAGGAGCCCGAAAATCCATCTAAACCCATTGAGACCAGGAAAAAGTATGAACTTAAGCGCAAACGGTGTTTTCTTCCAAAATGGAAGTCAGAGTATTCCTGGTTAAGGTTCGACGAAGAAAAAGTCGCGATGTTCTGCATGACTTGTGAAAAGTTTGGTGAAGACAAGTTGTCGTCATATGTAACCGGGTGCTCCACCTTCCGTATCGATGACTAAGTTTTTAAATGAAAAGTTTATTGCAGTTTCTCCAAGTTTATTGTTTTGTTAGGAAATCTTTATTAAACACATGAGAATGTGAAGTGAGTTGTGTATTGTAATTAAAACACCATTTTACAACCCCATCTTGCTTTTTCAGTAAAGAAATATGAAAATGACTATTCGGGCAAGTTCAAATTTGATTCGGGCAAGTATTTTTTTTCAGTACTTGCCCGAAGGGCAAGTTTGCTGAAAAGTTAATGTAGAGCCCTGAGTTATCCACCAGTAAAATAGCTAACAAAATGATTATAGTTGGTTTTGGTGCAACATGATAAAATTGAACAAATTTATTTTGTTTTCTCATTTGCATTTGCTTTTTTACATAAAAACAATGGAAGATAAATTTTAGACTTGCATTGTATTATTTACACTTGTATACGGGAACATTTTAATGACATACTCATTGATTTGCAGCTGTTTCTTGCTGACCATGCACTCGGACAGCATTGAGGGGATCTACGACACGTTAAAACAATGTGCTCTGATCTCAAAATCAGCTGGAGGCATTGGCCTTAATGTCCACAACATACGTTGCACTGGGAGCTACATAGCTGGGGTAGGACAGAGTTACTAAACATGTTTTAGAAATTTTTATGCTCTAACATATTGTCTTTACCTTTTAATATGATTGTAGTTTGTCTCCGACTTTTTATATGCCCATCAGTGAATCGGTACATTGTTATACAAGCTAAAAGGATTGTTCATTCTTTTTCATAAATATGATACCTTGGGAAGTTCTTTTAATCAAGTAATTTATTGGAATCAAACATTATTCAATTCTGTGCATTTTGTCGGAATCCAAGATGCATGGACCGTCTCCAGATAAATGAAATACTGTTGGTGGGACGATAAAACCAGTAAACATTAACACGATACATGTAATCAAATTGTAAACTTATAATTTAGAAAGGAGCCAATATCAGCACAGGGCTAGGACTGCTTTATAATGCTATAAGTGCATCTTAGTTTCTGAGGCATGTTTATTTTTCTTGATTTTATGAAGAGGTGTTATAATCTCTTAAGTTCAGATCTTTTTCTGATTTGTAGACTAATGGAACCTCTAATGGTCTGTTACCCATGCTGAGAGTGTTCAACAACACTGCCAGATATGTGGACCAGGGTGGAAACAAAGTGAGCTCTTTACTTTTTTTTACCAACATGAGGTTTATTTGTATGTTTTTTTCAAATTTTATGGATTAAAAAGTCAGGAAAAGACACATTCTTGAGAAGGTTTTTAATTTACCAGCTTGTTTAGATTTTTTTTTTTTTAATTTATTTTAGAATTCATGAACAACTAAAAAAAGCTTAGGCAATAAATCATGTAAAACTGTATTTTAATTGATTGCTTAAAAAATATTATAAAAAAGGCTTTTTTTCTTGACTCAGAGTCAAAGTACTTGTTACTGCATAGTATCACTAAGTTTAAAGCTCTTCCATGGTAAGAATCACTTTATTGTTTGTATTCTTTTGATTGACTGTTACTGTCAATGATTATTTTTGCTGCAATAAGAGACCAGGAGCCTTCGCCATCTACCTGGAGCCATGGCATGCTGACGTCTTTGATTTCCTTGACTGCAAGAAGAACACAGGCAAAGAGGAGTCCAGAGCTCGGGATTTGTTCTATGCTTTGTGGATCCCAGACCTATTCATGAAGCGAGTGGAACAGAACGGGATGTGGTCCCTCATGTGTCCTGCAGAGTGCCCCGGACTACAAGACTGCTGGGGCGAGGAATTTGAGAAACTCTATGAAGGGTAAGTAATGTCAGCTTCTTCTAATGAAAATCAGTTTGATAGCTGTCTTGAAAAACTGTACAAAGGATTATGAATATTCTTGCTAGTATTATATGTTGGTAGCTTTCTTGAGAAACACGAGGGCTTTTTTCCTTCTTTAGTAGGAGCTGTTTACAGGTTCCTTCCTCTCAGAAACTAAGAAAATTTCTTTAAATTATGCAGTTTTCCCCCAAAAGTAACTTTAAATCAGGTTTTTTCTTTCCACTTTAAGAGATTTCCCCCAAAATTATAAGACATGGGCCCCTTCCCCTGGCAGTGAAAAAAAAACTTGAACTCAATAAACAAAAGGGTAGATCATTTATAACAGTCGGGTTAAGAGAGTGATGGCTGATGAATTTCACATGTGTTTACATGCTTCTGTACAAGAATGAATATCAGTACAATTTATTTTGAATCATCTTTGTGTATTTATGTGCGAAGATTCTATAGTGCGGGTCGTCAACAAAATTTATATTAATAAGTAGATATGAGTCTTGTGTTTGTATTTATATGTATTTATATATGCTTTGATACAAGATTGTGGGTCGTTACATCAAATTGTTAATCATCTACATCTTTTCGTATGCATAGATGCAGGAGTGAGGGTTTGTTTCCTAGAAATTAAAATCTTAATATATTTCTATGCAAAGGTATGAGAGTGAGGGTCGATACAGGAAGCAGATCAAGGCCCAGCAGCTCTGGTACGCCATCATCGAGGCCCAGACAGAGACGGGTACGCCGTACATGCTGTACAAGGATCACTGTAACCGCAAGTCCAACCAGCAGAACCTTGGCACCATCAAGTGCAGCAACCTGTGTACAGAGATTGTCGAATACAGCAGTCAAGATGAGGTACTGAGACGTTCTTAAAAGCCACAACTTGCCATTGTCTCCAGATTTTATTGTATAGAGACTTGAAATTTAATTTCTTAAAAGAAAAGTAATGTAATTAATTGAATGGCATTATTATATCTGTATTTTTTGGGGGGGAAAAATAGTGAAATAAGTTACAATATTGTAAGCAAAAAACAGATCTGCAATGACAACTTAAATGAGTTAGTCTATAGTTAAAAAGGGAATCAGTTTGCTTTTCAGACTGAAACTCGAAGCATACCTTAAGTCGTCTCAGTGCATTGTTAATGATGAAAATTAATGGTGAAACAAATGTATACCTTCATTTATCACAATTTTATCTTGTGATCAATTTGTTGACAGGCTTTATTTGACTTGTTATCAAGCTCGTTTACCTTTGTTTCTAACTGCTTGGTGTCATTTCTACAATTTCCAGGTGGCCGTGTGTAACTTGGCATCCATTGCCCTCAACATGTACGTCAAACCTGACAAAACATATGACTTTGAAAAGCTGAAGCATGTCACCAAGGTGATTGTGCGCAACTTGAACAAGATCATTGATGTCAACTACTATCCTGTAGAAGAGGTAAGGATAAATTTAAAAAAGAAATTCTGACTTGAACTGAGAAATGTTCTTAAATTTGGAAAAATCCTTAGACATTTCTTGGGTTTTATGAATAAAATTTAAGTAAATTTCTTGTACCTAAGGAAATATTTCAACATTCAAGAAGATTTCTTTGTTAAAGTTAAAAAAAAATTTCATGCCGGCATGACGACCCCAGAATCATCTCGTACCTTCTGAGAAATATTTATGCAGGATCTTCGTTATTATTTGATGTTTACAGTAACAATTACTAAGCCATTCAATAAATGTTAATAATTTCTGCTGGCAGGTAGTTATAAGGATATTGGGCAGTCCGATAACTAAGTTGTCTTCCCTTGAGTACTCTCCGAATGCGCATGCGCATTAAAACATCCGGGGTATAAGTAGGAATTTTATCAGCGTGTATAACACACACATCAAGTGATATGGAAAGTTGATTAAAGAAAGAAACAAAACCAAAATGGAAATCGCCGAAATATTGCTGAATATGTAAAGGTGTTGTTTATAGCGGGAAGGTGGTCGAAAACAGAACTGTTTTATTGCATCGATTTCCTCAAAACAAGCGGCTGCGACGCATTTTGATGGTATTATAACACTTCGCCCTCCCTTAACTGGTAATAGTTCGCCCTTGATTGGTAACAGCTCGCCCGAGATAGGTAACAGTTCGCCCTTGCTACATGTCGCCTTCGGATATAAGTGTATACATCGAGAAAAAAGTAAATTGGTTAATTTATTTATAACCATTCACATTGTATTTGTTTTCTTCGTCTTAATATACATTATGAGCTCTTCTGATATAAGTGTATACGCCACCCTTCGCCCTTAAAAATCTTTAAGAAATTAAGTAAAAAGAATGTTAACTTATTAATTTTTTATTATTTTGACACCATTCACATTAAATATATGCTTCTTTCGTCTCCTTCTTTATTATTATAAACATCGTATTATTAGCATCGTAAATTATTATATTTTTATTTTTCATATTTTAAAATTGTTTTAACCAAAGAAAAAAAATCTGATCCTCCCAGTACAATATACGAACTGTCACTGTTCCATGATTTAAATGCAATGCTGCGACCTAAAAAATAATAATTATACTGTGTACGTGGTTTATTTATTTCAAATTGTATATTTAAATAAAATTCCGCTGTTGCAAGGATTTTAATGTTACTTAGTTGCATACATATTTTGTTGCAAATACTTTAATAAGGTTGTCATACTCAACATGACTTGAGTATGCAGTTATCTTATAATTGCACATAAAAGCGTGAACGTTAATTGGTGTTTGCCTACAGACATTATTGTGATGTTACCATTCGCACTAATCTTGATTGATAATTAGTCAGTGTGATCTTGATTAATGTTTACCGACATAGGCGTATATAAAATTTAAAATTAATAAATTGGTCAGTGTGTGATTGTTAATTGATTTTTGCCTAGTCATTATTGTCATGATAGCGTCAGCACTAATTTTGATTGATAATTAGTCACCATGATCTTAACTGATGCTTGCCGTCATAGACGTATATAAGTGCTTGCAATTAATAGACTAGTCAGTGATTCAATCTCGCAACGTACGCTAGCTTTATCACAATACAGTATGAAGAAGTCGACTAAGACGGCAACCAACTAATTGTATTTGTATGCATATCTTATAAAATATTATATATGATACACTATATGACAAATTAAATCAAGTATAAACTTTACTTGACGTCATTTCCCCCCCTTCATTTAACGCGTGGAAATGGTACACTTATATCCGAAGTACTTATAATGCATATGAAGCCGATGGAAACAAATACAACTTGATGTGAAAGGTGTCGAAATAATTATAGATAAGTTAACAAGCATACATTTTTGCTTGACATATACACTAATATCCGACGGCGACATGTTACCGATCAAGGGCGAACTGTTATCGATCAAGGGCGACCTGTTACCAGTTAAGGGAGGGTGGAGTGTTACTAATTCTTCTCGAGTTGGTGTCTCCTTTTCAATTCATAATTGTCAGTAATATCTGGCTTGTGAGCGCCGATAATTCGCTCGATTAGCTGATATTCCCTTCAGGATCTAGTCAAACGACGATTCGCCAGGTACTTCTTCAAATCTGTTAGCTTGAAATGGTCCAATTCTTAGTTGTTTACACAAGCTTCGTTGATTTCTTTGTCCTTGTCCGCCATCTTTTTTTTTTCACTTAGTCCCCAGGGGAGTAGCCTCCCTTTGAATTCAAGGGAAGTAACCGAGTTATCGGACTGCCCAATTACCGGTAAATGTGTTAACTAATGTGTCATAGAAAAGGTTGTTAATTTTATCTAAAATATATGCCACAATAAGTCTGTTTCATAAAATGTTAATATTTTCTAACAAAATTAGCATTATAAGTTTATTATACACATTTATACAGGAAACTTAGTCACTGTTGGGCAAATGTTTTGTTCAATTTTTGGTTAAAAAGGCAACACTGTTGGAACAAACGCGCATGACTATGAACTGTGCATGTTGGAATCAATTTCCTGTTTGTATATATGCTGATTGGCTTGATAGTGACAATAATTTAAGTGTAAATCAGTTGCTTTAATTGTTTTATGTGATGTATACCTGCACAAAAAATGTGACCCACATCATTAAAAGATCAATAAATTTATTGGTTGGTCAAAGAAAAATCTGTTAAATGTAACTGCTTAGTTTTTTTCTCTAAATCTTTCATTGGTGGTTCCTTGTAGATGTCACTGTTCGATGACTGAGTACAACATTCTTAGATGTACTTCTAGATGCTTCAATACATATGCCAGATCAGATATTAATCTTATGTCTGGGACTCTGCCTAATCTAAACTTTCTTTCAGTCAAAACTGCTGAGCACAGAACTTCCTAAGAGATGTTACTTGAGTACCATTTGTGACAATAGATAAAAATGATAGAAATTTTATATCTATTATATTGAAGTTACTCACCGTTTACTAATTCTTAATAATTTATAACATTAAATTTGGTATCATATGTAAAAAGTTGCAACATCTATGTCAAGGTATAAAATAAAACAAATTTTAAATGTATTTTCACAATTTGCATTATGATTTTAGGCCAGAAATTCCAACATGCGTCATCGGCCCATTGGTATTGGGGTGCAGGGTTTAGCTGATGCTTTCATTTTGATGAGGTTCCCATTTGAAAGCCCAGAGGCCCAACAGCTAAATAAAGACATCTTTGAGACAATCTACTTTGCTGCCCTCGATGCCAGTTGTGAATTGGCAGAAAAGAATGGACCTTATCAAACATACGCTGGATCGCCAGTCAGCAAGGGGGTAAGCTTGTTGAACTTGTCTCTAAGGCTTTTTTTTTTTTTTTCACTGCCCTATTATTTTAGGGAAAATAACTTGATTTCTCCCTTAAAGCAATAAATAAAAAACGACAACAAAAAAACCTTTAAACAGCTCCTTATAAAGAAGGAAAAGAAATTCCAGGTCTCATACATATGTTAAAATGCTGAATTCTTCAGCTTGTTATAATCCGAGATACAAGGTATTCCTAGTTTTCAAAATGAAAGTAATATTTTAGTTTTCTCCCTTGTGTGAGGGTGTTTTCATGTACTTTATATAAGAAATATGATAAATTTTATTTTTAATGTGCTTATTATTTAAAAAGCGCTCAGGCTTTTTAATGAAGTCTCTTCTCAATCAATTGGTTTCTATTGTATGTGCATGCTTCAGTCTTAAAGGGTTTTTAAAAGTGGGAAAATCTCTGCAGTTACTATATACCAAATACCTATCCACAAGGGAGGTAAAAAAAATATTTTTTTTAATACAGTGAAGTCCCTTAACATGAAAAGGGGAATATGGGGGCTGTATTGGAGTCATGTGGGTTCATTTGTTGCAGGTACTGCTGGGTCTGATTTTGATAAAGCTTTACTGGACTAATGAGTACCAAGAATAGTTCTGCATATTTCATGAAGGGTTGCAGTAACTATGGCAAAACAGTTTCTCAAAACCAATCTATTTAATTTGATCTTTCTTAGATGAAGAAGAATTAAATACAGTAAATACTCTGTTTAGCCCATTATTGCATGGGGTCTTGTTGGGGAGAAAACTGTAGGACTCTTATGTTTCCAAAATGACCTTAATTATGTCTGTGCAATGTTTATTAGAAAAAAACTTGGCATATGTTCCTGTATATGACGTTTTTGTGTCAATTTCTTCAGGTTTTCCAACATGATATGTGGGGCGTGAAGGACACCAATAGATTGGACT
This sequence comes from Sinonovacula constricta, assembly GCA_007844125.1. Lineage (NCBI taxonomy): Eukaryota > Metazoa > Mollusca > Bivalvia > Cardiida > Solecurtidae > Sinonovacula > Sinonovacula constricta. The sequence goes on along the minus strand of CM017558.1, from coordinate 6,160,402 downwards.
GGCCAGGACTGCGTTCTAGGATTGCCAAGTAAGAACTTTGTTGAGAGTTGTAAATGGATTGAATTATCATCATCAAAATTCGATCTCTTTCTTAGTATATTTTATAACATAAAGGATGTTAATCCATACTTGTTATAATAATACCAAATCTTCCAGCTGACCTTCGATGCGTCAGGTGGTTCTACCCGGTCATTTGTCTGCGGTCTTCCTCTACCAAAACAACTGGATGTCGTTTTAATGATCATAATTGGTCCCTATATGTATCACAAAAACAGACAAATAATTCAGAGTGATTCAGCCACAAAAATATTCATAAATTTTAAAATAAAAATCATAAGGATCTGCCTTGTCATAAATGATTTTAAAAGATTTCAGTCGAATCCTGAAATGTTCCCGTTAATTAAGAAAGCTGCAGTTGCATGACACTTTCTCAAAATAGTGATGTGTTATTTAAAGATCTCTACTAAATAATGATCTGATTTGACAAATCACTGTTGTTCAAAAGGATATGCCCAATCTAGTAATATGCATCATTATCTCAGCTTATTCTTCGCGATCATGCAAAGGTTTAAGTTCTGGTACTTATGATAACTCAGAAATAGAATTTCCAGTTTGATCAGCCAGGAGACTAAGGGATTTATTGTACTTTTTTTCCCCCAAGGTAATTTGGGAACAGTTTTGTCTATACTATCCTGCAGAGTATCAAGTATAATGAAAATGAAACTCTTTGTCTTTTATGATGTAAATGCTGCTACACCAGAGTTCTTACTTTTTGTAAACATCAGTACAAAAGATGTACATTTACTTTCTCAGAATCTGAGAGACTGACTTTGCAAAAGATTTTCTAACTATATGCAAGCCTACTGCAAATTGTGGCTTACTTGAAGTAAAACCATGGTAGAAAGAAACAAAATACAAGAAATTAAACAATGGGGAAATTAAAAACACAAAAATCATTCTACATACAAATGTGTTATAAAATTATTTATTGCGGAGCTTACTGTTGAAACAGGCATGGTGTGAGGAACAGTCTTCTTCTGGCCCCAATGCCAACTGCATCCACAGCCCAGATCCTCGGCAACAATGAGTCCATTGAGGCCTACACCAATAACATCTACACTCGCCGTGTGCTCTCAGGAGAGTTCCAGGTAAAATCTTCAGTTTGCCTTGAACTGATTTAGAATGAGATCAGGGTTGATATTAACTAGAACTAAATATAATTATTGTATATTATAAAATCATTCGATTTATTGTACATTTTTTTAAAAGCAATGAGTGTTAACATGAGATTTTTGTTATGTGTTTATTATCTAATTTCTGTATATTGATAAATGTTACTTTTTTAGTGATTTGGAAATATTTCAAAATGACAACTACTTAGATATACCATGCCATAGTCTTTATTTGAAATCAATAAAGTACCGAAAAAACATTTACCATCCTTCTCTGTATTTATGAGAAGTGGTTGTTGATTTGTATAAATATTTTATTTTGTTTGCTCATGATTACCTTAACACTTTCATAAAAAAAAAAAAATGCCATATTTAGCAGCAATGTCATTTTGTCTTGTTGAAGATTGTGAACCATCACATGCTGAAGGACCTTACAGAACGTGGCCTGTGGAATGACGATATGAAGAACCAGCTGATAGCCAATGGAGGTTCCATCCAGGTACGATAATCATCCCGTGGATTTAATGCTTAAAGGGTTCAACACCTAGGCCTGTTGCAATAGCTCAGTTGGTTGAGTGCGGCTTGCAGATCGGGAAGTTGCAAACCCTGGCCAGGTCAAACCAAAGACTTTAAAGTTGGTAGTAGTGGCTTCCCTCCTCACGCTCAGGGATAAGGGGACAGCATTACGTCTGACTTATCGGTGTCACTATAATGGACCAGCCGGGTTCAGTCCCCGGGCACCTCATAAGTGCCCCTGTGCTATAATGAAAGCAATGTCTCTGCACAGTATCGACAAAAATTGCTGGCAAATCCCTAGGCCTGTACTAACCAAACATTCTTAAGCCATAACTTAAGCCCAAGTCACAATTTTCATACCAACAAAATCAGCTTACTTATTAAGTTTCAATGCGATTTTATGTGGAAAGTAGCAAAGTTAAAGTATCATGCAAAGCAAGAGACATGTAGCTACATACATACTGAAGATATTGTTGATTGAAATCCAAAAAGAAATTCTTACTTAATGGTTGCAATTGATCAGGCTTAAGCAAGTTGTGTAGATTCAAATAAGCTAGCTTCTGCTGGGAGTTTGTTTTTTTTGTCTAAAGCAAAATGTCTACGCGTCATTGCTTGTAGTAAAAGACTGAGATAGAGAATGTGTTGTTAACATGATATAGCAGATAATTTAAAGATCATTGGTCATACCCAACAAACATTTAAAAAGACTGAACCCGAAGCACAAATAGTAGGGCATCTGTGTTGGGTACATGAGGATCGGGGTTTGATACGAAGCTGCAACAAACTAAAGTCATTAAAAATGGTAGTGAGCTCTCTTGCTAATGCTTATGCAAATATAATGGCAGTTCCACAACTGGGCAGTTGAGAGTCCTGATAATGTGACTGGCTGTGGTTTTATGCCAATTAATGGCATGCTTTAAACTGTATAGTCAACACTTCAAATAGACACTGTCTCCTTGTAGCCGAAATACTGTTGGTGGGACGATGAACACAACCTTTAAAGAATTCTCTATTCCTTGTACATAAACATAACAATATATCTCTGCAAGTAATTACAGTATCTCAAGTGGTAAAGTTTTGGCTTACAGATCGGGAGGTCGCGGGCACAAACCTGGTCGGGTTCAAACAAAGACTTTAAAGTTGGTAGTAGTGGCTTGCCTCCTAATGCTCGAGGCTAAGGGGACACCATTACGCTTGACTCGTCAGTGTCAGTATAATGCACCTCTTAAGTGCTCCTGTGCTATAATGATAAAAATGTCACTGCAAAGTATCGGCAAAAATGCCAGCAAATCCCATCCGTAATTAGAAATTGCATATTGGCTAAAATTGACTATTGGAAAAATATTTTTTCCTGACTGTCATCTTTTTTTTTTTAACAGAACATTGAAGGGATCCCTGATGACATCAAGGCCTTGTACAAGACTGTCTGGGAGATCTCACAGAAGACTGTGATGAAGATGGCTGCTGACAGAGGTGCCTACATTGACCAGAGCCAGTCTCTCAACATACACATTGCAGAGCCTAACTATGGCAAGCTCACTAGCATGCACTTCTATGCTTGGAAATTGGTGAGTTGTTTCTGAGTCCTTCATATCTCAGATTTAGTAACAGTGTTGTTTGTTTGTTTTTTGTTACATTGCACTTACAGAGTTATGATCATATTGGCGACGTCCAGCTAATTATTGGTGGAGTAAGACCCCAGACTCCTATATGGGTAGAACCACTGGTGCACCGCAGGTTAGCTGGAAAACATTCCCACATGAAAGTTCTTTCCCGTACCGGGACTCGAACCCACGCGGTGAGGGGGCTGAGAAGTTTCAAGTCACTGACTCTAGCCGTTTGGCCACGGGTGCCCTCATAACAAGGTGGGTTGTGGGTCATGTTTGCTAGACGTTGGGTTACAGTGCTAGTTGGTTACATTATGCATTGAGTTCTTCCACCATATTTCCACCTTGCTGGTCTTTCTATCCAGACTTAAGTCTTCGGTTTTATTCCACCATTTTTAAACTGCCAATATTTATTATCTTTTATTTACTAAGGCAATGCAGCCTCTTTTAAATAAATTGCAGTTTGGACCAGGTCTTCCAAGTTACCATAAAACTTCTGAGTCATTGGTGTAGTGGGGAACATATTTTCCTTTTGGGTTGGTTGGGGGACCGGCTGCAAAAGCTCAGATGATAGAGCGTCGGCTTGTGGATCGGGAGGTCGTGGGTTCGAAACCCACCCCCCTCTGGACTAAAGGGACAGCATTACGTCTGACTCGTCGGTGTCAGTACACATGTATAATGGAACAGCCAGGTTCAGGCCCTGGGCACCTCATAAGTGCCCCTGTGCCATGATAGAAATGTTGCTGCACAGTATCGGCAAAATAGCCGGCTAATCCCATCCCATCCCTTTGCATTTAGCAAGTTTTCAGAATAAGATGTTAAGCTCTAATCTTTAACTTTACATGGACAGTTTGGAGATTATCCAATGACATGGCCAAAATGACCATACTTCTGTTTTTCCTGTGATCTTTAAAAAAAATAAACAAAATGGACAGACTAGCATAGTACAGAGGGTAGGATGTTTTGGATATGGAAGGCATTGCTACAGTCCGAGACTGAGATATTGTCTTTAAAATAGTGCATGGTTTATGTTCCACTTTAAGCTAAATTATATGGGTTCTTTCTACCCTTGTTGGCTTAGTATGGTGATGTACCTAGGTTTTGGCATCATGTTAGATGTTGCACATACTTTCATGTTGTAGACATGCAGCTCTATTTCTGCTTTTTAGAAGTACATTATCTCCAAGCTACTGAAAGTTGGAGGGAGATTTAGCAATGAAGCATTGTTAGAAGGACTGTTAACCAAAAAGTACAAATTAACTTATATGAAATTTAACTTCTTCCAAATTGCAATGCTATGTTTGAAATTAAATTACGATTCCACAATCTCATTTCCACTACAGGGACTGAAGACTGGTATGTACTACCTGAGAACGAAACCTGCCGCTAATGCCATACAGTTCACGGTGGACAAGACGAAGCTTGCTGCAAAGAAGGCAAACCCAGAAACACCTGACCAGGTGGAGGAGAAACAGGACCAGAATATGGCAGCCATGGTGTGTTCGCTGGCCAACAAGGACGACTGTCTCATGTGCGGCTCATAATAACGGGAACTGGAGGCTTGTAATTGACAGGTCAAGGTCCCAACATATAGTGCTACTACTAAGGGGGTTCAGAATATCATGTTTTGTCAATCAAAATGTTTCATAAACATCAGGGATCAACAGGTCATGTGTCATTGACCTATCAACACCTTGGACCTATGATAAATCAGAAAATTGTGACCTTCCCCTTCTAGACTCAAACTATGGTCTCATGGTGTGCCTAAAATTATTCCCAGGATATGTGTGTGATGGGTCATGATATTATATGGAGAAAAACTTGTGGGAAATCATGTAAAAATGATAAGGTTTTATTTATTGATGTTTGTTTTTTCCTGCAAAAGTGATGTTGAAATAAGTAAAATGTAGCTATTTTTTGTGGTCATAAATCTCCACATGGCATACACTTGGGTTATTATTGTTGTATATCATTTTTTATACACAACTTTAATATTGGTAGATTTATTTCAACAAATTGTGTAATTTTACAAAAAGTTAATGATTATGTGTTCTGGCCATTGGATTAAGCATCTTGGCCAATGTTTTATTCAACTCGGTGTTTAGCACTATAAGAATGTATCTGTCTTTAATTTGTGTTTCTTAAATTAATTTAAAAAATAACTAATTGCATGTTAAACTGGTGTAAGTCTACTATTGTTGTCTTAAGCACTCTTGTGCAAAATGTATTTGGTTAGCTTTGCATAATAAAACAATTAGTAAGTATCTATCATTGCATATCACAAAAAAAAATCAAGCTAATAGCAGAAAAAACATGATTTCCAGCAAGTATTGCTATCGTATTTGCATCGTAGTTAGTTTATTTAGATTCGGCAAACTTATGTACCATTTGACCAAAAAAAAAGAAAAAAATTGTTGAGTTTTTGCATAATGATGACTTGATTACAGAAAAAAGCTTGTATGCTAAACTTCCACATCTATATGTCTGTAGTATAGAATCTCATTGGGTGTTGTGATGAATACCATTTATGCTGTTAAATCAAACTAGGAATATGTATACAGTATCTATTTGATGGCTGGCACTGTTTAACCATTAGGTAGGGTCCAAGACGTGTATAACTGTATGATATTAAGACAAAAGACAAGCATGAAGCCACAATTCTTGCTAAAGACAGTTTTTTAGAAGTCACCTTTAGAGAATATTTAAATCCAACTGCCTTTACATGCATTTTGTTTATTTTTGTTTACATAAAAGTGCAAGTTCTTTATTGACTGTAAATATCTGCAGATGTATTTGTTGTTGCAGAAGTCTTTAGTGAGATCTCTTTGTGTATCTGTTTTTTCGGGTAATATAAATCTATTCATTATAATAATGTGGTAAATAAATAAAAGTTAACAAGTAGTTTTGTTATTTTATTTTAGTTAGTGGTCACGTGGTTTTCTAAGTTTAAAAATAGCTGTCTCTGTATGGTGGCTGGGATATGAAATTCCTGTTCGCAATGACGAGTGGTGATCTATGCTTGACTGTTCACACAAATCTAGAACATCAATGAACAGCATTTAAAAGGCGCTTGTCGGGTAATAATGACGTATTTGAGAAAAGATTTTTAGCCCTAACTGTCGGATATCACCTTTTAAGGAAACTGAAAGAGCTAATAATATTGTTAATCACAAAATCAAGTTAATACATTTATAGGCAAAAAAACATCCGATTGCTGGGCGTTCACATCTATACTTCCCTATGCCTATATTTTAACGTGGGTACGCCTGTGGTCACGGACTTATAGCTGACTGCTTAGCCTCTCTTCCGTGGGTTTGAGTTTTTTTGAGGATGTACTTGTGGAAAGGGGTTCCAGCTCACCTGCAGTGCGCCTAGTGTTCTAACCAGATAATTATCAGTGGTCTTCCTCCACCAAAATAGCTTGTATGTAGGATTTCATGTGCATTAACTATTGAAATGTCTCCATATTTTTTCAAATGTTATCCTCCATAATACATTATGTTTCTCGTGAGGTGCTCCAACCTAGCCAGATTTTTTTTTTGTTCAAGTAACGTACATGTAGACAATGTTGGGAAACACCATCCTTTCCGCAACCCCGCCTAGATAGTCTTTAAGTGAGACCTGGATGATATGTGTGGCAAATCATTTCTATTCTGTTGTCTGTCAGAATGACACCTTAGTGACATAAAACTGACAATAGATGAAACCACTTATATAATTATGATTTTCAATTTCATCGTCAAATTTGGTGAGAATAACGTTTCAGATACATTATATGACACATAATGGCTGTTTGTCTATAGTTAACTATTTTAAATGAGTCAATAATTATTTTTTAAAGAACTGAGGATTCATAACAGATTTTAAATTACTTGGTCGAATCCCGAGATGTTCCAATCAGTTACGTTTTATCAGTTATTCGCATTATCCCATGAACCGCATTAACTTTCATCCGTCACACTAATTCGTAAATAATAATGGCGGACGAAGGAAGCTAGACTCAAAGGAGAGGAAGGCTAGCTTTGCCTTATTCCGGAAGAAAAAGATCATTAACTCGTAGAATGGAACAGCACAAATCACCTCTGGTCTGAAAAACACCGACGACACCGTTTTCATTCGGCGTGTTTCACAGAAATGCCCGATGAAATCTGCTATGGCGACGAAAACGAAAGTAAGGTTTTTTCATATGTATGTTTGGTTAGTGAAGAGAAAAAAAAAGTGATATTTTACTCGTTTTGAGTATTAAATTATTCGCACTACAAGATCATATAGGCTATTACACAGTCTCTAGCGACAGAAAAAGGTCAATTGCGAAGCCATATATGATTAAGTTATATACGTGATAGTGTATTTTTGGTTTATCACATTTAATTATGGATTCGATTTTCATCATAAAAAATAGCACCAACACAGCTTTAGTTATTTTTTATGGTTGTCATTATTTTATCTAAATAAGTTAAATATTTTTTTTAATGTGGCATTTCCAAGTCATTAAAGATTAAAAAGCTTTTAAGTAAAATCCGCAACTGCACCATTCAGGTATGAAAGCGACCATATTTTCCCGGGACCAGCACTTAATTTAATCAAGATGACGATTCCTATCGAACACGTCATTATTTTGATAAAACAAATAATAAAAGAAGGAGAAAATAAATCAAGTGCGCATGCATATCTGTGCACGTGGGCAATGTTAACTGCTTTGCCCGATAATCGAGCTAGACAGTAATTGAGGTTTTAAGGTCAGGTCATGTTGACCTATGAATGAGAGAAAAAAATGCCATACAAGTGTAAAATGACTACTTTCCAAAGAAATTGTGATGCATTTGCAGAGACAGTGTGGTGTACATTTATAGATTTAGATTCTATAGTGTTTTGGTTTTTTCTGAAGAAAAAAATATTTTAAAAAATCATTAAATTAAGTTAATTTAGAGCCAAGGCAATCCGCATATCTTTTTTAGTATTTCTTGTTTTCTGTCTACTCAGTTTATAAGTCAATTGATCGTACTTCTTACAAAACTTAGACATTCCCAGAAAATTGTCCCGAGAACGTACTAGCTTTTTAGATGTTGTATGCGTCCATTGTATAATCTCACCAAAAACGAGATTTGAACGTATTTAACTTTTGGTGTCGTGTTTTAAAGGCCATATCATTATCACATTATTGTAAACTGTTCCGTAGGGAAATTGTAGAATTTTATTTTCTAAAAACGCACACACAAATAAATATGTAAAGAGAGCAATTGTTTTTGTTTAACTCTTCAAGAAGGCAATTTGTCCTTTGAGTGTGAGCGTATTTAGAAAATAACAAAAACAACGTCGTTTATAATTAGCAGGGATGGATCCAGGGGTGGGTGGGTTGCCCCCCCCCCCCCCCCCCCACACACACACACAACCAGGTAAACGTGTAGATTTGTGAAAATACATACATGTAAGCTTAAACATTACTAACCTTTTAAAGTAAGTTTTGTCTGTTGACTGCTTAGGTAGAAGTTAGGGTCCCTTACTTTGTCTATATATCTAATATTTACTGCGATAAAGTTTAATTGATCTTGATCTATACCCCACCCCCACCGCCATCAAAATTTTCTGGATCCGCTCCTGATTGTTAGATGTACATCTTCCATGTTAGATGCGTATATTGTGTGTATTTGTATGATAGGTGTTATCAGTAGTCTAGACACTTCTTACAATATCTGATGCACCCATGTTTTATGAGACGGATGTGGCATAGTTACATTGAGTGGTATATCCGGCCTAGTTACACCAAGATGCCTTCAGAGGACATACACTTTTTCCGGTCACGTCTAGATAACGATATATTTTGTACAAATAGGTCAAATGTTGCTATTCTCTTTTATTGGGGTTGGCTTTACAATAATTGAAAACAACGTGCAGTCTCACTTTTGTGACACGATTGCCGTATACTTTAAATACATGGGTAATCGTCCATACGAGATTCCCAAGAAGTAAGTTTATAGCGAAGAACATGTCTTGTTGTTCTTGACCACAATGCAATGTCTAGCTCGCAGTCCGTCGTAATACTATCACCCTGTCCAACTTTTTGTAGTGGACATCGTCCACACGAGTTTCCCCAGGCGAAGTAAGTTCACAGCGAAGAACATGTTTTGTTGTCCTTCACCACATTTTTAGCTCGCAGTTCGTCGTAATACCATCATCCTGTCCAACTTTTTGTAGTGGACATCGTCTATACGAGATTTCCAAGTTGAAGTAAGTTCATATCAAAGGATATGTGTTGTTGTCCTTGACCAAAATACGATATCTAGCCTGTACTGAGTTGAAAGAACCTCTTCTGGAAACACCAGCCGCAATAGCGAAGTTGGTAGAGCGTCGGCTAGCGGATCGGGAGGTCACGGGTTTAAATCCCGACCGGGTCAAACCAGAGACTTTAAAGTTGGTGGTAGTGGCTTCCCTTCTAACGTTTGGGACTAAAGGGACATCATTACGACTGTCTCGTCGGTCTCAGTATAATGGACCGACCGGGTTCAGTCCCTGGGTACCTCATAAATCCCCTGTGCTATAATGATAAAAATGTCGCTGCACAGTATCGGCAAAAATGCCGGCAAATCCCATCCCTCTTCTGGAAACCACTGTCGTTTCTCCAGATCTACCCGCGTGTCCAAATATGTTTGTTTGTTTACTGGGTTTATCATCCCACCAACAGTACATTTCAGTTATCTGGAGACGGTGTCCACTTGAGGCAGATATAGTGCTGCCTTCACTATGTGTAGAACAAAAATATAGCAGTCCATTTTAAAGTTTGATTGGTTCCTCCCTTGCGGAACTACGCGCATGCCAGCATATCACAAAATGTAGCTGCCCATAACAAAAGTTTGATTGGTTCCTCCCGTGCAGGACTCCGCGCATATCAGCATGTCACAAAATGCAGCTGACCATTTTAAAGTTTGATTGGTTCCTCCCTGGCGGGAATACACACATATCAGCATATCACAAAATGGAGCTGTCCATAACAACGTTTTATTGGTTCCTCCCGTGCAGGAATCCACGCATATCAGCATATCACAAATGTAGCTGCCATAACAAAGTTTGATTGGTTCCTCCCGTGCAGGAATCCACGCATATCAGCATATCACAAATGTAGCTGCCATAACAAAGTTTGATTGGTTCCTCCCGTGCAGGACTCTGCGCATATCACAAATGTAGCTGCCTGTAACAAAGTTTGATTGATTCCTCCCTTGCGGGAGATGTATTTGGGTTAGCTAGGCCTCCTTGCTCAATGTTCTGGTCACCCGTTTCTCATTGATGCCACCCTTCTATTTAAGGTTGTCGGTCTTTTAACGTCATTTGTTTTTCAGGTTAACAGTAATAAGCATATACATTATGTCAGTTATTTATATCGACATATGTGTCTTTCAAAATATATGATGTCTGTATGTGAAGATGATTGTTTGGGAGATTCCCCAGCCTGTTTACAAGGTTAGTTGTTTCGTTTGTAAAAAAAGTGTAAACTAGAAATCACTCCAGTCGACCCTTTTGCTGAGTGACCGTTCCAAAGTGGTGGTAGCTGCTGGATTTTCCAAGAAAATCCTGTTAAACTATATTCTTATTGGATAACACAAGTTGTGTCCAGGGGCGGATCCAGAAAATTTTTTGGGGTGGGTGTGGGTAGGAGGGTATGATTCAAGACCCATTCAGCTTTGTCGCAGTAATACAAACAATACAATAATATATATATATATATATACATGTATGTGCTTTTACAACCGCTACTTTTTTACCTGTTTGTGTGTGTGTATGTGTGTCTGTGTGTGTGTGTCTGTGTGTGTGTGTGTGTGTGTGTGTGTCTGTGTGTGTGTGTGTGTGTATTTAGAGGGTGGGGTGGGGTGTGCATCCCTGGATCCGTTTATAGATTAAATAAGCATGAAATTGTTATCGACAAATAATATTTTCACTCGTGGCTGCGCCCTTTTTTATGACCACGATTGAAATAAAATACGATCATATGCCGAAATCGACAAATATCTTTTTTTCTCATATTTTCGTATAGACAAAGATAGTCTAGGTCGATTTACTACGGCGATGGAAAAATGAAGCATTTTCCACCCGTTGTTAAAACATTATATTAAGCTAAGTAAGCATTGAAACAGACCATTCAGTACTTTTATTTATTATATGTATTTTTTAAATGTGTTGTTACACTTTGCTTTGTTTGTTTGTTTGTTTTGTTTGTTTTGTTGTTGTTTGTGTGTGTGTGTGTTGTTTTGTGTGTATGTTTTTGTTTGTTTGTAGTTTTTACAAGGCTCACAACAGCACTTAATATATCTATTATTCGGAAATTGCGATCTTTACTTTGTGAAACTTAATTATTACACCAATCTACTAGTTGTACTAGTATGTCGTAAAAAAAGACCATGCTGAACTGTAGTCAATGAAGTCAGTTTTCAGCCCTTTAAAAATGTGTTTTTTAACAGTTTGGCTAAATCTTATACGTGTAGCAATATCTTTGCCCTGTTCTGGGGAATTTGTGCAAAATTACAGCATAAACTCACATATTGCTTTAAAAAAGGCTGTTAGTACCACATTACTCTTTTCTAAGAGTGTACAAGTCGTGAATTTTATCATATTAAATTTGCATTGTTTTTTAGTCTATAAATAAACTCGATGGGGATTTCAACTAAAGTAGACAAAGACGTCAGAGTTTATTGCCTGGATGATAATGTAACGTGATCTTAAAAGGAAGTAGTCACGTGGTTTTCTTAGTTTAAAAATAACTGTGTAGCGTGGCTCCGATAGGCTGTACCTTTTTGTAATGACAAATAGGTTTATGCTGTACTTTTCACATGGACGTAGGGCACCAATAAATATTTTTTTTTTCAGGTAACAATAATTTATTTTGTTGCATGAGAGAAATAAATCAAAACTGTCGGATACCACCTTTAAACACTTTCAACCCGCAATAATATCTACATTCGGAGGGAGTTCGTTGTAAGTTTAGAGACCAACGTTTTATCTTTAGTGTACACGCTAAGGTAACTTATTTTACCCATTGGTAGTAGTAGTAGTAGTAGTTTGTGCATTTGTCGCATCGCTTCACGGAATGGGCTAATATATTCAAAGGAAATGTGTTCAAGTATTTAAGGCGTATTTAAGGGTGATGAACCCGACGAGGTATGACCTGGCCTATGTGAATGGACCTGTTGTAGGATTCTCGATGTAGCCAGTGTCTGCAGTGAATAAGGAGGACAGCTCGATAGGGACAAATTGTTTCCATTGGGACAGTTTGCTTCGCCTGGGTCATTGTTTCGACTGGAGCACACTGTTTATGTTGGGACATATAGTTTATGTGAACAAACCCAGGTAAGAAGAAAAGTTGTCAAATACACGTACATGTTAAAGACATGTCGTGAGATTACCAGTTTTATTTTGATTACGCTGATTTTTTATTATAATCTATATGATATAATATTGTATAGTTGCCATCAAAAATTACGTGGAAAGGTTAAACGACTTACTGCTAGAGACTCTTGCAAATACTGCAGATGGGGTGCGGGAGCTGTCGATCTAGGTCTGCACTTATTAACTAAAGTTCACACTTTGTGCATAGCATAGTTAGTATTTAGTTTTAAATTTATTGCTGTTGGTAAAAGGCTTGCTAGTTATTTTATTGTATTGTACGTATATTATTGCGTATCGTTATATCAAGGAAAGTCTTCCAGCTGACTTGCGGTGCGCCGGTGGTTCTACCTGGACATGTGTCTGGGGTCTTCTTCCACCAAAAAGCTGGACGTTGCTAAAATGATCATACATGGTCGCTGCAATGTATTAAAAACAAATTCTATCATTTACATTGGATATTTATACAAGCGCTTTAAATGCTTCATACATTGAATGCGCTAAATTTAATCAGGTCTTGAATTTATGAAAGTGTACCTTACCTGTGGTTTATTGTGTCGGTGTGATGTTACGAATAACGTAACAAATATTGAAAAATAATGAAACCCATTTAAAGGGATCCTATAAGATTTGGCCAAAACCACATTTTAGTTTAAAAAGCAAAATCACTTTTTTTGTATTGTTCCGAAAGTATGGTATGGGGTTGTAGATAACAAATTTGACAGGGAAAAAGTTCTTATATTGGTGATAATTACACCATGACACATAGAAAAATAAAGCGTTAGTAACAGTTTTCACGACCTGGGCTTGTATATTTTTTAATAAAGAATCAAAAGTAAATTCAATGGGGTATGGCTTTAACCTTTTAAGTTTAATAGTAACTTGTTCAATGATTTTCCCCTAGTTCCAGAGTCAGAATTGAATAAAACTTAAATAAAAAAGGTAAATGCGACTGTATTACTTTAAAAGAGTTTGACGTTTGGCTACATATTAGCAAGATTGCGTGTAGTTTTGGACATATCATTGCCGTTGTTTTGTAAGTGAGATAATTACGTTGCTATAGCCAGTGTGGCTCGTGTCTTGTTAGATAATTAACTTGTATTTGAATCTTTCTCTAACCTTCCGCTATCTTGATAAAGGGTAATGGCTGTGTATTAATCAGTCACTGGATGCCGCGACATCTGTTACATACACTTTGACTGAAACCATTTTGTAGCCATGGGCAAATCTAATAAAAATTAGAACAATATATTTAACCCCATGTACAAGTTTTTTAAAGTCATAATATTTCCGGAAAACGATGCAATTTGGTACACAATTCAATATCTAAAAATAAGACAGCACAGAAGACTGACAAAATAATGACGATTTTAATCCAAATAAGCTGATATGCGTCTGATGAACTCAAAATCATAACAGGTTATGTTGAAATTTAAATCTAAATTTTGTGCCGGTCGCAATGTTTTAAAAGAAGCAAGACATAATGGCGCAGTCTATAGAGAACTTAACAAGAGGTTTACTGTTCGAATCTTACAAAACCCAAACGCATTCATTTAGGAATTAGAAGCGGCCCTACATTTGTAGCCAATCAGAAGATATGAAAATTCAAATTCCTCGGCGATTTATTTCAATAGAACTCCTTACTATTTTCTATTTTACAATGAACAAAATAGATCGATCTATTTTACTTAATGGTTTTATTTTCAACTGCGCATGTGCAACAAACCACGCATTCTGGGGACTGCTAAGTCAAATAGAATCTATTAAGACGTTTCTTTAGAAAATAGAAGCCTGCGCTCGCTGCGCTCGTTTCGGCTTTTATTTTCTATAGAAACGTCTTAACAGACTCTATTCTATACATAGATTTAAAGTTTCCGTGATCTAACGTCCAATATATCACGATTTCGGGTTCAGATGCGTATTAATTTAATCACAAAGGCCGTAGTAACGTCAAATTCAAATAAAGGAACAACGTAGTCCCAACATGTCAGTTTGGTTAAAAAAAAAAAAAAATGGGAAGCTAAAGTAAAAGGAACAGCTATTCTATTGCAGTAAGATAGTCCCGATTTATGCCGTGATATAGCATTTATTTTATCACGGCAGAATGCCTCTTTTTATGGAGGTTAAATGTTGATAGTGATAGAAGACTAGTTTTATTACATGTTTGTCTTTTTCTTCTTTTTTGCCTATAAATAGCGTCTGAATTATATCGATATCAGTTTTATTATTATTAAACCACATACGATTTAAACTGTTATTGATATGGTAAAACAACCTGTTCTCTGGAGAAATTTATGGAGAAATTATGGTTCTAAATTAAGTATCCATTCGTTCAAGATCATCAAAATCACGGCTCCATGTACTGCAGGCACCTGGTTCGATTTCGGGCCGTGACATACCAAAGTCGTTAAAATGATAGTGGTATAGCTTCCTTGCTAACGCTGAAGCAAATATCTGTTTATTGTGATATTTTCTCCATTGTATTATTTTACTGGCTACTTACACCCTAGATCTGCTGGATGTTATTTATTTTAATCTATGCGCATGCGTGCCACGGTATCAAGGTAAAGCAACAATCGGAACACCTCGGATAATTCACGAATCATCTCTCGGATGTATGTAGGTAGTCGGATTACCTCTTTCATTTCCCTAAATGGGACTTCTTTTGTGAAAGAAGTCAAAACAAAGATGGCAGCTCGGATGACAGCTCACTATTGTACGATCCAGTAAAACTTCAATTTGCGGCGGCTTCAAATTTAAATCATCCTATTTTAATTTACCCAGCGCAGTAGACAAGCAGCTGTCAAACGATGGCAGCGTCCATGTTTTGTGCGAACTACTTAGGCATGTTCTTCTTCCGACTTCCGGCGAACAAAACGATCGTGATTTCATTAATATTATTGCACCAGATACATCCGAGGGATGATTGTCCCGAGGACGGAATTACCCGAGAAGTTCCGATTGGTAAAGCAAATGTAATGTTGCACCTCCAATTGAAGAGTATCAAAATTAGGGTTAAAATGCTTCAAAACCGGGGGTTGAGGGTTCGAATCCCGGTATGGGCACGAATGGTCAACAATTATTTCTGCATCACTCTACCCGATGAAGAAATAAATTTGTTTAGGTTTTAATTTTGTTTTTGTAGCTGAATTTCAAATGTATGATTTGTGTTAAATTTGATTACGAATTCGTTAAGTCTAAAAACATCAAAACCACATGGTGATACTTTTTTGTTATTTTGCAGCATCACCCAAAATATATTTTGGGCAACTCTGAAATAAATTGTGTGGCTATCAGGATCTCGGTTGTTTTTGCAGTGAAGTAAAATAAGCAGAAAAAATGGGAAGACAGCCTTAAACGTGTTGGTTTTGTCAACAATTAATTACATATTTTTTATAGTTTGAGTAACACCAAGCAAGTTACATGTTTGGTTTGTTTGTTTAATGTTATATCTTGTTTTCTAATGATTCTCAATAGCAAAACACTTCTCCTAAAGGGGATATGACATAATATTTGGAGTTTTCTTATTATTCAAAAAGAGACACCTTTAATACCAATTTTAGAAGACAAAAATACCTATACATTCAAAACTGGATAGAGAATATGTTCTTAAAATTTGACATACGCGTCGACACTTAAGTATACAACTCATTCGTTGTGTTAATTTTCAAATTCTATATTTTCTATAACACTGGTTTATTACACTATTGCTTAACCTTAAAAGTCTCGAGTCTTTTTTCTTTATCAAAGAATATGAAATGTATTAAACGGCAATTTAAAATAATAAACATCTGAAAAATAAAATAAAACATCAATAAAACAAAAATTGATTAAATCTACCCACAGAAACAACAACAACAACAACAACAACAACAACAACACCGGGAGAAAGAGCCCTTTTTGACGCTTCCATTTATCATAAGAATGTGAACATATTGAACGTGTGGAAGTCTGCTTCTGTACCTAAAAGTGGTCAAACGCTTTTTTTATTTGTTTAAAAGAAACACACCTCAAACAATGAAACGAATTCCTAACCCTAGTCATTGCTGTTACAGCAATATCCGTATATATACTAAAACATGCAACTAAATGCTGATCAGGTGTTACGATCCCGAAATGAAACAGTTTGTTTACTATTATAGACGTATTTCAATGCAATATGTTTTATTTTTATTTTCTATCCTTGTTGTCAAATGTCATATTGTGACGCTTCACCTGCAATTTCAAAACGGAATAGAAACACAAAAACGGATCTAATTACAGATATGGCTAAATTGCCCCTCAATCAAAGCAATTATTAATCCTTTAATTTAACGTTGTGACCTTTCACTAAAATCAACCGACCTTCATGTCGTCTATTATTTAAATTTACCGACCTTCAACCAGTGACCCTGCTAAATGACCATGGGTGATAGTGAATAGGTACAGGTAAGAATTATAGCTTTACCGATACTCTCCCTCCACGATACAAACAGGTAAGAAATAGAGATGTAGCGATACACACCCTTCACGATACAGATAAGAATTAGAGCTGTAAGGATACGCTCCCTCCACGATACAAACAAGTAAGAAATAGAGATGTAGCGATACACACCCTTCACGATACAGATAAGAATTAGAGCTGTAAGGATACGCTCCCTCCACGATACAAACAAGTAAGAAATAGAGATGTAGCGATACACACCCTTCACGATACAGATAAGAATTAGAGCTGTAAGGATACGCTCCCTCCACGATACAAACAAGTAAGAAATAGAGATGTAGCGATACACACCCTTCACGATACAGATAAGAATTAGAGCTGTAAGGATACGCTCCCTCCACGATACAAACAGGTAAGAACTAGAGATGTAGCGATACACACCCATCACGATACAGATAAGAATTAGAGCTGTAACGATACGCTCCCTTCACGATACAAACAGGTAAGAACTAGAGATGTAGCGATACGCACCTATCACGATACAGATAAGAATTAGAGCTGTAAGGATACGCTCTCTCCACGATACAATGGTCAGTTTCTGTTTCTAATTTTTAAAGTTAACAAGTTAAACACAAAAGTAAACTATTTCTATTGAAGCACCAAACATATGTACACATATAACCATAATAAATTCTAACACAGTAACAACCGTGTAAAGTATTTTTTAAATATTTTATGCATAGAAAAAAATTATAAAAAATATTAAGAAATACATAAATAATTATTATGACTAAACAATAAAATTTAATTTTGGCATGATCAATCTCATAAAAAGGCACGTATTGGTGTAAATATTGAACCGAAATGAAGTTGGCGAAGAATGTTCGACATATTATATCGTAGCTATTTATCGCTGTTTTCAGTGCATTGCAATGAGTCGTTAGAGATCCAGTAAGTACACGTTTGCAATACCACTTTCATATGTTAAACAAATTTCGTCAAACCCCATGAAATTTAATAGGAAAGCTAAGGGGATTTTTACACAAGCGTTTCTAGAATGAACGTTGTAAATCAGTGTAGTCAGTCAGCGTTTATTAATGATTTTAAAATACACGTAAACGCACCTATGAAATAGCAATGAACGAGAGTATCTTTAGTAAAAGAACTATTTAGGTCATGTTTAGGCAAGATGACGGGGTCACGATAAAATCGGGTTGGATGCGCTGGCCCTTAAATAAACTTGTTTTAAGTAATCAAGTGATTATCTTTCGGGCTTAGTGCCTGGCCGATTTCTATAAATAATTTGACACATTATTATATAGAGGAGTAAAAGTTCACCTGACGCTATATTTTGTGCATGCCTTTAGATAGAATGTGAAAATGTGTTTAACTGTATGTTTGAAACTGTGCTGCATATGCCATTATCGTATTAACACGTGCTCTTCATACTTCATCCAAAAATATGCCTGGATGTTCTAATATATGTTCTTTGTTCTACAACAGAGTTCCTTCCTGAGGACCAACTGTCACAATGGATACATGTGTCAAGGTCGATTTAGCGTCGCTAGGCAACGGTACTTATGGGTATGTCTATCAACACTTCTGTTTGAAATCACGAATTATTTTTAGCGAAAATTTTAATTTTTATAGGTCGTTTTTCTTTATACTGCAGTTGGCTGTGAAAATGACATTCGACTGCTGTTATTATGGCGAGACATTAGTAGATAGTCTCCCACGAATAATCCCTTATGTAAATAGTGCCTGTCATTTGGATTACACGGTTTTTATGCTTGTGTCCTTTGATTTTTTTGTGTTAAATTAACATATCTGTCTGTAAGAATATTTAAATAATTTTAAATCTTATATTAAAAACTAAGAAATTTTACCGTTTTATTATTACACCATCTGCAAAATAACAAGCGATAAAGTCAAAGAATTCAAACCAAAAACCCTACCTTTTGTTTGGACTACCTCATATATTATCTAACAAGGGAGACAATCCATTTCACCACAATATCTCATTTGGAGTTTCCGTGGACCAATTTGTCAAGTTAACGACTAATAACTTTCTTCTTAGAAATGATAAAGTTAAAGATGCTGAAGAGCCAAGTTCTTGTTATAATTATGCTTTTAAGATTTTATTGATTATTATTGTTATTTTTTGCATTTGATTAAATCGCGCGTTGCACAATTAATCAGTTTAAGCTTTTCTAAAATTCTACAGGAAAGTAGAGCCCGTACTCGAGAAATACGAAGCTGCGTTATTACTCCTAGTTGGTTTTGGGGGCATTTCTATCGTGCTAGCACTTTTTCATCGTTGTCTACGGACGTACGTATTTGATGACGTCAATAACGTCGACACGGCGTTCGACGCAGGTGGTCGCGTCAGTACCAGTTTAACAGCCGTCACGGTAGCGTCACAGTTCTTGTGGCCCGGGGACTTCCTTCAGAGTGCTACCGTCACTGTTAAAGTATGTGGGTCTATTGATTTGTATATTGGTTCTTTAATCTTTTTATTTTCGTTTAAACTGTCTTTGCCATAACTGAAACTGTTTACAGCATAAATGAAACATGGCACAAGGAAGATTTACCTCTATAATTTAAAATGATAATAGAAGGTCAGTTCATAGTTTAAACATTTCAATAAACGCTGAATTGACAGACGGATCTGTTAGCTATTATCATTATGCTCTCCAACTTATTTGAGCAAAAAACTTCGTTTCTTTGCTTATTTTGCAAAAGCACTTTATATTCAAAGTAATAGGGGCACAATAATGAGTTTTCTATCCGTTGTCTTTTTTGGTATTGGCATTTACATAAGTATTTGCATTTTGAAAGCAGTGTAGACAGCATTTATGCAGATGTGAAATCGTCTGTCCGAAAAAGGACCGAACCATTTTGTCTGAAAAGGCTCAGCTTGGATCAAATCTAAGACATCTGATAAATTTTGCAGGAAGAACAAATGATTGCTATTCATTAATGATAAATTTCGACTTGCCGTTGCATAGGCAATACAAAAAAGATGATATCCACGAGACATTTGCCTGGGTTCTCCACTAATAACAGATATCTTCAAAATAATCATTACTGTATATGCTCGGGGTATAAATGGATGGATGAATTATTGAATAACTGATTGAATGAATGAATAAATAAAGAAATATATAAAGAAGTTTATATTTCAATGTTGAACTATATGTAGACGAGTCTCACTCAAGCGACATAGGAAAGGACCAACAAAAAACCTTGTTATGACGAGTTCCTCGCAATTCTGTTTCCCCACATGATCGTGTCGTATTTACAATAAATAGAGAACACATTCTGACGGGAGCTGCGATCTTCTTCGAATTACACCATTCTCTCGTTCTTTCAAATCTCGTTCAAGCCAAACATATATATCATATAAATATATAGCTTGAGCTAGATTGTTCATCAGAACGAAGACTCCAGTATTGTATAGTTTTATAAATGGTTTTGCTACCCTCTGCTTTGGTAGCAGCGGAGGTCGCTATGAAGATATCGATGTACAAACACAAAACATTGTCTAGCCCAAAATGTAAAGAACAAATGCGATGTCATTTCTATATTATTACGTCACATGCCTTTGATAAACTGGAGTTATATTTATCAACGTTTAGGAAAACTATATTGATGTGTGTGTGTGTAAATATTTATATTTATTTATTTATTTTATATGTACCTTATTTATACGTTTTACAACTTAAATGAACCTGTATACAACATAAGGGAATACAGTTTACAACATAAATGAACCTGTATACAACATAAATGAATACTGTATACAACATAAATGAATACTATTTACAGCATAAATGAACCTGTATACAACATAAATAATTACTGTTTGCAGTATAAATGGAATTGTTTATAACTCTAGAGTAAACTGTTTATTTTGACAGAGTGGTATATCGGGACCGTTATGGTACACAGCCGGTGCGGCCGTCAACATCGCCCTGTTTCCGGTTGTATCTGTGTACCTTAAAACTCGTGCCCCTGGGGTGAAGACCTATCTACAGGTACGTGGCACATATGGTTAAAATGACACATCTTTCGACCAGTATGGTCTTATTTAATGTTTATGACACTTTAAGAAAGCGATATGTTAAAACTATTACAACCACCCCAGCATGGTGAAGTTCATTGATGTACAAAAACCGGAAAACAACATTGAAGAAAAAAAAAGAAGCTTCCTACACATACAACGTCTTTGAATTATGAAAAGTTGTAAAACTTATTTTTATAATTCAATTTTACGTTTTTTTATAACTAGTCCTTGTAAAAAAATACCAATATAGCATTAAAGTTGGTATCCGACAGTTTGTCTTAATCAAATACACGTAAACCTATATTGGGGGAATTGAGACATACTTTCAGCAAAATGCTAAACCTATATCTAACGAAAGACTATTTTGAACATTGTCTAAATTGTAAGACAGTAGAAATCGTGAACTAAATCACCCTACATGCCCATTATTTCTAAAATTATATCTAAAGCATGATTGTGATTTCTTCTTAAAATAGACACCGACGTCAGAGCGGATTACCTGAATGATTATAAGTTACTGGTCACGTGGTTTTCTTAGTTTAAAAATAGCTAAATGTGCAGCGCGGCTTAGATAATGATATTTGTAATGACGAGTGATGCGTTATGCTTCAATGAAGCACACATATGTAGGACATTTTCTTGCATAAATATAGTGTTTGCTTTTTTATTGTTCATATTAGCAACTTTTGAAGGACAACTACTAAGGTAGGAAATATGATTTACAGGGCTTAAAGGGAAATATTTTTTTTATAGAATTCACATCTCTGATATTATAACATGAATAATTATGTTTAAGTACGTCCACTATACTAATGCCATTGACCATTTTCCTCTACTTGTTAATACAACTTGTGTACTGATGGGCCAGTGGCCCGTAACACTAGTTTATACCAATCGGAACAACTCGGATAATTCACGAATCATCTCTCGGATGTATGTAGGTAGTCGGATTACCTCGGCCACTTTCCTAAATGGGACTTCTTTTGTGACAGACGTCAAAACAAAGATGGCAGCTCGGATAACAGCTCACTATAGAACGATGTCTGTAAATCTTCACTTTGTGGCTGCTTCAAATTTAAATCATTCAAGTTTAATTTAGCCGGCGCAGCAAAGACACAGCTGTCAAACGACTCCATTGTTTATGTTTTGTGCAAACTACATTTTAAGCATATTCTTCCGACATCCGGCGAACAAAACGATCGTGATTTCTTTAAGTATCATTGCACCAGATACATCCGAGGGATGATTGTCCCGAGGACGGAATTACCCGAGGAGTTCCGATTGTAGCTTATACATTTTCCGCTTCAGTCATGACCTTGTTTGAATCTTGTTCAAATATGAATATAATACATCTGTTCTTTGTCAGAATTGACATGTATAATCTCGAAAGCGGACCTAATTTATTTGTTACAATTATTTGTCTTTTCTACAAGATGCAGATGATATCCCTTTGTCACGGACAAGTTGAAATTGTTGTTGCAGATCATGCGTGCCCGTTATGGCGCGGCTGCCCACGTGATCTTCATCGTGATGGCATTGTTGGTAAACCTGTGTGTTATATCCACCCTGATCGTGGCCGGGATCGCCACCATCCAGTCCTACACCCGAGAGGCGTCCGACGAGTTCTGTGTCATAATCATCGCCATCTTGTTTGGGTCATACACCGTTATTGGTAAGTGCATTTCCGGTGTCTCATTTACGTGCCATGAATATAATTTTGCATGTTAACTGAAAAATAAACATACGTGATTGGCACTGCATACTGATTTTGAATATTCCGCGATTTAAGGTCACTTCAAAAATCCAGAAGCGTGGTAATTAGTTTCATTCTGCCAGATTCTGCGCCTACCCTGGTTTATATGCCTTTCGCCACTAGAACTACCCACGTCTTAATAACAAAGCAAAAACAAATGAAAGAAAACCTTGAACCACCCTATCAGTAATAATTAATAAAGGCAGTACAAGCTTACGCCTAGTGGACTAACGTCCCCGGTTATGATGCTGCCATTTTGTTTTTATTATTGATACATCTAGAACAAATAATGACTATTGAAAGATAGATTTATTTTTTTATTGTTCAATTTTTTAATATTGGGAACGGTTGAAAATATCGACAATCTGACCTACCCGAAATAGTCGGAGCAAGTACTCCTATCAAAATTGCAAAACAATATTCCTTTTGATTGAAAGAGAAAAAATGTGTTTACAGACAGTTTTAATACAATAATAATTCAAAGCCATTGTCTCTTACCAATATTTTCAATCAGGTGGCCTTGGCACCACGTTTTACGTTTCCTACTTTAACGCCGTCCTCATCTACGGCATCTTGTTGGCTTTCACCCTGGCTATATTCTACCAGCCCGAGCCTGGGGCGGGCACTGGGACTGTGGAGGAGATATATGCCAACATACAGTGTCTCCAGGGGCCCGAGGGGAACAAGGGGCGGAGCTTCATGACTTTCGACTCCGAGACAGGCCTGGTCTGGGCCTTAATGGGCCTTTGCGTCACCGCGTCCATCACATACTGTGACCAGGGTGAGTACGAGCAATATGTAACCACGTGTCTTTATTGTCTTTTTAGTAAAAAAACGGGCCTATTTTACAATGCGGAAGTACAAATCCTCCAAATCACCGTCTATTTAAAGAATATAGTAGGAGAGAAGTTAGTAAGACTGCCGATATGATACAACATGTTGTTAAACACATCTGTTCGAATGATACTTGGCTTACCAGCGAGTTATAAGGGGTGGGGGGATTTCATCGTAAACCATTGGACCATAAATGTATGACAAGAGCTTGAACCAGTAGACTCTACTTATAAATATCGCTTATCGGCGGGGTTTAAGTTCCATTCGGTGCGAAGGTCTTTATCTGGGTTGGTCCTCCAGCTGACTGGCGGTGCACCGGTGGTTCTACCCAGATATTTTTCTGTGGTCTTTCTCCTCCAAATAGCTGGACGCCATGAACATGATCATAATAAGACAATGCTATGTATGTGAAAAACAACAAAACAAACTACCTTGGTCAGCATATTGAACCGTAAGTGCATTAACTCAGTGCCGAGTGCCAAGTACGAATCATGTCTGCGCTGGAAGGTATTTAGGCAAGTAGTTTAACACTATCCTATTCTCTACTTTCGAATTGAAAAACACACACTTTTAGTTTTCTCTCTTGTGGGAAGATGTTTTCATATACTTTATATAAGAAATATAATACATTTTATTTTTAATTCGCTTATTTTTAAATAAAAGCCCCCAACCTTTTAAATAAATTCTTATCTCCATCAATAAGATTCCATTTTATGCGCATGCTTCAATCTTAAGTGTTTTTAAAAAGTTTAAAAAGTGGAAAAATCTTTAATTTTATACAGTTAACTATATACCAAATACCTACCCACAAGGGAGGTAAAGATGTAGTTTATAACATATAGAGTAAAGTCCCTTTACTTACGAAAAGCGGCAATTCAACACTTGTGGTTTTCCTCGCGCATCCGACCTTTTGTTATTACATAACAAGTTATTTCAATGTTTCTTTCATCTCAACGCTTCATATTCTTGTCATAAGCTCACTTTTTTCATTTGACAAATTCGATCATTCCAGCTGCTTGGCAGAGTAGGATTGCAGCTAAGCCGGTACAGGGCGTGCTTGGGTTTCTGATAGCTTGCTACGTCTGGTTTGCAATCCCGATGTCCATCGCTACAGCAACAGGGTTGGCCTATCTCTCTATGGCCTCCCAAAATGGCTCAGTTGTGTTGACAGAGGGGGATATAAACGCTGGTAAGATTGTGAAACCTAACACGTATAATGTTACTTATCTGTAACGAAAAACAGAATGTGTTCATATTATTGTCGGTTATTGTCGTTAACATGTAAACCATCAGCCCCTCACCGCTTGGGTTCGAGTCCCGGTCGGGGCGAAGACTTTCATGTTGGGAGGATTCTGGTGTTTTTACCCATACATTAGTCCAGGGTCTTCCTACACCAATTATTAGTCAGACATCGCCAATATGACCATAATTGTGTCGGTGGGATGTAACAAAAATCAGACATTGCCGTCTTAGCGACAAATAGTGTAGATCCTGATCTGTCGCCTTATAGCTTATACACTACTCGCCTAAACATAATCATTTGATTACGTGACGTGATTGGCACTGCAAACTTATTTTGAATATTCCGTAACTTAAGGGTCACTTCGAAAATCCAGAAGCGTGGTAATTAATTTCATTCTGCCATATTCTGTGCCTACCCTGGTTCATATGCCTTTCGCCACAAGATCTACCCACGTCCTAATAACAAAGAAAAAAATGAAAGAAAACCTTGAACTTCCCTATATATATTACTTAATTAATGCAGTACAAGCCTGCGCCTAGTGGGCTAACGTCCCCGGTTATTGTTAGGATGCTGCCATTTTGTTTCTCTTATTGAGACATTTAGTACAAATAATGACTGTTGAATCATTTGTGATAAGCTAAAAGTTAAAGCAGCCAGGAGACTGGAACGCAGCTAGACTATAGATATAATTTTTTAAATTGTACAAAAAAAAATGGAAATTTTCTTAAACAACAAAAGATTATTGGGTGATTTTTGCCATTTTTCCTCGAATTTATGTAAACATGCTTTCTTTTTTTCCTTAAAAACGACTTTCTTTTATATTGTTGAGCGAGCAGCCAAAAAACTTGTAACAGTTTTCAAGATGGTATTCGGCAATTTACCTATATCAAATGCATTTCTACGGTTTGTGTGAATTTCTGCAGTATTTCAGCCTAATCTCATACCTCTAATTAAAGACTATTTTCGACACTATCTATATTGTAATACTGTACATATTGCGAAAAGAAAATCACTCTAAATGTTAAATCTTTCTAAATTTATAAATAAATACAACGTGCTTTCTACTAACAATAGATATCCACGTAAGCGCGGACTACCCGGATGACAATATAACGCGATCTCAAAAGTTAGTTGTCACGTGGTTTTGAAAAAAAAGCTATCTCTGTAGCGTAGCTCAGATAGGAAATACCTGTTTGCGATGACGAGTTGGAATTCATTCTTTAGTATTCTGTTCACCCAGATCTAGGGCATCAATGATCAGTATTTTGCAGGACCTTTTCAGATAACAATTGCTGATTTTGGTTATTTGAGAAAAGAATATTTTGTCCAAACTGTCGGATACCACGTTTAAGTTTCGATAAAAGGTTTTAAAACCCCCAAATAAAAACAAGTTGGCATATAACAACAGAACAAGTTTTATGTTTATTATAATCTCGCTTTCCATGGAGGAGATTTTGCTGAAGACACCGGTTCGAGTTAGGGTTAGGGTAATAGTTTCGTTATAAAATAACCTTAAAATAATAATTTGTATAGTGCTGGACAGTTTTGTTGGTGATTTATTGTTATATGGTGGGTGCCATTTATGCTTGGAGACACCTAGTTTGTGTTGGGTTTGAGATATTTTTATAATTATTATTTTGTAGCACCAAACGAGTTTTGTACAGTTTTGAGAGTGCGTTTATGCCATATGTGTAATGTGTATGGAGTACTGGTTACGCCATTCACGACCGAGGTTCTTTTTGGAAACACCTGGTTGTGTTGGGTTTTTGCTATTTTTTATATTTTTCAGCACCCAACAAAGTTTTATACATATTTGTGGGTGCGTTTATGTCGTACGTGTATACAGCGCTGGTAACGCCATTCATTGCCCAGGTCCTGCTTGGAGACACCTGGTTTGTATTGGGTTTGGGCTATTTTTTATAATTCGCAGCACCCAGTAATATTGTGTACAGTTTTGTGGGTGCTTTTATGTCGTATGTGTATTCAGGGCTGGTGACGCCATTCATGGCCCAGGTATTGCTTGGAGACACCGGGGGCATATTCATCCTGACACTGACCGCGATGGCGCTCATGAGCACAGGATCTGGGGAGGTGATGGCCGTCTCTTCCATCATCATCTACGACATATACCAGGTCTACATCCGCCCATATAGGTAGGGATAGTTAGTTATCATAAGTTGAAAACTTATTTCGAATAACTACTTCATATTAACACGTGTGTGTGATAAGACTGAAACTTCTTAAACCACAATACCATTGATAATAATGTATGTTCATATGTTTGTGTATCCATGCGCGTCTTGCCCGGTATTTCAAATAAAGATATTTATCATAAGTTGAAAACTTATTTCGAATAACTACTTCCTATTAACACGTGTGAGTGATAAGACTGAAACTTCTTAAACCACGATACCATTGATAATAATGTATGCTCATATGCTTGTGTATCCATGCGCGTCTTGCACGATATTATCTATTCATAACACCAAGTAAAGAATAGAGTCTATTAGGACGTTTCCATAGAAAATAGAAGCCGAAACGAGCACACAGCGAGTGCCGGATTCTATTTTCTGTGGAAACGTCTTAATAGATTCTGTCCGACTTAGAAGTTCACGGCTCACTTCTACCTGTTCTACCAAAATGACATGTAATCCGCCCCATAAAACTGTCAATCAAACTGTCAATCGTCTTGACGTGTTCAAACTTGTCGTCACATGGTGAAGAGTCAACCTAGAATGAGTGGTTTGTTGCACATGCGCATATGAAAATACAACCATTTAGTAAAACAGATCGATCTATTTTGTTCATTGCAAAATAGAAAATAGAAGGGAGTTCTATTGAAATAAATCGCTAAGGAATTTGAATTGGCATAGCTTCTGATTGACTATAAATGTAGGGCGACTAAAATATTACTGATAAAATATTATTGTGGGACGCCCGTGGCCGCGCGGTTAGAGTCGCTGACTTCAAACTTCTCAGCGGTGCGCCGGTGGTTCTAGCCGGACATAAGTCTGGGATCTTACATCACCAAAAATAAGCTGGACGTCGCCAATATCAATATAACTGTGCCGATGCGATGTAACAAAAAAACAAAACAACAAAAAACACAACGTTATTGTTGTTGAAATTAATAAAAGCGCTGCCTCGGAAAAGAAGTCACATTTTGAAATAATTAGGACTGGTGTTAAGAAACTATTTTGTGTTATATACATTTCCTTCTTTAAAGATGGTATCCGACAGTTTGCATATAGCGAATGCATGCAACAATATCTTAACTCTTCTTTGGGAAACTTGATCATACTTCCTTCATAAACTCGTATTTAAGTCTAAGTAAAGGCGATTTTAAACACTACCACAGTTGTTTGATAGTACAAATCGTGAAATAAATCGCTCTAGATGTTTATTCTTTCTAAAGCTATAAATACACACGATGGGGATTTCTTCTAAAAATAGCCATCGTCGTCTACGATCAACCGGCTAATGATATAATTTGATCTCAAGGGTAAGCGGTCACGTGGATTTCTCAGTTTAAAAATGTGAAGCATGGCTCAGATAGTAAAATACATGTTTGTAATTTTGTTTGTGGTGTTATGTTTCACTTTTATATGTATGTTGGGCATAAATAAAAAGCATTTCGCGGGTTCTTTTCCGGTAACAATAATTCAATTATCTTCTTGAGCATTAGAAATTCGGTATAATCCGTCGGTTACCACCTTTTAAGTACACCCCCACGCCTTCAATGTTGTTGACATTAGCAGACTGGATGTTGTATTTCGACACAGATATGGTCATATTGGAAGCATCAGGCGAATGACGACTCAAGACAAAATATCAGGGTAGAACCACCTGTGTTTCGCTTGTAACGGGAAGACCCCACCGCATAAAGGTTTTCGAGCCGGCATGGACTCGAACTCAGCTGAGGGGTTGAATTGTTACAACCAGGCGACTTTAACTGCTATGTCACGGATGCCCATAGAAAGGACTATAGGGCGCTCCAACATATAACTGATAGATCCAATGATGACGTTAGATCATAATGTTCACTGGTGTTCACATCTTATAATTTACCGGACACAATTTTCCATTCGGGGTACAACTTTTTATTCTGTCATTCTTTCCAAATTAAAAGTTGTCATTGTTACAGATCATCTTTTTTCGATATCATCCGTCATCTTAACAACTTTTGAAATGTATGTTTTTAGCATTATTTTACCACCAGTCCATTTAATACTGAACATGGATTAGGTAGAACATCATGTTTGGCAGAGGTATGTCTGTAATTAAAAGTGCAAAAACAGACTGATAACAAAACCACAACAACCCTCACAGCAACAACAACAAAAATGATGGCTTCTTTGCTCATATTTGTGACCATTTTATTTAACTTGCAGAAAGAATCACAAACCAGGCACTTGCATTTTATGCAATTGTGACGTAGACAAAATTCTGTCAATTGAGGGAACTATCTGTGCCTGCCCCAGCGTGGTCACGTGCGCAGGATGTAAACAAGACCTTGACCAAAAACAGACGGACACAGCAAAATACCAGGCGTAAGAATATATTAAAATATATAAATATTTATATTTTTTAAATATTTTTTTTATGAATTTGATGGAGTAATTATATGTTAAATATTTGATTTTTTCAAAATATGTCAAATTAGTGCTGCATACAAACCTTAAGTTGAGCAATCCTGAAGTCTCCATTTCAAGTTTAAAGTAATGTAACGGTTACCTCCCTTGTTTTGTTTACCTATACATTCACTATCTTCTATAACACGACTCACATTTCGGTTTTCGGTTTTTATACAAAAAATGAGTTTAATTGACAAATACAGGTACATGCAACAGAAAGTGAAAGTGTCCTATTTAACTTAATTACATAGTTAAGCGAATGCTTTTTTGTGGTTTTAGTACTACATATATTGTTTTACCAACATATGTGTCTATAGTTAGCTTTGTGCGTAATTCTTCTAATATCTATTTCAGGTATACAGCACTAAGTCTATTTTTATGACTAGATGGTTGTTATTATTTGTTTTCGTTATCAACTTTTATGATGCATTTTACATTTCTTCTCTCACTTTTTTATTTCAATGTTTTCTATATTCTCTGTTTTTTTCTGAATGACAGCTAATTTAAAACTTTCTTTTACTTTTTGTTTTTGTTGATTATTTTCATATTCATTCTGAATTGAGGGTTGTATTTCTGTTATCTCTATTTTCTGTATTTATATCAGTCTGTTATTGGGTGTTCCTGTCTTTTTGTATTTCTGTTTGTGTCGTTATCTGTTTTTGCGTTATCATATATTTTCGAATATCTGTATTTTATTCTGTCTTCTGTCTGTAGTTACTTTTTAATTAAAGGTATGCGTTTTCAGTTGTTATGAATCTTATAGTGTTCATTTACGATAATATTTATTTCGGATATAAGTACTTTCAGGTTATTTGTATATCATACTCTCTATTTCGGTTATACTTTATTCCTTACATTTTAAAGATCTTCTTAAGATATTCTGTATTTTAAATGTTGATAATTCTACTAGTGTTTATTTATTATTCTTTGTATTTTTTGGTATTTTCTTTTCCCTATCGAATGTTACATTTTGTTTTCCTGTAGTTCTGTTCTGTATTTCGTGTAATTTATGTTCCTAATAAAGGGTATGCTGTACTTCTGACATTCTCAATTTCTTGCATTCTGTGTTTCTAACAGTCTGTATTTCCGACAATGTGTATTTCTGACATTCTGTATTTCTGACATTCTGTTTTTCTGATATTCTCTGTTACAGACATTCTGTATTTCTGGCATTATGTATTTCTGAAGTCTCGGTTTCTGACATTCTTTATTTCTGACATTCTGTATTTCTGACATTCTGTATTTCCGGCATTGTGTATTTATGACATTCTGTATTTCTGATATTCTCTGTTTCAGACATTCTGTATTTCTGGCATTATGTATTTCTGAAGTCTCGGTTTCTGACATTCTTTATTTCTGACATTCTCTATCTCTGACGTTGTGTATTTCTGACATTGTGTATTTCTGACATTCTGTATTTCTGACATTGTGTATTTCTGACATTCTGTATTTCTTACATTGTGTATTTCTGACATTTTGTATTTATGACATTGTGTATTTCTGACATTGTGTATTTCTGACATTGTGTATTTCTGACATTGTGTATTTCTGACATTGTGTATTTCTGACATTCTGTATTTATGACATTGTGTATTTCTGACATTGTGTATTTATGACATTGTGTATTTCTGACATTCTGTATTTATGACATTGTGTATTTCTGACATTCTGTATTTATGACATTGTGTATTTCTGACATTTTGTATTTATGACATTGTGTATTTCTGACATTGTGTATTTCTGACATTCTGTATTTATGACATTGTGTATTTCTGACATTCTGTATTTATGACATTGTGTATTTCTGACATTCTGTATTCCAGACTGCGGTACACGTGTCAGTACCACGGGGATTATCGCCATTATCAGGATATGATGTTACAGTACAAGAACTGGTGCATCCTCTGGGTCACTCTCGCTATCGTACCCCTAGGTAATACTTATTTCCGGTCCATATAGGAACTTTCCTACATTGTAAAGTGGGTACATTGACCCACCATAGTTGGTGGAGTCCGGGGACATGCCCCCTGCACCCCCACCCCCGACAGAAATGCCCTTGGAAGGACGTAGACGCTTTCTTTTCTGTTATTTTTTATCAACTAAAAGTTTCATTTCAAATACATACTCTTCAAGTTAATTTACGACTATCTTTTCTTGAAACATTACACACTTTATAATAAAGTAAGGTGTACACACAGGTGAATGTAATTGCTTTTAAGCTTTTTTTTTTAAATTTTAGACTATTTCCAATCCACTGTATTCACTTGCATAAGTGGGTAAGCGCATTAACATTCCTGAGTGAAGAAACATTACTCAAACTTGGCGACTAATCAGTCACTAAATATAATTGTTTCAATCGGCAATTGTAGTAATTATGGGATAATTTGTGTGTGAATACATTCGGAAGTTTGAAACCAAGGTTTTGTATTGATGTTCTGGGATCTGTTTTGCAGGGCTTCTTGTGATCGCTGCACATATTGATCTAAACTTCGCTATGTTGTTCGGCTTCATCATCACACTACCATGTTTCCCGCCCGTTGTTATTGCCGTCTTCTGGAGCAAGGCTTCGAAGGCTGGAGTAATCGCAGGTAACCTGTTCGGAATAAAGAAAACACGAAAAACACTGACAGTATTCTTAACGAAAGGAAAACATACCCTAGAAATATACTTTCTACTCGTTATAAAAAGCAAATGGACGTGTCAGATATAATTCAGTACAGAATCCGCCAAAACAAATTGAGAACGTCAGAAAAACCCACCATTCATCATTTTTTAAGAAAAAGATAAATAATTGAACATACACCTGAAATATACAAACGATTAACAACAAAAATATCTCTAAAGTTATTCAGAACTAAAGTATTTGTAACGTTACACATTTATATTTGGAACGAAAAGCTTATCTTCATACTTGTAATCTTAAATTTGGATAAATTTTAGATAAACATTTTTTTTTACTAAATGATTTTTATAAAGTTCTCAAGCTTGAGATCAGATATCTGTAACATGTCTGAAATCTACTCAACCAATTTAAGTTTAAGTTTACCGTTAGAACCATGCTTAAGCCCATGCGACTGGCTTACGAAAACAAAAGAAGATGAACTATTTTTACAGGCGCAGTGGCCGGTGTGTTGTGCGGTATGAGTGTAACATTAGGGGTAGCGTCGACATACGAAGGCGGACTCGGTAACTTTCTTGTCAACGCCGTGGAGATGTACTCGGTTATTTCCGGCGCTGTGACTAGTATTTGTGAGTAGTGTATGATACAAGTATGTTCTAAGTACATTTTCAGGTCTATGTAACGAATGGTCGAATTATGCTTTCTACATGTATTTCGGAAACTAACTACACGATTATTTTTTTTAAAATCAAACGTTGTAAAATGTAAATCGATATAGCTTAATAAATTAATTAAATATTTATGAACAAAAACAGTTTCTGGTGAATTCATTGGCATATAAGGCTTAACGGACTTTAAAGACGATAGCATCTTATAAGAAAAGACGTCGTCAGCGGCTGTGCCTTCTAGAAAGGAACTTTGCATAGACTCGAGAGGAAATGTCTGGACATACTAGGAAATACCTTGCTGTTGCCATATGAGTTGAGCCAGGGAATGCTGGGAAGATATACCATAAAGGGACACGCAAGCTTCAAAACTGACTGAAAGAGAAGTACATGACATGACATAATGACCAAAAAAAGCTATAGACAAACAAGTTGATAATAGCGCTGGGAAGTACATCACGAACGGTGAATAATGATTAGCACTCTGATAATAAATGTTATGAAAAATATCTCTTTCTACCCTCAGCTGTCAGCTTCTTGGCCACGATGCTTGTATCGTACAGCACCACGGACGTAAAGACGAGCGAAGACGAGATGCGAGAGTGGACCAAACTGCGGCTAATCGACAACCCTCTGCATCCTTGGTCACAGCTGTACATAGAGGATGTGCCCGGGCTACTGGAAGGAGAGCGGCCGTCACAAGAATCGCTAGAAAAAGTGTTCCGGAAGGCACGGATCCTTGCCTATATTGGTATACCGCTTTGTTAAATTGTGTGAGTGAGTGAGAGAGAGAGAGAGAGAGAGAGAGAGAGAGAGAGAGAGAGAGAGAGAGAGAGAGAGAGAGACAGACAGACAGAGAGAGAGAGAGACAGACATACAGACAGACAGACAGACAGACAGACAGACAGACAGACAGACAGACAGACAGACAGACATACTAGCTAGAAATAATTTAACATATGACGTATTTAAGGTTGATATGTACATTTAAATAACACCCCTACCAATTTGGCATCTGGCAGGTACAGCGATTTAATGTGACCGTGTATATAAAGAACCAATATGTCTTGCAAGCAACAATTTCTTGCAAGCATATCGCAGCAAAAAGCACAGTCCCCAGTGTCAAATGTGTAACTTTGGCCTGAAATAGTAACTTGCCAACCCGCAACTCTCACACATACGACACGTTACACTGATAATCATGGTTGTGTAGCAACGCTGCAATGTTGTTGTTTTTTTTGCGGGAAAACCCCAAGTAAATAGCTTAGGTAAGCTAGAAAACCTTTTTTTAAGTAGAAAATGGGAAACACGAGTAAACTGTTTTGCCACGACCGCAACAGTCGTCAACTAGTAATTTGAAACAAGCGTTCGGAGTTTCCCGGGTTCGAAACCAGAAACTGACCACGCGATGTTAGTCCTTGAACAAGACTAATTACTGCACATTGATCCCAATACTCAGAATCTGAGTACTGGTTCTACCCAGGAAGTGGACAATCTGGAGATATTAATATAAGTTGAAAGAACTTGTTTCCCAATAGACTATAAATAAATAGGTTTAAACTAAAAACGTCATTATACTACATGTTCGAGGCGCCTATTGCGTAGATGTAGATTCGCCGACTTGTAACTCCTCAAACTGCTTAGTCTCTCACCGCGTGGGTTCGAATCCTGTTCGAGGCGAAGGACGTAATGTGGAAAGGTCTCCCAGCTGACCTGTGGTGCGACGGTGGTTCTACCCAGACGTTTCAATTGGTCGCTTTGGTGCATTTAAAAAAAAACAACAACCTTAAAATAATCACAATAAAACAAACCATATGTTCTTTATTGTCATGTTTATATTCATGTCACCGTTCTATTCTGTCATAGCGTACAAGTCACAAAAGTATATTATACATTTAATGTTTATGAATATTTAAATTGTTGTATATTATATGCACCACAGTAGAAGTATACTAAATCTGACAACCCATTTAGGTGGTGGCGTGACGCTTGTGCTTGTGGTCGGAATTGTTCCTGGCGTGATGCTTTCCCTGAACGAGTTATCTGAGAGCCAATTTGAGGCCTGGACCATGGTAACGCAGATTTTCGCCTTCGTTATGGCGACCATAGTGTTTGTCGTAGCACCCGTAGAAGAAGTGATGCAAGTTGTTCGCCGTTTCCGACAAAACCGACGGGAACAAAGACATTTGAAAGCACCCGAACACGCGTATGAAATGAATGCAAAATAGGGGGTGAAAAAATGGCGGCTTGGTAACAGTTGTTGAAGTTATATAGATAGTGATGATACAGAATATTGTGACAGTATGACTTTTTTATTTAAATCATGTTATTGCTAGCAATGTAGACTGTGTAAACTTTGACATTGTCACGCCTCATTATGATTGAAATGACGTTATTGCTAGCAATGTAGACTGTGTAAACTTTGACATTGTCACGCCTCATTATGATTGAAATCATGTTATTGCTAACAATGTTGACTGTGTAAACTTTAACATTGTCACGCCTCATTATGATTGAAATCATGTTATTGCTAGCAATGTAGACTGTGTAAACTTTGACATTGTCACGCCTCATTATGATTGAAATGATGTTATTGCTAGCAATGTAGACTGTGTAAACTTTGACATTGTCACGCCTCATTATGGTTGAAATGATGTTATTGCTAGCAATGTAGACTGTGTAAACTTTGACATTGTCACGCCTCATTATGATTGAAATGATGTTATTGCTAGCAATGTAGACTGTGTAAACTTTGACATTGTCACGCCTCATTATGGTTGAAATGATGTTATTGCTAGCAATGTAGACTGTATAAACTTGGACATTGTCACGCCTCATTATGATTGAAATGATGTTATTGCAAGCAATGTAGACTGTGTAAACTTTGACATTGTCACGCCTCATTATGGTTGAAATGATGTTATTGCTAGCAATGTAGACTGTGTAAACTTTGACATTGTCACGCCTCATTATGGTTGAAATGATGTAAATGCTAGCAATGTAGACTGTGTAAACTTTGACATTGTCACGCCTCATTATGATTAAAAGGATATTATTGCTAGCAATGTAGACTGTCTAAACGTTGACATCGTCACGCCTCGTTATGATTTAAATCAAGTTATTGCTAGAAATGTAGACTGTGGAAACTTCGACATTGTCAGGCCTCATTATGATTTAAATGTTGCTATTGCTAGCAATGTAGACGGTGTAAACCTTGACATTGTCACGCCTCATTGTGATTTAAATCATGTTATTGCTAGTGATGTCGACTTGTAAACGTTGACATTGTCACGCCTCATTGTGATTGAAATGATGTAAATGCTAGAAATGTAGACTGTGTAAACTTTGCCATCGTCACGCCTCATTATGATTGAAATGATGTAAATGCTAGCAATGTAGACTGTGTAAACTTTGACATTGTCACGCCTCATTATAATTGAAATAATATTTTTGCTAGCAATGTAGACTGTGTTAACTTTGCCATTGTCACGCCTCATTATAATTGAAATAATATTTTTGCTAGCAATGTAGACTGTGTTAACTTTGCCATTGTCACGCCTCATTATAATTGACATAATATTTTGCTAGCAATGTAGACTTGTAAACTGTGACATTGTCACGCCTCATTTGGTTGAGATAATATTATTGCTAGCAATGTAGACTGTGTAAACTTTGACATTGTCACGCCTCATTATAATTAAAATCATGTTATTGCTAGCAATGTAGAATGTGTAAACTTTGACATTGTCACGCCTCATTATGATTGAAATGATGTTATTGCAAGCAATGTAGACTGTGTAAACTTTGACATTGTCACGCCTCATCATGATTGAAATGATGTTATTGCTAGCAATGTAGACGGTGAAAAGTCATGACAATGTTACACCAAATTTAGATTTAATTTTAATATTGCTCGTGCAAGCTAGACAGCCTGTTAAACTCCTGTCGTGTACAGTATATTTTGTCAATTTTCATCTTGATAAGAGAACGAGCAGAAAACCATGAAAATGATCATGTTGTTTTTAACCACGCTGGTGCGGAACTTAAAATGCAACCGAAGCTGACAATACCGAGAATAAAGTAAAAACGTTTGACACCACTGAATCTGAGACCATATTTTGCATTGCATGCAACTAAAGCCCAGAGCACAATCATGACGGTGACGCCACATTTGGATTAAGATTAAGATTTGCAATCCCGACAGATAAAAAGAATCGCTAAAACGTGACGTCACATTTTGGTTGTAATCAAGGTTTCAGTCCCGACAGATAAAACGAATCGCTAAAACGTGACGTCACATTTTGGTTGTAATCAAGGTTTCAATCCCAACAGATAAAACGAATCGCTAAAACGTGACGTCACATTTTGGTTGTAATCAAGGTTTCAATCCCGACAGATAAAACGAATCGCTAAAACGTGACGTCACATTTTGGTTGTAATCAAGGTTTCAATCCCGACAGATAAAACGAATCGCAAAAACGTGACGTCACATTTTGGTTGTAATCAAGGTTTCAATACCGACAGATAAAACGAATCGCTTAAACGTGACGTCACATTTTGGTTGTAATCAAGGTTTCAATCCCGACAGATAAAACGAATCGCTAAAACGTGACGTCACATTTTGGTTGTAATCAAGGTTTCAATCCCGACAGATAAAAAGAATCGCTAAAACGTGACTTCACATTTTGGTTGTAATAAAGGTTTCAATCCCGACAGATAAAACGAATCGCAAAAACGTGACGTCACATTTTGGTTGTAATCAAGGTTTCAATCCCGACAGATAAAACGAATCGCAAAAACGTGACGTCACATTTTGGTTGTAATCAAGTTTTCAATACCGACAGATAAAACGAATCGCTAAAACGTGACGTCACATTTTGGTTGTAATCAAGGTTTCAATCCCGACAGATAAAACAAATCGCTAAAACGTGACGTCACATTTTGATTGTAATCAACCTCTGCAATCCCGACACATAGCAAGAATCGAAATAACTTGACGTCACATTTTGGTTGTAATAAAGGTTTCAACCCCAAACGATAAAAAAAGAATCGCAATAACGTGACAACACATTTGATTGTAATCAAGCTTTCCTTTCTCGAAAGATTGGAAATAATCGTTATAACGTGACGCCACAGTTTTGTCGGCACGAAGCTTTTAAAGGCTAACACTTGTTTTTGATGGAAACACACGACGAATGAATTGCAATACAGTTCTTGTATTCTTAATTTTACATTGATCACATCTTTTAGGACCCGTTTACAACTATGTTTGCCAATATCCTATTATATTTATTGATATGCTTGAATCGTATTTTGCAATAAACGTTTACAATTAAATCACATTCATTTGTCAAAATTCTTTGTCAGGTGAATGTTAAAACCGATAAAGTTCTTTCTCTGTATACAAGTATGGTCAAAATGATTTTGACTTACATGTTAATTGTTTTTGTTTTAATTTTGAAAGTAACTACCGAAAAGTTAAAACTGAATATCGACAAATAAACTTTCCATAAATTGGAAAACTCGGACCTTATTGCTAAAACCGTTTGCACTAAGTTTTCATAGTTTTACGTCAACCACAACAGCTCAACTTAGTTTTGCAGGATTTAAAAAGTTGCTCCGAACGTTCGAACGTTCTTATAAAAAGGATCCGAATACTCGAATGCTGCAATGAGTGACTTTTGCCATCCCTAATTATAAGTTATTGATCATAATCGATCTTGATGGAAACCGAGATTTCGCAGCAACAAATACAAATTCCTGTTAAGACATGTCTTCTATAAACTACTCCAGACGATGAAATAATAATAATTTGGGGAAATAAAAACAAAATTGCAATGAGATAAATGCTTATTTTTGTAGACAATAAGTATGATTTAAGTAAAACTGATTTGCCATAGGTGTATTTTGATGATTGGGAGGTTTTAAAACTTGTTATGGTCAATATATATTTCAGTCGGCATTAGAAAAAGATTTATATAAAGATATTTTTGTGTTAAACTCTTTGAAAAAGTCAAATTGCTGAAAATTTAGAAAAAAAACACAACAACACAAAGATATGAAATCACATATATTACCCTCGCCAACAAGAAAACCGGCATAAGAGTATAACCATTTTTTTAA
This sequence comes from Sinonovacula constricta, assembly GCA_007844125.1. Classification (NCBI taxonomy): domain Eukaryota; kingdom Metazoa; phylum Mollusca; class Bivalvia; order Cardiida; family Solecurtidae; genus Sinonovacula; species Sinonovacula constricta. The sequence continues at coordinate 6,121,374 of CM017558.1, read as the reverse complement.
TCATCATAAAAAAACATCAGCATCATCAGCAAACTGCAACATTGTTGATACCTATCAATGCTAAAATTATGGCACTAACATTGGGCATTTTTATTAACACCACGAAAATCTAAAAGTATTAAAGTCATTTAGACACAATTTTGAAATATATGTTTTGCTTAAACTCTGCAAGGTCAGAATGTTGAGATTTTGGATCCAGGTACGAAAAATCTCAACCGGATCACTTATTATCGATTATTACAGTGTATCGACACAGACCACATTCGGTCGAAGTATTTGAATGTCAATAACATGTACGAACTATTTAGGACAGTGTCGGATTCCAAACTTGTTTGCTTCTTGAACGAGATTACTATACTTAATAAGTTATAAATTTTTTAACTGTTTATTTACCAATAGTTATACATTTTTAAACCGTTTATAATATTGACCTGTGTTCAAATATAATTTTCCTTTTTTAACCTGATAGTTTTTTTATATATTTTTTCTATATTTTACTTACATAATTTAGTTTTAACCTTATTATGCCCAATTTACACTAAACTTTGTATTCGGCGCCGTATGACCTGTTAAGTGTCGGTGTGCCGTAAAACCTAAATAAATAAAAAAAAATATTGGTGTACAACCTTGCTAACGTTCAAGCATATATATTGATAGTTCCACGACTTATCGGCCTGGTGTCCTGATAGTGTGACTGCGTGTGGTATCATGCCAGGTGTTCACGGCAGGCTAGATACAGTGAAGGCAACACCACATCTGCTTCATATGAACAACATATCCGGAGGACTGAAGCAATGTTGGTGGGACGATTTTCCACAACAAACTAAAATCATATTTATGTATTATGTGACAGATATTGCCGTACAAAGAAGCAATTACGTAGCTTCTCGATCAGGTGTGTACATATATATCTTCTAGTTTGCTGTTTCAGGCTAACATGACATTTTTTATAAGGGGTTGAAATTGAGGACAAAACTTTAATCGTTTTTATCGAATGATTTTAATCTTCGGTGTTAATAAAACGTAGAAGGGTATTCCTATTGACTAATATTCAAATGGGCGGACACTATTTAACCATCGCTATTTTTAGCATCGGCTGATCAACGATCATGATAAAATCACTGACCCAAATAGGGTTGAGTATTAATCGCCAAGATCCCTCAATCAAATGTATACACATACTGTAGACCGCCGTATAAATCATTGCTCACTGTGGCGTGATTGTTTAATAGAGTGAATCACTCAATTCACACCATGTCAATTTCCAGAAGAAAAAAAAACACACCTAATTAACGTATTTAGAAGTCGACCTACATTTATAGCCTTTCAGAAGCTATGAAAATTCTAAATATGTCGAATTCGTGGGAATAAACTTTGAAAGCAGAAGATCGTTTTGCCAAGTATAGATGAACACCGTTGCATCGCTTTTGCTTGTCTTCCCCGCCTTTAAGCCAACAAACTATCTTGAAAGTATTTTAATTAATTAACTTTGCTTAACAATTGTAGTCGGGTTTTTTTCAAAGGGCAAATATAGACAAAGCTGCATTTTATCATTTATGGCTGACCTGCTTTAATAGTACAATTAATTTTCATTATATTTACAAGATAATAAGCTGGTGCCTACGAGATTTATGTCGATTAATGACATAACAAAAAATTATTCACCAAAACACATATATTGGTAACACTTATTATTTTTTCAACTGGAATCCTGAGGACGCATAATTATGAAACATTGAAATATCCAAAAGTCCAGCCATATTCCTTCAACCAAGGTTTTCTTCATCTGTTTACAAAGTAATCACATTTTTAAGAAATCACGGCAATTTAAAAATATATAAACAATTCACCGTTTTTGTTAGCTGTTCACATCGACGTGTCTATTGAAGCTAAACGGTCATTGCGGATCATTGTAAAACGTTCTGGTGTAAATATTTCGTTCACAAGGTGGTTTGAACTCGTCGTGCCGAGTTACTCGCAAAAACGATGGGAAATTGACAGACTGAAGTATTCAGGGTAATTGTTCGGGAACACACTTTCGACAAGGCCTGGTGAGGTTTAAACTGGATTGTTCAGTGAACAATTAGCGAAACTGCGCTGTTTCTAGGGTTTGTTTTAACGGCCGGCTAACATTTAATGTGACTGTCATACTAAGACGATGGGAGATACAGACCTTAGTATGGTTTCTAGCACTGTAACTAGATACATGGTCTCATGGGAAATTGATAAATAGAACATAATATTACACTGAGCAACTGTCTACCGTATAAAACCATGTATTACACCTTTTATAAGATTCAATATAAATCAAGATAACACTGTCGAAAATAATTAAAGTGTAATATTTTCCTCTTTGTAAAAAAAATTTGTCATATTTTTATACGTAGAAGTAGTAGCGTAGGCAGTAGTAGCAGCTGCAGTAGTAGTAGTAGTAGTAGTTGTAGTAGTAGTAGTAGTAGTAGTAGTAGTAGTAGTAGTAGTAGTAGTAGTAGTAGTAGATGTAGATGTAGATGTAGTAGTAGTAGTAGAAGCAGTAGTAGTAGTAATACTAGATGTAGTAGTAGCAGTAGTAGGAGTTGCAGTAGTATTAGGGGTAGTAGTAGTAGAAGTAGCAGTAGAAATAGTAGCAAGTAGAAGTACAGGTAGTTATAGTAGTAGTAGTAGATGTAGTAGTAGCAGTGGCAGGAGTAGTAGTAGTAGTAGTAGTAGTAGCAGTTGTAGTAGTAGTACAAGTAGAAGTGGCAGTAGTAGTAGTAGCAGTAATAGGTATAGTTGTAGATGTAATAGTAGCAGTAGTAGTAGTTGTAGTAGCAGTAGTAGTAGTAGCAGTAGAAGTAGTAGCTGTAGTAATACTAGTAAAAGCAGTAGCAGAAGAAGTAGCAGCAGCAGTAATAGTAGTAGTAGTAGTTGCAGTAGCAGTAGTAATGCTACTACTACTAGTAGTAGTAGTAATAGTAGTAGTAGTAGTAGTAGTGGTAGCAGTAATAGTAGTAGTAGCAGTAGTAATAGTAGTAGTCAGTCTAGTTGTACAAGTAGTAGGATAAATAGTTGCAATTTTTGTGGTAGCAGTAGTGATTGTGGTAGTAGTAAATAGAGTAGCAGTATAAATAGTGGTAATAGTAGTAGCAGTAGCAGTAGTAGTAGTAGTATAGTAGTAGTAGTAGTAGTAGTAGTAGAAGTAGCATGAGCAGCAGCTGTAGTGATCAGTCTAGTGGTATGAGTAGACGCATAGTTGTTATTATTATTATTATTATCATATTTATCGAATACTGAATTACAACAAAAACAACACAGATTTTATCAATTATATAGTTTCACATACTTTTATTACAATTACAAAAATAATCATTATATCACAAAGGTTACACATGGTCACGATTTGATACAGGACAATGGATTAGAAACGTTAAAGATTAATAGGAGACAAATACAAAATAACGTAATTAAAAAACAATAAATATAGCACATTCACTTCAGACGAATAATACAACAACCATTTGCAATAATAACAATTGTGTTCATAGAAGTGTATACAGCAAAACACTTTTTATTTAAACTTAAAGGTGGTATTCCACAGTTTTTACCATTTTTAATGGCACCAAAATATTTTACATGAAAAGATGGAATGCAGTTTATTTGATGTCATACATCCATGTGCAAAGAAAAGCATAATACCCCGCTTGTCATTACAAAAATGAAGATACTATCTGAGCCACGATGCACAGTTAGCTATTTTTAAACTAAGAAAACCACGTGACAACTTACTTTTGATATAATGTTACATATAATCCGCTCTGACGTCTTTATCTATTTTAGCTACCCCCCCCCACCCCCCCCCCCCTCCCCTCGTGCTTATTTATAGATTTGGAAATAAGGGCCATTTAGCGAGATATTTTTATACGATTTGTCTAACACTTGGAGTAATGTTACAACAGCCTTTGCTTAAACAAAATATTAGGTGTATTTTTCGCAGCAGCAATTGTGCAGTAATTTTACAGAACAGGGCTAATGAACCATCTTTAATAATATATATTTATAAGCTAAATTAAAAATAAAAGGAACTGAAATACTCAATTTCGTTACTTGAAATACTACTTTGTTGCATTGTGATACAAAATAGCGTATACAATCAAAGAGCTAAAAGTTCACTGGTCAGTAGTTTCAAGTGTTTACAAATATGTTCGTTGACAAAAAGCATTGTGGATTATGGCGATTGTCAATAACTTCAAAGTTATAGTTGAGATTGTGATCTTGATACCATGTCGGCATTGATCAATGTCCAGAAGAAAGAACTATTTGAGTTTCGTATCTAAATATGTTATTAAGCATATGATTGGTCAAAGATGGATAAAAATTAAACTCCAACAAATCAGATGCCTTAGACAGATCACAGACCAGTCTTCTAATTTTTATCACAGTTATGACGATATTTAGAGACAGCTAATTTGTTAATTTTAATTTTAACCATCTTTCGTAATAACGACACCAACACAACTGACATGCGATTTGAATTATAATGGACCAGTGGCTTATAATGTATAATGAATATAAATGATGTAACAACTTGTACACACGAACAGGTTTTGTGCATAACCGTAACGAGTAGGTATACATTTTTAAGGACCGGTTTCAAGGGGGATGGGGAACTCTGTCAGAACAGTCAGGCTAAAATTTTGTATGGTGTGCAATATGCTGAGAAAATAATAACAATAATTTCTGTTAAATCAGTGACTGGTTTTTAACATTTCTAGACCCCCCCCCCCCCGAAGATTTTTTATCTTTATATATAACCTGTAATATTTGTTGCTGTATATAACATGTTTATCTTTTTACGCCCATCCTCGCATATCAGTGATTTCCTCGTAGCTGTCAAGTATTACACTGGACCATAAAATGATCGGATCTAGACATACGGATGAAATGTTTACAAATGGTATTATAGCATTATTACACATGCTTTTGTATATCTCTTTGGTATTATATTGGTAACATAAGTTAAGTGAGTCGATGATACATTTGTGTATACACACTGTAATTAATAACTATGAATCGGTTATTTAAATAACAATTAACACATCTTTTGTGAATTATCTTTGGAATGGTGTAAAACATTACGTTTAACAACATTTTGGGTTTAAAACCCATCTTTAAAGACAGGATGGAGAGTCGGCTCTGGGTAGGGAGGTCCAGGGTTCAAACCAGGGACGCGGTATACAAAGGTATGTTTAATGGCAGTAGTATAGCTCCCTAGCTAACGCCTAAGGGTAGTTCCATGACTGGTCGGACCGGTGTCAGGATAATGTGACTGGGTGTGGTATCATCTCAGTTCTTCATGACATGACATGACATGATATACATAGTGTAGGCAGCACTATATCCCTTCAAATTGGTGGTGGGGGGCATAAAATCCAACAAACAAACAAACAATCAAACAAACAACAAACATACAACAAACTTTAAAGATAAGAAGATATCCCAAACTGGTTAACATGGGGTGCTTGTTCCAGAGGATAAAAACAACAACACCATGGCACAATGTAAGTACATACCTGAAATACATTCTGAATTCTGAGAAAACGGCGCCTGTATGGCAAACATATGTACGTGGAATTCATGCTTACATTGGTTGACACTACACATCTTTTAGAACAATACAAGTATTTTTTTAAAATACTTTGCAGCGGCCAATTATTATCATTATAGCGACGTCCAGCTATTTTTGGTGGAGGAAGACCCCAGACAAATGTCTGGGTAGAACCACCGGCGCACCGCAAGTTAGCTGAAAATAAAGGTGATTAAAATGTGTCCATCCACGACTTTGCTTTCAGATACACACATGTTTACATTCGCGACTGTTAAGTTACAATACACACCTTGTTAAATAGACTGGCATTTAAATACAACACTTACTAATATATTATGCAATAGAAGTACAGAAACAATTCCATTTCTAGATGAATTAATAAAAAAAAATATCACAACTTTCAAAATTCACCGGAAAATAAATTGCTCATGTGAATTTTTGTTACTTTTAAATAAATTGCAGCATCATTTTTTAATTTAAAAAAAAAGAAAAGAAAAATGAGTGCATTCATTAGTTTTGTCTGAATGTGACAAATTTGTATTAATATTTGGTATTGATAACTTTGAATGAGACGTATGATGTATACTGGTGCAAAAATAAAAAATAAAACCACCCACCTTTTGTAAGACTAATAACATAAACGCGAATAAGACGATTTTTAATATATATATATCCCAGCGACACATTTGACCTTTATAGCAAAGTCAGCTAGAAGACCTCCCCACAGTAATGCCTTCGTCTTGACCGTGACGTAAAACTAAGCTGTGAGGGACTGAGCTGAAGAATACGATTGAATTTCCAATTATAAAAAATAGTTCCAAATGTATCTAAATACTACGCTAAATTACATACGAATATCAACGTGCGAAGGGTCTACTTTGTACGATGGGTTTTCGTTATTGTTCAAATGTTGCGTAGTATTATCGTCGTAGTAATTGTCATTTGCTTGATTTTCGGCGCTATTGTGTTCCTGGGAATTATAATCATAGTTTGCATCCGGATGACTTTGTGACGGATCTGTGTATTCTTGTTCTGTGTAGTAATCTTGAAAGTCCGCGTATTGTTGGCCGTCATCTTGGCTACTTTCGGTTCTGTACACATGCTGTTCGGTTTCATACGGCGGCGGGTAGACGTTATTTTCGTCTGCATCGATGTGACTTTTCAGCTCACCGCCGTCTTGCTCGTAGCCAATCCCGTAACCGGGATCCCCAGGGTGCGCACAGTTCTCATACGCGGTTTGAGCACCCGGTTCCTCCATGTTTACAGTGTATGAATTTTGCACAGTTGCTACGGTTGAGCCATTGGTCTGATTAACATCATTCAGGCGCGAGTTGCTATCGGCTTCCCGCATGGCTCGGAGTTCCTCGTTCTCCGCCTCTTCGTTTTTCTTGTCACCTGACTTGCGAGAATTTCTTGAAAGAGTAAAATCCTCGCATTGAAAGCAGCAGGAGAAAAGCCCTGCACAGCATCGTCGACATTTATAAACGGAACAAGCTTTGCAGTTAGGTCGACATATGCGGAATTCGACTAAATCAGGGTCTTCGACGGTTTTATTAAAATCTTTAATCAAGCTAGGAAGGCGTAAACCGTCAATCACCCACCCGATTCCTAAACATCCCAAAGTGCATGCGTACAGAATCCCCCACTTTTTATTTCCCATATAAAACTGATGAAGTCCGAACAAACCGAAAGGAAACCAAAATATATACGCTTCGTCCACGTATTTGTGCTTATCTTCTGCGGCATACCTCTCGTACAGTACCGGCAACCGGAACATGTCAAATATCCAGCCAATTCCAAATAGGCCTAACGAACACACATAAAACCCTCCATTTAGATACCGCTTGAGATAGAAATGGTGCGCCCCAAATAATCCAAGGGGTGAAACACACAAGACATACGCTGTAATTTTCGTCATTCCATGATCGCTCGTTGGGTCATTTGACGCCTTCACCAGACCTCTCATTCTGAACAAATCCACAATCCAGCCAATACCAAATATTCCCAGTGTGCAGGTGTAGGTAATCCCTAAGCCATAGTTCTCCAAATAGTAATGATGGGCTCCGAACAATCCGAATGGCGGAGCAGCCATTATGTAAGCAGTACCAAGCGAGTGCGTTTGAGCCCCTGCCTTGCGGACCAACTGCTTCATTCGGAATAAGTCCACTAGCCAACCGATGCCGAAGATTCCTACCGTGAATGTGTAAATCAAACCAAGTTTCCAGTTACCAAAGTAGTAATGATATGCACCAAAAGGTCCAAACGGCGACAACGCTAAAATGTAGGCGGTGCCTAATGATTTTTCCACCGTATGGCTGTTGTAGTCTTGTACAAGGTAGCGCATGCGCAGAAGGTCAACAATCCACCCTACACCGAAGACGCCCAAGGTGCATAGGTAAAATATCCCCAACTTCTTGTTACCCAGATAAAAATGATGGGCACCTGAAATGGATAAACGCATTATGTTTTTATCAACTTGTGAAGCCTAATACACTCAACACTGAAACATATAACAAAAAGCTAAACGACAGTGTGGCATTTGTATTTATGAATACATTAGTCGTTAAATGCACAAAAAACACAACAACTTCAATCACATAACAATAACAATAAACACTAATAATAAAAAAAAACTTATGATAAGACACTTAATACTAAGCACTAAAGATAAAATACTAACAACATAACACTAACGATACAACAACAAAAGTAACATCACCAACACAGCGAACTTAAACAAGGCCAAGAACAAAATAAAAAAGATAGCGCAGAGAACCAAAGTCGCCAGGAACAACGTATCAGAAAGCTTAGCACATTTAGCAAAGTAGCGTTTAGGTTTATGTTGTTGTTTTGTTTGTTTGTTGTTGCTGTTGTTTTTAAATTAAAAATGTTTAAAAAAAATATGTTGTTACCTGGATAAATTTATAAGTGTGAATTACAAGTTTAAATTCCTAGGGCAACACAACACCTAGTCAACCAATAACGCACAGTCTCCAAACAAATAAACGTGATACGACTTTGAAATGCTACAACGTCACCAATATCTGCCTAAGCGCGGGAAATCTTAACAGCACGCAACAGACTGTTTTTTACAGAAATATATATGAATATTAATTTCTTTCCAATATGTCTCCAAAAGCAATATTCTGATATGCAAGTAAAACCATAAAGTTTAAATCATAACAAGCCTAAATACCGAGCAAATATTACAAATAAATCGTTCAAAATGTTCGTGAAGATGTGAATGATTATAAGCACAGTGTGTCCTAACATAAACAAACACTAATTGTAATATTCACCGAGCTTTCATTGCGCGATTCGCACCCAAAAGCTTTTTGTTGGGTTGTCAAAAAAAACCCAAATGGCGATTACTGATTATTAAAAAAAATAAAAAAAATACGTCTTTTATACGAAGAAGTGTTAACCATTAATATGGCACTGAATGGACTGCGGTCGAATTAGTGCAGTCCTGTAATTTGAAAATAAGAATTTGACTATACATATGCGTAAAGGTTAGTCAGTAACTTATTACTCTTTCATTGGTCTCACATTTTTTATTGTTTATGTAGTAGTTATTTAAATGAGACAAGACACATAAAACTTTAGTAAAAATATATAAATGTGAGAATGTTTTCTCTAACAGCTGAAATAGAATAATGATTTCCGTTTAAAAATACGATCGCTTCTTAAAGCTGTGACGTTTCCCCATAGGCATTTGCAAAATCAATTATAAATATAGGGTCCCCGTTCTCGGTGAACCAATTAACAACAACAAAAAACAAAACAAAACAAAACAGTGTTGGTGTGATTCATCCATTCTTTGTTCCCGCGCGCATGCACGGCGTCTACATTGTATGGGCCTATGGGGCCGCCAAGTTGTGTTGTTGCCATCTATGTTAGCGTCTTCTATATTTCGAGCCTTTATATGTGTTTATTGTTTATTGGGTTTATCGTCCCACCAACAGTATTTCAGTTATCTGAAGACGGTGTCCACTTGAAACACATATATTGCTGCCTTCACTGTGTATAGCATGCCAACCAGTCGTGGAACTTCCCTTATATTTGCTTGAGCGTTAGCAAGCGAACTATACCACTACCATTTTTAACGACTTTGGTATGTCGCGGCCCGGGAACGAACCCTGGGCCTCCCGTATCTGGAGCCGACGCTCTACCGATTGCGCTACCAGGTCCGACCCTTATATTTGATTTTCCTTTTTGTTTACTGCTAGTTTACAGTTATCATACTTCTTTCGCATATCTGTAAAGCATCAACTCTGTATTGTGTTTAAATTGTACGACTATTTACGTAATTCATGATGCGTGTTTCTTTATATTTAAGATCGCCGTTCTATATTTATAAGTACATAACATAAATCTTTAATGGTCTGTGTCATTTTATTTTAGGAAAAAAAATCAACACGTTGTTACACGTATATTATGACTTTTTTGTTTGTTGTTTGTTTCTAAAAACAACACGTGATAAAACGGAAAATAAACTTAAGAATTATGAAAAACCACCCCTACACATACCAATTGTTATTTTTTACATTTTGTCGCATGGCTGGACTAATTCGTGAGTAATATCTCCGATGTCATAATTATGGTTATATTTTTCTTTGCATAAAAAGATATATATAATTTTCTAATAATCAGGCTGCAGTTGTGGTCTTTACAACAACCCAATAAAAATGTTTTGGAAGCATTTCACGCAGTATAAATAACAACTAGTGTTTTCTGGTTGTAGGTTTTAACAGACTGGACTAACTAACACACACTTCTGCATAAACACTTTGGTAAATATATGTGCAATATTTTTCCGTGCTCGTGTTTTATTAGGACTTCGTCCTACCTGTTTTATTGAAGAACATTGCTTGTGGGTACAATGAAAGAAATTTTGGTCCTATAAGTAAATATTTGTGTGGCGTGCCGTCAAGTTTTCCCGCAAAAAAGTTACTATGATAAAAATGCGTAACTTCCTGATACATTGTTTTCCGAAACTTTGATGCCCTGCATCATATTTTTTTCTTATATTTTAAATATGATGACGAATGGAGACGGTACTGCGTGTAAGTACCCCGTGGGAAGAACCGCTGTTAATTTAAATTAAATGATGAACTTAAAAAAGGTTTAAAGATATATACATCGCAGCGACCAATTATGATCACTTGAGCGACGTCCAGCTATTTTGGTGGTGGAAGACCCTAGACAAATGTCTGGGTAGAACCACCGGCGCACCACAGGTCAGCTGGAAGACCTTCGCACATTAAGTCCTTCGCCCCGACCAGGACTCGAACCGACGCAGTAAGAAGCTAAGCGGTCAGAGGAGTAACAAGTCCGCGAGTCTACCACTACGCCACGGACGCCCCTGAAAGATTCTGTAACGTGGTGCAAGAGACTAAGATGATGCGGGCACGTGGAGGGGAGAGAATGGCAGTGTGTCCTGGAAGAAATGTGGCTGGCCAGTGTAGCTGGGAACGAAACAAGACATGAGAAAACATCATAAAAGGGCGTCTTAAGCAACTACGGGTGAGTCGGGCTCTATAGCTCTGAGAACAAAAACTGGTGGAGCACAGCGACACTGCATTGTGTACACCAAGACAAGGAAACAGCATGTTCAATTGCTGCTGCTGCTACTGATGATGATGATAATGATATAGTACAAGTGCATTGATTTATTGGTGTACAACTAAAATATACATAATATAATAAACTTGGCCGTTTTATTTCTGGCAATAATCTTTATTGATTACGTTGTTTAAAACGTTATACGCCCCCCCCCCCCCCCCCCCCCGCATTCTTCTGGTAATAAATGAACATTTTTGGTTGAAATCATCTTAATATAGTTATGATCTTAATGTTGAAAACACTAAAAAAAATGCCTATGTGTGTTTTGCTGACTAGCTTGTTTGTAATGTAACACGTACAATAGTACATTGGATGATAAGATCAGTCTTTTCCGTGACTCATAAAAACAAGCCTAAACAAACACTGAAGGTACGTATCTAAGCATGAAATTAAGAATAACACATCTGAGAAACACTCCGCAAACCGAAATCCTCTCTAAACTGAAACCATGTATATGTTACTCGATTGAATAGTGTGCATTTATTTTTCATTGTTTTCATTTCATTACAAGTCGTTCACATAATACATATTGTTAAAAACGAATTTATCATCACATGCAAACCTTGTAAGGTAAAGCAAAATTAATAGAAAATATAGAGAATTTGAAAATTTACACAAGGGATGAGTTGTATACTTTAATATAGACGTGTATGCCAAATTTTAAGAAAATTCTCCATCCAGTTTTGAATTTGTGGATATTTTTTTCTACTAAAATTGGAATGAAAGGTGTCTTCTGTTTAGAAATAAGAAAACTCCAAATATTATGTTACAACCTCCTTAGGAGAAGTGTTTTGTTATTGGGTATCATTTGGAAACAAGCTATAAGACAAGACAAACCAACCTAACCTGTCACTAGATTGGTTTGACTCAAACTAACCCAAATATGTAATTTATTGTTTAAAAACCAAACGCGTTTAAGACTGATTTTCCCGATTTTTCTGCTTATTGCACTTTATTGCAAAAGTCATTGAGCTCTTAAAAGCCACACAAGTATTTTTAGAGTTGCCCAAAATATTTTACTAAGTATTTTGGTTAATGCTGCAGCAACAAAAAATCACCACATGGTTTTGATTTTTGTAGACTTTGAATATACCAGGTAACGAATTTTTAATCAAATTTAGCACAATTTCATACAATTAAAATTCATTTACCAAAATTAATTTAAAGACTATACATCTTTCCTTCTTAATCTTGTATAGTGATGCAGAAGTAATTGTAAAAGTGAAAAAGTAGAAAGCAGAAAAAAGTTGACCATTCATGCCCATTCCGGGATTCGAACCCTAAATCCCCAGTCTTGAAGCATGTTTACCCTGAAATTTGAAACTTTTCCAATTGGAGTTGCAGCCATTCATTTGCTCTAAAAAAAAAGTGGTATGCGACAGTAATGGCCATTTTTAAAAGAACCAAATAAATTATAGTTACCGGAGAGATTCCGCGAAATGTTGTTTATTAAAGTTATTCATATGTAATACATTTATGTAAAAAAATTAGCAAACTTCCCCACTTATCATTACAAAATGTACTTCCTATCTGAGCTACGCTGCACAGTTAGACTTTTTTCTAAGAAAACTACGCCAGGTCTTACTGCTGAGACAATACAGTATCATCATCAGCATAATCATAATCAGCTCCGACGTTGATATCTATTTTTAGCAGAAATCCCTATCGAAATTATTTATATATTTGGAAGGAATGAGCGATTGTTTACAATTTGCACCGTCTGACAATAGAGGAAATGTTCAAAATCGTCCTTTCTTTGACATTATGCAGATATTATGGCCGAATTCCCACAGACGGACATAAGACAGTGTACAATGAATTTAATCAGGCAAATGCTTGAATACAAACTTTAATAAAAACAAAAGGAAGGGGAATGTTCTCGCTCGCAAGACAAACCGCATTATACTGTCACAAATGATTGCGTGGAAGGTCACGCTAATAGGGGTGAAACTGTTTGAAATCGCGGATGAATTTGTGCTATATACATTTTAACTCTTGCATTTTCTAGACAAATGAAACGCGATTATTTAAAATGAAGCATTAAAAAATAGCCCGACAGTATGCAGAAAGTAACAGCTTACAATGTGTCGCCATGGCAGACATGTATTGATATGTTATAAAATATAATGCTTGCGGTATATTATAGGCGTCGGCTGAAATGCACGAGTCGATATTTCATTATGTGTGCGTATTTTATTATATTAATTCAGTAAACATCCTACATAATTCGACAATAAAAACAATAATACACATGCATAGATGAACAGTTAAGAGAAACATTTATTTCCGGTTGTATTTTATAAACACACAAACATTGACACACATATATTTTTTCAGATTTAGTATTTTACCTCCGTAACGGTGCTATAGGGTGATGGTAAAAACACAAGAATTTTGATCCGGCGAATGTGAGTTCGAGGACGCATAGAGGGTGAATATAGATACTTTAAAATACAGTATTGCATTTCTTTTCAGGGAACAAGGTTGCATTAATCTTTTTATATGTAACTGATTTTTTCTTCTTCGTGCCATATTGCTTTCATACTGAAAACATCCCAAATAAACTACTAAAAGAAAAAGATTATTTTTTGGCGAGTGGAGATTTATCCTCAACTGTTTACACAGATCTATGGCATCAATGAACAGCATTTTGCAGGACATTTTCAGGTTACAATTACTTATTTGGTTATTTGAGAAAAATATTTGGCCCAAACTGACGCATACCACCTTTGTACTTTGTACTTAAAACGCTCTTGCTGGGCTCGAACCTACGGTCCGGTGATTTGTAAGCTTCGGTGTTAACCGCATGTACATTCCACCTAACGATCATCAACTGATGTTTTTGTCCTATTATGTTAAAATTGTTAAAATTATTAAACGCTTATGGATTTATTGTGTTGACTATAACACTTGATGTACATTAAAACAAGTGCCTGCCCTACAAACGGCGAGTGGAGATTTATCCTTCACTGATTACATAGATATAGGGCGCCAATGAACAACATTTTGCATGACATTTTCAGGTTACAATTACTAATTTGGTTATTTGAGAAAAATATTTGGCCTAAACTGTCGCATACTACTTTTGTACTGTACTTCTGGCATTCAGCATTATACTCCTTATCGGTGAAAAACAACAACAACCAAAAAAAAAAACGCTCCTGCTGGGCTCGAACTTACGGTCCAGTGATTTGTAAGCTTCGGTGTTAACCGCATGTACATTCCTCCTTACGATCATCAACTGTTGTTTTTGTCCTATCTTATGTTAAAATTATTAAACGTCATGGAGCATTGTTTGACTATAACACTTGATGTACATTAAAACAAGTGCCTGCCCTACAAACTCGGACTGTGCACTGTATACGGTATTGGCAAATCCATTAATCAGAGAGCTAAGTGAGAACTAGGGAATCAAAGGAAGTGTGAAAACAGCATTCCTGATTTCGACGTGATTTTGATCAATATAGGGCAGTAAGTGTTGCAATACAATACTTCTACCTGATACATTGTTGTTGGCTGTTTGAAATTTTTACAAGTCTTTCTTAAACTCCAACTTTATGCCTTGAAACAGTTTTATGACATTTTGCCAAAAGTAGCTGCAAAAGATGACATTTGATATAATATGTTAACAGAATTGTGTATTTTCGTATAAAAATAACAAAAATCCTTGTTATATTGACTTCAGCGTACCACCCACTTGGAAGTCATTGTTCTTGTCTTTTTGCTACATCGCACCAACCCACTTATGGTTCTATTGACGACAGCTAATTATTGGTGGAGAAAGACCCAGGAAATATGTCTGGGTAGAACCACCGGCTCACGATAGGTCAGCTTAAAGGCCTCTCCACATGGAAGTTCTCACCCCGGCCGGGACTCCAACCCACGCTGGGTTGAGGAGGCACAAATCAGCGACTCTAACCGCTTGGCCACTGACGACCTTTCAAGTCGTCTCAAATTGTGCACGATTTCCTCTTCTTTCGACTATAATGATGCCTTTACCGGGATCGTATATACTGTTTTAAAAACAGAGTAACAGGTAGTCACGACCTCGAGACACCGATCGAAATAGCTGCGGATTTACCAATATGTGTTGAGCGTATGTATACTAGCAAGGCAGGTATGTCAATACTAATGTGAACGTCTGGGAATGGGGGAGTGAAATTGTTAATGTATTAAAAATACATGCAAATGTTTTAACACAATTATGCATTTATGTTAAGACAATGGAGGTATTTACATACGCCGGCATTTCGACTTTTTCAAATCTTGTAGCCATATTTAATAAAACATTTAAGATATGGCATTTGTTTACTTTTAATGACGTTTGTATTGATCAGAAAGTAACAGATAACCGTTTTTCAACAAGGGGTATTGAGTGGTGGTTGGGCTATAAAAATATTATGGGCTATAAAGTGCTTTCGGAAGACAACGCGTAAACATAAAGTAGGTTATGTAAATATATGTAGGTAAACAAAAGAATGGACTCATCGTATTTGTAAAAACGTGTAACAACGTGTTGATGTTGTAACGCTTTAATTCACTATTTTGCTGGGTTTATCGCCGTAACAATATTATTCAGTTAACGAATTAGACGGACTTACCCGAGGAGTTCCGACTGATATATAAAATGGCCATTGTGGAAATACACCAACTACAAAGTTAACATACCAATGTGCATGCTACTCTATCTGACAGTTTAACAACTGTAGGACATTGTCTTCTAATACTGATGTCAATCGGTTGAAGTTTAAATCATTAATTTACTTTTCTGAAGCGAAAACTCGCCACACCTCAGCCAAAATCAAATTAAGCTATGCAACAACAACGCTAAGTGAACTTTTTAAATGTAGTTTCCGACAGTTTGGGCCAAAAATATTTTCATTTAACATCTTAATAAACTATTGATACCTGAACAGATCTCACAAAATGCTTTTTATTGATGTCCCACACCTGTCTGCAAAGTGAACCATAACGTCACAGTCGTCATTACAAACATGCATTTCCTATCTGAGCCACGCTGCACAGTTACCTATTTTGAAACTTAAAACTAAAAAAAACCTGGTGATCACTTATGTTTTAGCTCATCCACGTTATCCGAGGTGACGTCGATGTCTATTTTTAGCAGAAATCCCAAATCGTTCTTATTTATAAAATTGAAAAGAAAGAACATTTTAAGTGTTGAGTAACGAGTTTTACTGTCCTAAAATTGAGATACAATTGAAAATCACCAAAGCTTAGACTAAAGTATGATTGTTTCTGCCGAAATTATGCACAAATACCTCAAGGAGAGGTCAGATACTGTTACAGGTGTTAGATATCGGCAAACTGTCCGATACCAAGACAAGTGAAATATGATATGCAAAGTAGAAATTAGCAATGTAACACGCTTCCTTTGCTTTGTTACCAGAAGCCGGTTCAACATGCATACAACTGGTTTATTCCTGTGCGTAGGTAATACTTCTTTATTTTATGACATGATGGCTGCTGCTGACATTCAAATTTCTAAAGCTGGTACTTAAAATAAACATTGAAATACTTGTGTTAGTAATAGGTTTTACCAACCGAACTAAACTAGACAGGTCTACGCGAGGCGGTGTTTACTTTAAAGCTATCTCTTGGAAATCGCTAATCGTTCCATTACTCGATATTCTGCTGCGATTAAACACATTTTGCAAGGACGGACAGGCGGACGAACGGGCGTTCTTAGAAACATGCTTTTGTGGTTATTTCTATTTGCCTCTGTGTAATCTTTTGACCATACAAGGGTATCTTTCAAAACAACTAACACAAAGGTAGCCATACAATAACCAAATGACGGAACCTTGTAGCGCATTCGGTAGAATGTCGGCTCCAGGTATGGGAGGCCCCGGGTTCAATTCAGGGCCGAATCAGCCAGGTGCCAGGATAATGTAACTGGGTATGGTATCGTGCCATGTGTTCATGTCAGGATAATTTGACTGGGTGTGGTATCATGCCATGTGTTCACGCCAGGATAATGTGACTGGGCGTTGTATCATGTCGCGTGTTTATGTCAGACTAATGTGTCTGGGTGTGGTATCATGCCGTGTGTTCATGTCAGGATAATGTGATTGAGTGTAGTATCATGTCATATGTTCATGTTAGGATATGTCTCGGTGGGGAATCAAGCCATGTGTATATGTCAGACTGATGATTCTGGGTGTGGTATCGTGCCATTTGTTAATGTCAACATAGTATGACTGGGTGTAGTATCACGCCATGTGTTCATGTCAGGATAATATGTCTGGGTGAGGAATCAAGCCATGTGTACATGTCAGACTAATGATTCTGTGTGTGGTATCGTGCCATTTGTTAATGTCAAGATAATGTGACTGTGTGTGGTATCATGCCGTGTGTTCATGTCCGGGTAATGTGACTGGGTGTGGTATCATGCCGTGTGTAAATGTCAGACTAATGTGTCTGGGTGTGGTATCTAGCCGTGTGTTCATGTCAGGATAATGTGATTGAGTGTGGTATCATGTCATGTGTTCATGTCAGGATAATGTGACTGATTTTGGTATGATGAGCTCATGGCATGCAATTCATAGCGAAGGCACTACTGTAGTTGCTTCAAGAGGACACCGTCTCCGAAGAACAGAAATATTGTTAGTGGGTATGATAGACAAACAAAATATTTACAAACAAAACCCCAGAAAAACACCATAGTCCTAGTCACAGAATGTCGCCGCCAACTACACGGACGGGCGGAAGGACGGACAATGCCACTAGTATAAAATCGCTATTATTGAGGGGTATATATAAATGTACATTGATAGAGTTAATACTAGCATTCTCTGATAAAAAACTAAGCACATTCTTCGGTAGTACACAGGAAATCCTTACTGAATTATTAAACTCGGGTTTAACAAATGTAACAGGGCCATGTTCTTGATGCACCCAATACGAAAAATATGCCGATTTCTTACTTATAGTGCTGGTGATGTCATATCTTGGTGTGCATCATGTTGTTATACCATAAAAGGCAAAAATGATAACATCATCCTAATCCTCAACATCATCATCATCCTAATCATTATCATCGTCTTCGTCATCCTTCGCCGCCTCATCCTCCTCCTCATCATCATGCCCACCATCATCATCATTACCAGATGCATCATAATCATCGTCATCATAAACATAATTATCATCATTATCATCGGCATCAGCAGCAGCAGCAGCAGCTGTAGCAGCATGGTGGACATTTTTACCACCACCACCACCAACAACAACAACACCAGAAAAACACTCTTATCAATTATAACGTCAGCATCAATTTAATAATCACTGTACAATTAAGGAGATAACGCAACATACGAAAGTGAAACTTTAGTGAAAGTAATGTACATTGAAAACCCTTATTATATATTTCCCGAAAGCTGTTAGATTGATTGGGAAACATCTAGCTTTTGCTACTTCTGATGCTGCAGATAACAATAGTTTTACTATTTTACCACAACAACAACAATTACTACTACTGCCACTACTACTCTTACCACACCATCATCAACCTCAACAACAACAACAACAACAATTACTACTGCTACTTCAAGTAGTACTACTACTACTCTACCATTAAAACAACCACGTTGTAACTGTTACTACTACAACTTCTTTTACTACTACTACATGTACTACTACTACTATTACTACTTCAACGACTACTACTACTACTACTACTACTACTACTACTACTGCTACTTCTAATTCTACTACAACTACCGGTATTGCTTATGCTGCTGTTGTTCCTGCTGTTGCCTTTTTGTTGCTGCTGCTACTAGAACTTAAACTGACCACACAAAATCTATAAAAACGATTCTTACCAAAGAGTCCACCAAGGAAACATATCAGGTAGCAGTCAGTGACCATCTTCCGCTCACTTCCGTACCGATTTGTATGTGCAACCAGCCATCTCATCCTTATTAGGTCATAGATGTATCCCAGACCAAACAGCCCGAGGGTACATGCATAGATAATTCCGAACACCTTTCTTCCAAGGTAAAAGTGATGTGCACCAAAAAGTCCGAATGGAATACCCAGGATATAAGCCTCAGCCAACTTTTTCTCCCCCATCGTGAAACACAGTATATAGCTTTATTAAGATAGAAAAAAAATACTTCGCTCAACACGTACGTCGCATAATCCTTACAACAGAGTTTCTGTTATATTCATTCCCATCGAATCAATAAACATAAGCAACAATCCAGTCACAACCAGAAAGTGACTATTGTAAGAAATAAGCTCATTCAAAATGGGTTGTATCAACGTGAATCATATCACATAACATACTGCAGAACCGCTGACTGAACGTACGATACCAACATGCAGTAAACGAACCATTTACTCAACATAGTTCATATTAGACGAACCGTTAAGGATTTTCAAGTGTACACGGCAGAAACTAATTCTATATTTAGACTAAAACCGGCTGGTCACGTGAGGCAGGTAATATAGCCAGGTATTCTTTAACAAGGCGGTGTCTATTGAAATGTGAGCGCGAATGACTACGGAGGCACATAGTTGACAAGTTGTTTAACAATTGTTTGTTTAAATGTGGTCACCGACAGTTTGCCTATATTAAATACACGTACTAATATCTAACCCCCGCTTTGGGGAAGTCGTTATAAAGACGATTTTAAGCATTTACCTTATTCTTAGACTGTACATATCGCGAAAAAAGCTTCTAAATGTTCAGTCTTCCCAACTCAATAAAAAGCACGATAGTGGTCTCTGCTAAAATAGATACACGTCTATCGACGTCAGAGCGGATTACCCGGACGACTATATTAAAGTAAGAGGTCACGTGGTTTTCTAAGTTTAAAAATAGCTATCACTGCAGCGTAGCTCGGATAGGAACATCTGTTTGCAATGTCGATTGATGATTTATCTTTGACTTTTCACACAGATCTTTGGCATGAATGTAAAGCATTTTGCGAGTCCTTTTCAGATAAAATCAGATTCCTAAAATTAAATGAACATGCTTAAATCTATTATATTTCATTATGTTCTCTGAATTATACCTTACATCACAAACGTTTGTGTTGACAAGGCGGCAAATAACACAAACGTCGACCCAACATCTCCAAACAAACTGATCTGACTGATCTTGACATACTTTTTTTGCATATGCCATTTCGATTCGAGCTTAGCAGGTAAAATGGTCAATTCGTAACGCCAGTAAGAGATATCAACTTTTTATTTTTAAAAAAATGAGTAAACGTTATCCAATACATATAGGGGTATATAGATTTTTTTGTTACATGACAGCAACGCGCCTCCATACCAGGTGCAATTTTGGCGCGTTCATTATTTATAGTTTATACCACTCCCGATAACACGGACGAAATCTGTTTTGTCAACATGTTCACATTGAAGGAAATTTCGCGCCATTTCTTATCGAAATTCGGTATGAATATGTTCGTAGAGAATCGCATTTTGAAACTCAACTTGTAGAAGAGAGAAAAAAAAAGATTACCTATTATCTGGACATATCCTATAGAGTATAAAATTATAAAACTTAAAATTTACAGAAGTTCGACAATATATATCATGTGGTTGTAGACACATTACATTAAGAAAACACGATACGGTCCAGAATTTAAAGACATATTCTGATCCACATCATTACAGCTGAGTTTTAATATACACGAGACAATAAACCTATTACAGATATACATGGAGTCAGCTGAAAAGTCAATAACTTCATAGTTCAATGTTTACTGTATCATGTAACATAAATGCTGTTTTAGTACTTTGCAGATTGTTGCATGCATGTAATTTTGCATTTTGGGATGGGATGGGATTTGCCGGCATTTTTGCCGATACTGTGCAGCGACATTTCTATCATTATAACACAGGGGCACTTATGAGGTGCCCAGGGACTGAACCCGGCCTGTCCATTATACTGCCACCGGAGTTCAGGCTAAGTCTTTGATTTGACTTGTTTTGTTTTAGTACACCGTGCATATTGTAGACTTCCATCCCTTAAGACTCAGCCTGAACGCCGGTGGGTTAATTAAGCATGTGTTAATCGATCCGGATTATACAAAAAGCGTAGCTCCAGGTCATCCAGCCTCTTAGAAGCAGCTGGATCGGTATCTACACTATTTACTGCTAAGTCTTATTTAAAAAACAAGATCAAGGACTTTAATGTTGGTAGAAGTGGCTTCTCACTTAATGCTCGGTTCTACGGGGACAGCATTACGCCTGTCTCTTCGGTGTCAGTACAATGGGTCGGCCGGGTTCAGTCCCTGGGCAATCAAGATCTGTTTGTTTCAATATATCTTCCAATCATACACTTCTAAAATAAAATGGCTAAAATTATTAACCATGCAGAAAATAATTTTCGACTTCATGAGCAGATTTTCGGCTTAGGCAATAAAACATTTGAACAAAATGATATTCACACATTTTTTTATAATTGCCGATTACAGTTCCGCGTATTCTTTATAGTTCCTTTCCTGTTAACCGCCGATGACTTGTAACATTATGGATGTGTTCTAAAGGTGTTACCCGAAAGATTGCTTATTTCAAATATATGTAAATATTTGTCCACTGTTTGCGGAAATTAGAATTATCAGCATTAACCCATTCTTTTCAAATCTATAAATAAGCACGATGGGATATTTTTACTAAAATATATACTCACAACAGAGCGGATTACATTATTTTTATTGTGTGCTTTTCTTTAAATACATTGCAGCGATCATTTATGGTCATTATAGCAACGTCCAGATTTTTTTGGTGGAGGAAGACCACGGACACATGTCTGGGTAGAACCACCGGCGCACCGCAATCAGCTGGAAGACATTCTCACATTAAGCCCTTCGCCCCGAACGGGACTCGAACCCACGTGGTGGGAGGCTAAGCAGTCAGGGGAGTTACAAATCAGCGACTCTACCACTAGGCCACGGGCGCCCCGCGGATTACACTGATGAAGCTATAAAATGATTTAAAAAGTCAGTAGTGACGTGGTTTTCTTAGTTTAAAATGGCTTTCAAACGAAAAAGTCAGGACAAAACAGCCGGAAACCATCTTACGAACAAAACCCCGCAATGTAAAACAGATGTCTCTGAATACTGTAGTAATGGTTCAAATTATTCACAGTCAAATGACTTTCACGCACTGACCGGAAATGGAATATCATATAAACCCCCACAATGTGTTGTGATACCACCAGATATGGAATTAGAGCCCAATAACCTATACGTGGTTGCTCTGGCGGAAATAAAATATATAAAAATGATCCCAGGTTTTATTGTTGGTTACACAGTACAGGAAGCAAACATGATATTGTGATAATCTGATAGGTAAGACAGTTAAATACATTGACATGTTGCTATGAGAGTGAAAAATTTCTGTACAAGTATTTGGAAATCCCATGTTTTTAACCTGTTCAAGTGGTCCGAGCGGTCTTATTCGGTAAACAGCGGGTCCAGCCACTGGTAGTTTAAAAGAGATGGATGATCTATGTTTTTCTTTGGAACTTTTTAATGCGATTTGCATCATAGAAGTGACAAAGGCTGGAATTATGGCTGTACAATCCAGTCAGAACATGTAATGCCTCCGTATATACTTATGTAGACATTTAAGCCTATGGAAAATTAATTGGGGTCCGACCCCATAACCATGGATGACCACAAACCAGCTTAAAGGTAACATGCTACTAAAAGGTTTGTTTTTATATTCTTTAGTAAATCGTGAAATGTTGGAAACAAATTGCACCATGACCCAGTTATGATAGACCCCATAACCATACATAGGTGAAAGGGGCTATTTTTGTCTATCAGAAAACCCCAGAAATAAGAAAACTTTTGGAGCTTGCAAGGAGGTTCTGCCTCATAGAATGCACATACATCCAAACTGCCAGTCGGTAACCCCCAAATCTAAATGAACTATGCACTTCCGGTAAAAATAGATCAGTCCATTATTATGCAAAGGTGTTAAAGATTATGGCTTTATTTCAACATGGTTTCATCTTTCTTTTGACACCAAAATATTAAGATTATCTTTAAAATAGAAATTCTGATGCTAAAGCATAGCAACAAACTGTAATAAAAGAAAACAAGTGCCTGCCACATTTCTACTTCCGATTTAGGGTAGGTTTGCCTTTATCAAATACATGTATCAGTATCTGACCACTGTTTGTGTTTATATGAGCATAACTTCTACAGAATCTCATACTTAAGTCTAAGCGAGCGCGGTTTTGAACTCTACTCAAATTACAGGACAGCACAACCCGTTAAAAATCACACTAAATGTTAATTTATTTCACATCTATAAATAAGCACCACTGGAATTTCTGCTAAAAATTGTCATCGACGACAGAGCGCTTTTACCAGATGATATAAGGTGATTTTAAAATGAATTTTAACACGGTTTTCTTAGTATTCTTTCTCAGATAGGAAATACCTTCTTGCAATGACGAGTGGGGATTTTATGCTTCACTGTTCACACCAACCCAGGGCATCAGTAAACAGCATTTTGCAGGACATTTTTCAGGTAACAATTACTTTTTTAATTATTTGAAAAAAATTTGGTCCAAACTGTCAGATACCACCATTTAAATGTTAGTCTGCTTAGTGCTTATTGATGTGGATTTGGCAAGCAGTTGTGAACAAGATCAACATACTTCGACTAGTCAAAGACCTACTATCACCTGCCAAACAAGGTATTTTGTTTAACAAGCATAAAGATGCTCAAGTAAATAAGATTGCCCTCCATTAGGTTCTGACTTTTATTAAAATAAATAAATAAAAATCAAAAACCGATTGAAACCGTCAAAATCATAGCATATGTAATGTTGAAAAAAACTGTATGTAAACATTGTGCCTTTAGAAATTTATAAGAATCAAATCACTGAAAGCGCTGGGCTGTTTAACTTTAACCCTGTAAGGTACGCAGGCAATTGTCACTTTAAATTATTCCGTGGTAAATAGATTGCACAACGCATCGAAAAGCAGGCAAATCTTCAGCTGTAATTTATAGAGCTGCTGAAGTTGTGATAGTAGCATAACTCGACAACGAAAATGAATGAATTGATGTATGGCACAAAAAGAGGTTTAATAAAGAATGCATATATTTGAGCAAACTTCGCTTGACTGACCATGTTAAAATACGAGTGTAGTTGACAATCGTCGCGACAAGACTATGTACAGGGATGCAACTGCGTCGAATAATTATAGACATTTTCATTTCGATACTTAGGTGTTATCTCCCTTTTAACAATTAATCATTGCGTTCACATCCTATAATTAATTTATTACCGTCCAAATGCGTGGCTGAAATAAGGATTAACAAAAATCAGACAGGTATCCAGTAATAAAATACGACAATAATTTTTGCCACTTTTACAGAACTATTATGCATAAATGTTAGAATAACTCATATTCTAAACTCTTATTAAAATAGGAGGGACTCCATTTAAAAAAGTGAGTGTTTGATTGGAAAAAGTATACTGTTAAATGCTAGTGAAGACTACGGTGAAACGAGAAAATAAACACTTTATATGTATATATATTCCTTGCTTGTAGTGAGTAAGCATATATATTGATAATTGTTCAGGGTCAATCGTGTTTTGACATATTGTCAAAAATTATAGCTAACATCATTGATGAAAAGAATAAACAAATGTGTTAATAGAAGTTCACCTTGTTTTAAACATATAGTTAGATAACAAAATCAGACATACTTGATGCATTAGAAATCTTAACATTCAGCTAGTGTTTTCAATATTTTTGTGCTTATATTCAACTGAAAAAGTTTGTGCCAGAGTGCATAGTGATTAACAGTGTCAAAAGCCTTTTCATAATCAATAAATATGGTATATAATGTCATTTTCGTAGATATAACTTCAATAAATGAATGTAAAACAAAATGCTATATATAGTACCTCTTCATAACCCTATAACTAAATGTTGCGTCATTAAATTTGTCGTTTTCACACCATCAGGTGATGGGTCTAGGTCATGGATGATGTCCGCATACTGTTTGGCAACATTCAGTTCTATAACATAATTTACAAAATCACCTGTAGATAATTTGTTACGCTCTCTATGATTTCATAATTTTGCCTCTGAGAACTCTGGGAATTTATGTGTTGTCACTGAGATGACACAGACAATGGTTTACTAATTTATTTAGAAATAACGTACATTGTGTAATAGGTGGCTCTCGCCATGGCCATGGATAAGTCGGTATTCCTCGTGCACAACAGTGAAGTCGGTATTGTGCTCGTGCACATGTGAGGCCCAACCGCAGTGAATTATGGTTAGTGTTAGCATGAGGCAACCAGAACTCCTCGGCTAATTCCGTCCTCGGGACAATCAACCCTCGGATGTATCTGGTGCAATGATACTTATTGAAATCACGATCGTTTTGTTCGCCGGAAGTCGGAAGAAGACAATGCCTACAATATAGTTCGCACAAAACATGAACAAAGGCCTCGTTTGACAGCTGCATGTGTGCTGCGCTGGGTTAATTAAATTTGGGTGATTTAAATATGAAGCCACCACAAAATGAAGTTTTACAGGCTTCATATTGTAGTGAGCTGTCATCCGGGCTGCCATCTTTGTTTTGACGTCCGTCACAAAAGCAGTCCCATATAGGGAAATGGCCGAGGCGATCCGACTACCTACATACATCCGAGAGATGATTCGTGAATTGTCCGAGGTGTTCCGATTGAGCGTGAGGCATAATCATGATGACGTATTATTCTTTAAAGGAATAATTTGAAAAGATAAAGGGATAGTTTGAAAAGTAAGTTAATAGCATACATGCAATACATACACTACGACATATTCTCAAACACACATATAATTATACAGAAAACAATACTTCACAGGATTGTACTTATACACACTGTGACGAATTGATGAGGTATTTTGGTTTGTTTTACCTTTGAATTTATTACTATATTTCCAGAATTATCGAGGATTAGACTTACCAAGTGCCGACATTCTGTATTTTTATTGTGATAGAAATTACTTTTGGCAATTCATCTGGCTTTACTAAAAAGTATCCTGCATAAAGATAATAGCGTTTTGGTTTCAGCCGTATATAAAGATTTATAATGAAGGAATCTTTTTAGCCTTTTGATATTCAGCTCTAGCCTTTTTACAATCTTCTTTAAACCATGATTTATGTTGCCCCACTTAGGCTTAAATATTATCGTATTGGTTCGAAACTTTTTATCATGTGATTTAAAGAAATGTCATGTATAAGAGTAGAAATAGAATTTTCTTTACAACCCGGATAAACCGTTAAACAAAGAAACGGTCGTTGTCAAATGTAAATTATGATAAGTAAATTTGCCAATACTTTTGCGGCCATTTAAAATACACAAATCAAGTTCCTGGCAAAGAGAAAATTTGTTGCCAAAGGCGTTGACATGAAAATCTTGTGAGCATTATGCCGGTATTTCAGATAAGAAAGGATGTAATTATTAAATGGCTTATTATATGCAATCTCTTATTTTTCATCTGTTTGCGAGTTTAAGTCCCCAGTGAGAATAACTTCTACAGGGTTAATATACTTGCCAATGTCATAATTTAAACAAATCAAAAATCATATTAAAAAAAACTTGAAGTGACATTTCTGTAAAGACAGGAGTCGTCGAAAGATAAATATTACGATATGTATTCGTCTTGATAGTAAAATTAATGAAATATTACCAATTTAAAACTGTGTTACAGCCTACTGACTTGGTCCTTTTTATCATATACTGCACTCAATCTGATCACCTCGGCCTTTATGCTATGCAAGAGACCTCTGACATAATAAGGCGCCATCTTGGATCTACTTTGTGTGTCTTAGTTTTAATACTGGGTATTTAATGTTGACTTTTCAATTTTCCGTAAATCATATAGAGTGTATTGATAAAAAAAATCGTTGTTATTGCAAGATATACTCAACTAAATGATATATATACAATTTGTTACTTTCTCGCGAACGGACACTGTTTCATAACTCAGGCGACGCACTTTGGTGTATTCTAGAGCTATGTACGAGGTGTATTTTACGAACCATACGGAAATACCCGAAGTTTTACGATTGATACTGCACTGAAACCATAAGTTAATTTATGTCACCCGGATATAATCGGAAGCCTTCGCCTTTTTCATCCTCACATGCACACGCTCACACATAGATATTATCTTTATATAACAACACATGCACACACATCAAATATGCTTCATATTATAAGTACAACGTAACATCTATATACATATGTAGAGAATAAATATTTTAATAGAATTTTAGATTAATAATAAAGAATTTTTGTACAATGTATTTTAAACATTTACGCAAATATCCTTTAAGATACATGTGTACGTTATAAATATATACGGAATATGAATCATTCGGTCAGATAATTAGTCACATATACTTATATCCTCTATGTGTGTGTGTGTGTGTGTGTGTGTGTGTGTGTGTGTGTGTGTGTGTGTGTGTGTGTGTGTGTGTGTGTGTGTGTGTGTGTGTGTGTGTGTGTGTGTGTGTGAGCGTGCGTGCGTGTGTGTGAGTGTGTGTGCGTGCGTGTGTCCATTAATTTGCACAACGAAAGATAGATTAAAATATTACCTCGGATTACTGGTTTATATGTCGACACGCTGTCCTTCAAAATATTGTGTTATCTCTAGACCCACTTGTTCCTTGCATCACGTGCTTAGACTAAAGTGTAGCCAAATAGCTCAGTGTTAGCATTTAAATTGTTAAATATACGAATTGAAAACGGAAGCACAGTAAAAGCATATACAATCATACTGCAACAATGATGAAGATAACTATAATATCAGTCTTTGATCATTTTTCCAGGCTGATCACATATTATTTATTTTTTTTAAACATAAAGGTTAAAGTCTATACATTTGAGCACAAACAAGAAATGCAGAAGATAAAAAGTGGTATATTTGTTGATTTTAGCAGATCCTGTTTACATATCAATTCCTAACTTCCGCGATTGGCAAGAATTACCGCCCATGTTGACGTCACTTGCGCTGGACGTATGGACGCTATAGCATCACTACATGCCGTGGGTGGATAAACCTTACGCCACCTGCATACGTCATATAATAACAGTTAATCCACTTTGATTTCCAGTCTCATAAACAGCCGTTTTCAACAGTGCATCGACAAAATTCCAAAACCCTTCGCTTATCTTCTTTGCTGATTGCCATCGTTATTTTTATTGGGCCACACAACGCAACTGAAATTGTACACAACTATGACATTAAGCGTCACTAAAATTACCTTACGGCGGTTGAAAACTGTACAAAGAGCCGTCAGTAAGCAGTGTGTATACATATTTAGGTAAAAAGAATTATAAGATACTACTTCTTATATGTTAAACCACAAAAAAAAAAAAAAAAACATTTTTAGGAATTTTCTTTGGTCTGTAAATCAACATGTTCACCCGGGTCTTGCATTGTCTCCACTTTAGCTTCTTGTTGCATCTTGAGCATATCTTCATGTTTTTGTCTTTTAAAGAATCCACACTGAAGCGAGAAAACAATCAGACAATTTATATTTATAACAAGTTAACTTCAGACCAGAAATAGTTTTAATATGTGGACGATTTACGAAAAACCCTTCATGTTAAAAAGGATATATGTAGGACCTTTATCATTTAATTTGAAATTGTTTTAATCTGCATCCATCTGGTCAATTAACCATACACACCTTTTTTTCCAACACCCGTCATTTACCTTCCATAAGATGAGTGTGACGATAACAAGGACCAGAACCCCTGCGCCTTTACTGACAAGTTGGATCCACAGCGCCACCCGCTTCTTTCGGGGCGTTTTGGGCAAGATATCTGTCAAAACCTGTGAAATGTATTATCATTATCTTAATACGTACTTTACTTTAATAGATATGTACAAAATGATAACAGCGTTCACTTGTTTTGGATTATAATTAAATAATTAGTGTTTCTAGTAATCACAACTCTGACTACAAGTGTTAGCTCAATCGTTAGAGTGTTGGCTTCTGGTACGGGATATCTCTTGTTTAAATCTGGACCGCGACATACCAAAGTCGTTAAATGTAGTATCCGACAGTTTGGAAAATAAATGACCAAATAAGTCATTGCTACATGAAAAACTCTTGCAAAAACATATGCATGTGTGAACAGTGAGGCATAAACCCCCCTCGTCATTGCAAACCGGTAATTTCCATCTGAGCAATCCTGCAGAGATATTGATATTTAAACTAATAAAAAACACAAACACATGACCTCCTACTTTTGAGATCACGTTATATCTTCATCTAGGTAATCCACTCTGATGTCAATATCTGTTTTTAGCAGAGACCAGTATCGCACTTTTTACATATTTGAAAAGAATGAACATTTAAAGTGATGTTTTTTTGCGATAAGATGAAAAGCAGCGCTGAACTGCTTCAAGTTGACGCTGTCTCCGGATAAATATAAGACTGATGATAGAATAAAATAAATTCAACAAAATAAATAAACAAAATCGTCACAATGAAAATTAAATAAATAGACCATGAATTGCGACGGCCAGTCAATGAAACTAGTAAGCTAAACAGGCACTTTCTTTGAAATAGACAGCAACAAGGTCTGTTTAATTTTCTAATAGTTGCATCAGATTTTTAATCCGTGCATTTAGTATTAATTTAGATTTACCTATAAGGACATTCCCTTTTACTTACAGAACTATATTCAAGTCTAGAAAAACATTTAGGAACTAGATACAGACGGACACCAACCCTTGTTGTATCATTGATCATAATAACACATACTTAGCAAAACGAAATAATTGTAAAAGAAATCTTTTTAGCGATCATGAAAAATAAACTCAACATTACATACACTTACATCGGTGAACTGCCTCCCGCTCTCCAAAATAAGTCGATTAGACTCTTCGAACCGGATGTAGGCAACTGACTTGATGGTAATAGCGGCAGCATCCTGTATATAAACAATATAAAACAAGTTAAATAATCAAAATTTTTACACATATTTAACACATTTATGTTAATGTATAATGACTTAATCAGAGAATCTAACTACTGAGTTCCCGAAACTCGTGGCTCATCCCTTGAACAACAACAACAACAACAACAAAACAAACTCGCATGTTTATCGTAATTTCTATAATCGACAATGAACGACGTCAAAAATATTATCTTTTTCTAACTTAAGTTACTTATACAGCAAGGGTTAGAAGGAAAGGCCTAGAAACGCGAAGTGTGGAGGAATCTTTAACAGTAAAATGGAGTAAAATCAAGTCACTTCGCAGGAGAAATATAGAGTTACATTTGTACTTCGCGTCAACCTACATCCACTTGAAATAAGGAAGGCAAAACAGACAAAAAAGACTCCATGACATGCATGCAAATTGTCACATATAAAATAATTTTAAACGGTATGTACATAAAATTACGATTATTACGAAATAACAATGTACGTCCAAAACGGTAATACGGTACGGTGACAAAAATTATAATTGGCTTCAACGAAAATGTTCCATTTGGAACAATATGGCAACTAGTGTGTCGGTGAGACAAAACATATAAAACAACGAACAAAACGCTGATAAAAGCAGCCAGTCGTCACCAGTCAAAAATACACCGAAGAAATACGCGGTCCACATGTATAAACAGAAAATTCGTAAAGGTGACACAAGAAAATACTTTTAACAACATTCGTCATATTCATAATCAACAAGAAACCCCTTACCGGATCGTAGTCTATAATGTCGCCATGGATAATGAAGTCTAGAGAGAACACCACACCCACCCTCGGTGGAATATTAGTCAGCTGACATTCATAGCGGGGACATGAACCCTTGGTGCAGTCCTTAAATGAAGACATATATAAAGTTTTCAAAGTGCATATTTTCTATTTGTAATATGTAACATTTCTATAAAAATGAAAATTGTTCTACTGATTTTTGTGTTAATCGTAAGAAATTTATTCTTTTATTTTCCTACTTTTTATATTGTCTTGTAGCGATTATCTCCCTTTGGTTATGACGTCATTGTTGAACACTTGCTTACAGCCGCCAATTTTTGACGTTGTTCTGACAAAAGTATTTCTGTTTCTATCTCGCTGTTTGAGAACAATGGATTTTTTAGATAACACAAATATTGGTGAGGAATGTATCCAGCCTTATATGTTTGAGCCACTGGCGGGAATTTCCAGTGGAGAAACTGCTGACATCCCCACCGAATCAGATACTGGATCGGATTCGGAGAGAAACATGGATTTTGATGCCGAAACTAATGTTGATGACTGGTGATTTTACATTTCACTCGTTCGGCGTCATATAGCTATACTAGCTGTTAATTTAACACTGTTTTTATCGACGCACCGGCTGTTTGACAGTTGTTTTACTTCCGGTCATATCGTTTTGCTGTCAAATTGTTTATCAAATTTGTTAAACTCTCGTAAAAAGTGTACAGTATGTATAACGGTTAGTAATAATAAACAATTTGAATTATTATTGATTTTAATTATTATGATTCACCGTATATCAAATCTGTTCCGTCTATGAAGACGGGGAAATAAAACACATTTGATTAAAATTGACCATTTTTTGTGTGTATTTGACAGCTTTCATGGTTACACTTTGTAATATGTTTACATGTGGGATGTGTTACATCGAAGGATCCACTACCATTTTTGACGTGGCCATATTCGAAATATATTTCCGTAATACCACTATGTGTTAAATGACCTTTTTATCTATACTCATTTCCATTTAGGACTTTATAGTATATACTTGATTGCGATATAAAGCCATAATTTGAAATCTAACAAATCACGTCGTCTGTATTTTAATGACGTCATGATTACAAGGGGCGTATTTCAATAAAATGTAATGGTAATTAAATTAATCAACACATTTACATCCATATTATATTACTTCAATCCATTTGCATTCCTTTTATATTACTGCAATCAAGATGCATACATTTTATATTACTACAATCAAGTTGTATCCTATTTATATTACTTCAATCAAGGTTTCCTACCTGCTATATTACTGCAACCAAAATGCTTACTTTTTATATTACTACAATCAAGGTGCAATCCATTTATGTTACTACAATCATGTTGCAATCCATTTATGTTACTACAATCAAGTTGCAATCAATTTATGTTTCTACAATCAAGTTGCATCCCTTTTATATTGCTGTAATAAAGTGAAAGTGTGGGAATGGTACTGAATTACATTTAGTTGTTCCCATGATATATCGCTTTATAATGCACGGTGTGTGTTTTTTTTTTGTCCTAGATATTTCCATTAGCGTCCGATAACGTAACATATTTACAGAATTACAAAATGTGCTGTCAAATACAGCTTTGTTCACGCACAAATCAAAGGCACTAATTAGTTGCTAATCAAAACTGGATAAAGAAAGGGAGATATTATAAAACGAATGTAACCAAAAACTTGGCATGATTGCCAATGTGCATAAAAACTTTCCGGTGAAATTCCGACTCAATGCACTTACAAAAAGTTTCTTGTCTGGCATTGGATTTTTTCCTTTCTCTTTAAGCTCGCTAAAATAATAGGCGGATCCGAAATCTTGATCTATGACAGTAGCCTGTAACGATCCTTCATCTGGCAATTTGCATGTCACATTACATAGGCCGCTACAGCTCCACTGAAATATTATATATTAGATTATATTCAGAAGTACTGCGTAGTCCTTTGCTTTTTCGTTTTTGATGTATGTTTTAACTTTTGTCATCACATTTAAAATTCATTGTTCTGTCTTCTCTCAATGAGAAAAATACAATGTTTCTGATGTGTATATCTTCACATAAAAAGATTAGTGCAAGGAATCAATTGGCATCGAAAGACTCTCGAGGAATAGGAACCCCGATTAGTACTTTGGCAAAAAGTGATCTGAAACCAAATGTTCCACATATCTACCTTTAAATTTGACTTATGCTGAACCATCTGTTTTTCACATTGTAAACATGTTTACAAAACCTAGAATAATTTATCTGAAGTTACGGACATAGAACGAACGTTAACTTTTTGTTTGTTTTTGTCACATCGCACTGACACAATTATGGTCATAATGGCGACACCCAGCTTACTATTAGTAGAGGAAGACCCAGACTTATGTCTGTGTAGAACCACTGGTGCCCCGCAGGTTATCTAGAAATCCTCCTCACACGAAATTCTCACTCTGACCGGGATTCGAACCCACGCGTTGAGGGGCTGACAGCAATTTTTAAACACCAATTCAACAGCGCTTACTGTCGATTAATAAACTTAAAACGCATGGTCCGATGTTGCAAAAAAATAGGCAAGTGAAGCGATGTTAAAGCGGTGCAAAGATTGCGTCATTCAACCTCATTAACAGTCTATTCACAAATTTCAGAAATTATTCTAAAATGGCGCCGTGCTTTATCGTACCTCGCCAATTAACTACATAATACCTGTGTTGTATTAAGCCTAATACGTGGAAAACCTCCGGAGATAACCTCTGGATATTGCACGGTTATCCGGGCCTCCGGTAGCAGACTGGGTCCTTTGTTACGTAACTCGTACACGTGGGTGGCTGTGTAGGTCATCTTTGTATCAAGGTCAGTTATACAGGTTGGGTTGGACATACTGAGGACAGAATGAGAGCGAACAAAAATATTTTAACGACTTAGTAAAACGGTCAAATGTAATTAAGAGAAACTGGTCATAACAATACTTACTCAAGTGAATATATTATTTGAAATAGTTTTAAATGGTCAGTAGCTGAAAATATTACTAAAATACTAGGAAACTTATTTGTCGATAAAATAATACGATGTAAATATGCAAAGGGAAGAATTAAAGACAAATATTTAATGGAAGCAATATAAAAAGGGGTAGGTTTTGTATGCTTTGCACACTAGACCTCTTTCTTCAGGCATGTTTTATGCAGTTTTATTATACACGTCGACATGCATAATCTTTATTACAGATTGTTTTGGACAATCTTTTGCTCAACATGTATATTAAATGACTAGGTCTTACGAGGCGTATCTGGTTTGGTTATAATTATATAATGCATATAAATTAATACAAACCGAAAGAAGAAGGTCGATACTTTATTTTTAGTTGGTATGGATACTTCATGGACATTAATTGCAGGCACTCACTGCTGACTGGAATCATGTTGAATGTGAAGTTAAGCAAGCTTTCGGTGATAGTGTTTGGAACTTGAGTAACAAGCTTGAACCTGAAACAGATACCCGATCAATTGAAACGCCTCAGATAGTTCTCCAACTAACTCTCGGATGTACTACGGGACAACGCCGCGATACTAAACTGTCCATGCCTATGACATCATCAAAACAACAAAGATAAATGTTTTGATATCTCTACTGAAAATGTATTTACAATTAAATATCTAACATGATGCGAACAGTTAAACTGATGAATGAAAGTTTACAGGATAAAATAATCCTATACTTTACACCTACCGCTTTTTGGAGAACTATTTATGGTGTATGGTGTAAGACAAAAGATAAAAAATTATACAAACACGGAAAAAGTCATCAGCAGTTAAAAATACCTCACTCCGGTTTTATTTATCAGATGATTACCGAACGAACACCACAGCATGTTATCGCCTTTCTCTCGCGGAGGAATCAGAAAATTGTACAGCATCAGCATTGAGTTGCGGTCCGCTTCAAGAAGTGCCAATCCATCCTTCTCGACAAAATCACATAATATTTCGTCGTCTTCATATACCTTTATGACCTTCTGAAACTGAATTTCTGGTCATGGCACCAAAATACGTTACTAGAATAATTGTACTATTACGCATTTAACAAAAATAGAGTTACTAGAATGTGATTAGAGAAATAAATGGCATACATAGAACTGACCGTCCTACAGCATGTTATTGCCTTTCTCTCGCGGAGGAATCAGAAAATTGTGCAGCATCGTCATTGAGTTACGGTCAGCTTCAAGAAGTGCCAAGCCACAATTCTCGACAAAATCACATAATATTTCGTCGTCTTCATATATTTTTATGACCTTCTGAAACTGAATTCCTGGTCATGGCACCAAAATATGTTACTAGAATAATTGAACTATTACGCATTCAACAAAAATATAGTTACTAGAATGTGATTACGGAAAGAAAAGGCAGACATTGAAGGGACCGTCCTCGATATAACACCAAATCTAGAGTTTTAACCTATGAAGAATATGATATTCAACTGTCGTACTGGTCTAGAGTTAAACGGAAATAAAACGTTTGACATAAGAATCAAAACGAGCTACATTTTCTTAGGTATGTTTCTAAATAATGATACGAAACGTGAGTTTTTGTGTTACAAAGCTGGCTTTTTGAGGCATACACATACAATGTGGTTTTAACTTACAACTTAGAATCCGCGCATATAACAATTACAGTTTACTAAATACCAGTTTTTCTTCAAACAACTAATGTTTACGCTTGTATGTTACACTATATTTTCTATAATTTAATAAAGAAGACCAAAATGAAGAACAAAAAATGAAAAGTAATAAAAAATCGTAAGATGCTAGAATTTGAACAATAAAATAAGGCAATTTATTGAAAATGAAATGATCTCAATGAAAGCCAGTATATAGTCATAAAAACAACAACAACAACATGTTGATGGTACAATATAATTGAAAAAATACAATATAATTGAAAAAGTTTATTGTACAGAAGACTGTCCGAAACCACAGCATTCAATAAGTGTGGAAAAAGGATTATACATCTGTTATACTTTACTTTTTAATCATTAAAATATATGACATTTTGAATAACTGGCATTACAGTTATATAGCTCCGCTGTGTAAGCTACGGTGAGTAGTAGAGGTTCCATTCTGATAGTCGGCAAGGACGTGTTTTAATCAATAACAGCAGAGAATTGTCATATTAACTATTCAACAGAATATTACTATACA
Source organism: Sinonovacula constricta (assembly GCA_007844125.1). Lineage (NCBI taxonomy): Eukaryota > Metazoa > Mollusca > Bivalvia > Cardiida > Solecurtidae > Sinonovacula > Sinonovacula constricta. The sequence continues at coordinate 6,085,242 of CM017558.1, read as the reverse complement.
AATAAAGACTTAAGTTGAGTTCAGTATACAGTTTTAAGGACCTGAGTAATGTGATACAGACCTCGGTCATTATCACATTAGCCAGGTCCGCAAAACTATATTCTGACCGAAACATTAGCCTTTACTTGTTATATCACATTATAAAATTAAAGCGTTCATGATACGGTATAGTGTGATATTCACTTCACTATAAGTGGATCCAATTTTGTTCAACGTTCATTTCCTCAAAGTCGGTTCTTTCTTTTTTCTTAAAATGTTTATCGAGAAAAGCATTCATTGATACCGAGGCTACACTTTTTGATGTTACATATTCACCTTACTATTACCAAAACCTGATAAGACACACTGACAAAATGTCCATTTTTTACCCGAATCTATTTTATTGTAGCAACGGTGTGCGTAAGAAAAACACGATCGTCAGTATTATGTTATTGGTGCTCACGTTAAAACATTCTCAAGTCAATATCACTTTATATTGACTCGAACGTGACCAGCGATCGACCAATCATAGCACTTTGAATGTAAAAGGTTTGGGATATAATGTGTTATAATACCATCTGGATTTTTAACCCATCTCCGTCATTTAATAGTAATATAAATAATCTATCAATTAATTGGTATTGCTGGCAAGGCTGAGGCACACTTGTTATTTTATATAATTTTTAAATGTATTTTAGTGCAAACAGAGGTACTTGTCGCTCTATGTACTAAATTTTTCATTATTTAAATGTAAAGCTTGTGAGAATAGACGATTTTGTTTAATTGTATCCAAAAAGTTTTTCTATGTACATATATTTGTCAGTTACTGATTGTCAAAGGTTTTTTATCATATGTTCATTGTGTATTGTTTGCATTATATATGTATGCCACATGGGTCGTCGACCTTCCGGATTTGAAATAAAAATAAACTTGTACTTACGTATTGTAAATACAATCTTACCTTTTCGGAAGGAAAAGAATATATGGGATCCGTAGCTCGAGCCTCTGGAGTTGCTGATCCGGACATCAAACGTCAGATTGTTGTCGGCTCCTATGACATAGAACTTGTCCTGGTTTGCCTGGAATTCTGGAACCACGTTGAGGATGCTATCGGAATAGACCTTCTTAAACTCCAGCTGTAATAACCACAAGTTACTTATTGAAACTGATGATATTGCGGATAAGTTTACGTACATTTTACGTTCTGTTGTTACAGATGCTGTTTGATCTGAAAGATAGATATTTAGATAACAGTAAGCATTTGGTTTAAATGAGTGTAGTCTAATATACGTGTTATTTAAAAATTATTCTGCTTGCTTAAAGAAATAGCGTTGTAATTATTTCCCAAGCAAAAATTCTAGCTAAATGCATGTTGTAATATACATGTTACATGAAGTTGCAAGAAAAAAATATTATGTACGTATTCCTTCTTTGTACTTGTTTGGGCTAACATAGAAAACATATGCATTTAGTTTTAGGAAAGCTCATACTGGAAGTTTTTTTTCCGTTTTTGTTTTCTGCACACGTATGTTTGTAGTTTCTCTAGGTGGGTCGTTTTAGTTGTTTGGCCTACGTGTACGTCTATGTATTTATTATCCCAGATGGCGGCATTGAGAATGTAATAACCTAAAATAAAGAACTGACTTTAAACGCATTTCCTATCAACATGGTTTTACATAATTTTCCAAACTACTAGGGTCTAGCGACTGCCACCTACTGTAACAGAGGCACTCTGTAGGTTCGTTTCGGGAGCAATGCCGTTGAACTGGCTGACGATAGGATGCAGGTCCGAAACTGTGGGCCGTTGGTCCTTATAGGTAGCATCGATCCGGACAGGCGTCACAATGTTATAGGTGGGCTAAAGAAATTGTGACTATTATCTATTTTTTAAGCAAATAGTATGATTAATTATAAAATTATAATCATTTTGTACATCTTAATATTATTATCAATAATTTTATCGTCGTTATCATTTGTATCTGACTTTCAACGATTTTATTCGCAAGTATATAAAGCACTATTGCTATAAATATTGTAATCGAAATTTAAATATGTTTTCATTATTATATTGCTCTATGGTACTAGCTACATTAAAGATTTACAACTATAGTCTGAAAAGACTAATTCATATCCCGTGTGCTTATATACAGGTAACTCATAAACGTTACTATTATTGCATATATTGTATATTATTAAGGCGTAGATGATCGAAGATGCTTAAACAGGCCTGACATATTTGGCACATACTGATTACGATAACAAACAACTCATTACAAACAAGACACATCAACTTCTTGCGTGTCTTCAGTGTGGTATTCTCGCAGCGTACTCAAGCCTTTACATAAATTGTCCATCATATATTGCCTTTGCCTGTACAGATCACATCATTATTGTAAATTTTGTATATTTTGTGTTGTTTCTGTTTGTCCCTCAGCAAACCCTCTATGTTTTTATTGCTAAGGAATAATGCTGTCATGATCACTGAAAGTATGGGACAGTAAAATTGTTAAATGAATAAATAATCAGTGACCACCATGTGGGGTTATCATATATATATTTACAGTTATCAAATATCTTTTTTCGTACAAACATTTAATGATTTTGACTTTAATGGATTTTCTTCTCAGTAACTCATGCTAAATTTAAGTCAAGCAGAAATGTATGAATCACAATAAATGTTGGGACTATAACTGCTACGTTCTATCAGGCCAGTAGAAGAGCCATCGTCGGAACCCATGGTTAATATTCTCTTATCATTACATAGCATTGCATACATACACTTTGCCAGAATACCTTTGTCGTCATGAATATATGCATGGAACATTTGACTGGATCAGTGTCAAATCCAGCCAGCCAAACGATTGCAGTTTGTAAACAACAGGCGTCAGTTAGGTTAGTGCCACTATTGACAAAATTTTAACTTCAGTTAAAGAGTAGCGTCAATATAACGCGCATTTTCATTGGACCACTGGTGCTATGAATATTCATGAAAACAATTTTACTAGCGTAATAACCCACGTTCACCATGAAGCAGAGCGGTAAACGTGAACGTGGATTCCAAAGTGTAGAAGAGCACGTTTCTCACATAATAAACATAGATAACATGTGCATGCTCAACGCTTATTTCAATAAAAACGGACATCAGGTACTGGTAATTAAATATGGTAAATAAGGTCGACGACAGTCACAGTATATTTAATTTGGTAAATGTGGACAACAGACTCGCTTCATAAACCTTAGTAAATACGGACTACACACGATTTATATAATTAAATAAATACTGACAATAGACATGCTATATAAAATAAGATAATTACGTACAACTGACACGATTAATCATGTTTCTTGGACACTGATAACAACAGATACGCCTGATAAAATGTTGGCAATTTTTTCATTATTTTAATCGAGTCCAGGTCAGGGCGACATACTCGGTGTGAGGAAGTCTTCCAGCTGGCATATCGGGGATGTTTGTCTAACCGGATGTCGCAAAGTTGTGTGAGTGTGGTGTACAAAACAAAACAAAATCAATCACTAAATTGAAACCTACGCGTATGATGACTCGCTGTGATAAACACACCCTTTCGCCATGGACCACACGACCTTGAAATTTTAACGTGTTTAAACCATTGGTTTCAAATTCCAGTCGGTAATATTCTCCCATTAAGGCGTCCAGAGTCATAGCAATATCCGCAGCTGTAAGAAAAAAAAATGTATTTAACCCAATAACCAAAATAAAGAAAAGTTGTTAACGAATTGCATGATGATGAGGAGGAGGATGGTGATGATGATGATAATAATAATAATAGAAATAATAATGATAATAATAATAGTAATAAATAATAATAATAATAATAATAATAATAATAATAATAATAATAATAACAACAACAACAGTAACGTGTGAAGTCTGTGCTGTGTGGTTTTTTATGGGGATTAAATATTATATGAAGTGTACATCTTCATAAGATCATGTTTTATATATTATATACAACAGCATTTTCGAGAAAATATTCTGAAATATGTTATGACGATTCCAATACGCTTTGCCAAAACCACGCGGAATCTAAAAATAGTATTAAAAGGCTACGTAGCCTCATATTGAAAACACCCTGTGTAAAATAGTAATTCTAACATTATAAATATTTTTCCTCTTTAAACAAAGAAGAATTCTGCCGTGATAAAATAAACGATATATATCGGGACTATTTTAGTGCAATAGAATAGCTGTTCCTTTTAGTTTCCCTACCCATTTTCGTATTGTTGACCAAGCTGACATGTTGTGATATGTTGTTCTTTTAATTAAACTAAAGTTACTAATAACATGAGTATTAAACTGTAATAAGAAATAATATAAAAATTAATTTCGTCGGCTGTTGATATTTATTTAGAAAAAGATAACAAAGAAATACGCGAGGATGAAATAGAACAGCAAAACAGCGGAAACAACCTAACAGCATTGAATAAATTGTAGGGCGCATTTGTGTCCTTTACAAGTCTTTTTTTGTAGCGTTAGAATGGAAATAGGCTTTAAGTTTCCGTGATCTAGCGCACACTAACTATCTCAGGGTTTCGAGTTCAGATGCGTATTATATACTGTTGCGACATGCTAACATTCAATAAGTTTAATCGTAATAACTGTTTTCAATTATGATGAACATCAGTATTCGACCTGTAATAACTGTGCCCGTTTGAAAAAAGTTACGCCATGGGGCTTAAGAAATCACAGTATGGTAAAAGGGCAATATCTTGAACTTCTTCCAATGAGAATCGCTTTGATATTCAAATTATAATAATGATAGTGATGATTATGATGATGATGATGATGATGATTATGATGATGATTATGATGATGATTATGATGATGATTATGATGATGATGATAATAATAATAATAATAATAATAATAATAATAATAATAATAATAATAATAGTAATAATAATAATAATTATTATTATTATTATTATTATTATTATTATTATAATGATGATACAACTATTACTACTACTACTACTACTACTACTACTACTACTACTACTACTATAACTATTACTACTACTACTACTACTACTACTACTATAACTATTACTACTACTACTACTACTACTACTACTACTACTATAATTATTACTACTACTACTACTACTACTACTACTACTACTACTACTACTACTACTACTACTAGTGATTAAGTAATTATAATCATAATTATAATGAAAATGTTTAAACTTACTTATGAAGGCGACTGCCGGAAGGCTGTACCGGAAACACGCCTTTAATTCAAAGCAAGGCATTTTGAAACCCCGTCTTCTTGACAAACACGTGGGACCAGTATCTATGTCAATGACGGAAACACTTGACTGAAGGGAGAAGTCCATATTGATCACAGGCAATCCGTGTAGAAGATACACTGTGTCGGACAAATAGGCGCCGATGGCGATATCTACAATAGATGTATGTATAATATTTGAACTGTGCCTGTTGTCTTTTTTTAAAAATAAAAGCACTAATGTTATGACGAAAGAATGAAATAAGAATGAAATTTAACGTTCAAACAATTAACCATTTCTCTTTCGTCAGTTTAACTTTCGCAGTTGTTTAGTTATCTGTACCAATGCTCGTCATTTTATTTACCTTTATTGAGGAGATGACATTTATGTCATTTATGACAATTATATCTTTATACACGTTTCTCCTCCCGATCGCTTGAGGTATTTTCCGAATTTCGACCCATTGTTTATATGCTGTTCGTAAAATTAACTTCCATCATGATCGCTTCCACGGTAGGAAGAAAAGGGGCGAGCGCTCGAGGTTATGAACGATACATATAAATGTATTTATCAGAGTATGCAAAGGGAAGCTATGGACTACCTCCACTCATTAAGAAAATCGCCCAAAGTCGGCTCATTCACACACATTTATAAGAAACAAATACAATTTCTAACTTACTAAACGGATGTGTAATAAACAAAAGCTTTACCATTTACATCGTCTCCATTCATATCTACAGGTTTTGAAAAAGATATTCCGAATGACGTTAGATCAGATCGCAACTTCTCGGCTCCAATTCGCTGAGTAAAGTGAGGCCAAACGCCATTCACACAACCGTTGTAAATGTATACGGCACCGCTGCCGCCATCTTCATAGGGAGCGCCAATGATAATATCTAGGAAATCATTATATAAAAAAAGTGCAAATTTTTAAATAAAGAAACAAAAACAAGAACTGCACGTGTATATTAAATACGAAAGATACTTTTTTCACATCTAGCATGATGTGTCAATATAATACATTGTCTAATGTGTGTACAGCAGTATTTGTGTGGATTTTATTTTAATCAGATTATTTTCGTCTCGAAAAGGTAACTATTAATCGTTAAGATACGCTCGTCTTTCTGAGCTAGCAATGTCGCATTTATCTGCCAATAAATTTTTAATACGCATTTTTCTTTATCGTAAACACCGCATCCACTCATGCAAATATGTATGAATTTCTATCCAATAAAAAATGCTTCTTACTTATAAAAATACTTATATTTCCAGACTTGTTTTTAGCATTCATTTTTACAACCTACCGTTAAACGAGTCCGCATTAATATCCCCTAGACTACCGATGGCCGTTCCAAACCTACTCCCTGGAACCTTGTTTCCGGTAAGAGGAGTTGCCATTTTCTGGATTTCACAAAAAGGGAATAGTAAATAAGATATATTTTAGCATTAATTACAGCGCCTTCTACATCCATCAATTCATATATATATATATATATATATATATATATATATATATATATATATATATATATATATATATATATATATATATATATATATATATATATATATATATATATATATATATATATATATTTATATATATATATATATATATATGGAGTTGTGACGAACGTTTTAAGAAGGTTTAGCCATATGTGAGGTTTGCAATAGTTAACAAAGTCGTACTCAAGAAACACGAAACGCGGAATATGGTTATTTCTCTGTTATAACGTTTCCAAAAGAAGTAAAGTGTAAATTGTCCTTTGCAACATGTTTGAATATATATTGTCTTCACATTTGCAGGGTAATTTTTTGATAATAATTATAGACAATGTTTACAGTTTTTATTGGCTTCATAACAAAATTTACTTAAAAATAACAAAGGTTCAACATATAATGTTCTGTAGTCTTTACACTAGAACGTATTTCACAGGAGTCTTGCGCGGGACTGATATTTCACTGGAGTGTTCCTTCCTGCCGAAGGCACCGTCATTTAGATTGCAAGCCTTTCTTTTGATTGATTAAATTTGATCACGTGATAGAGATATTTAGTGTCAGCCCTTATAAATTTTTCTTTCATTTGGAACAATAGTTCCGAAATTGCTTTACAATAGATTCTATAATTTATTTTAGAGAATCGTTCTAAAAATGTTTTCCGAGCACAATGTATATACCTAAACATTTTGCTAAAGCGTGCTAGAAAAATACTGTTTAAAGAAAGCCGCGTACATATATTTAAACGGATAGGTGCCGTAGCAAAATCTATATATGAATACCATTTTTTGACAACAATTTATAATTACGGTGAGATTCTGGCCAAGGTAGACGACGACCAATCCTTCATCATATCCACGTCCCCTTGGAGGACTGAATAAAGGTGCCCCGACCATCAAATCCTCAAACCCGTCGCCGTTGACATCCACGGTGCATAGTGAGGCCCCGAAGAATGCGCCCATTGGTATCTAAATACATCCGAATCAATTCTGAGATGACGGTATATTCGATAAAGGTATTCGTTAGAACCTTATAAGCTATAAAAAAAATTTTTATATGATGTTAAAATAATCTAAGTAAGTTTTTTTTCTTAAACCCAGTTCATTGGAATATTAATTCTAGTTAAAATAATGCATAGATAGATCGATAAATAATTGATTCATACAAGACAAATGGTTCCTCAGTACACAGGCAGTATTAAAAAGGACACTTAATCCATCACACAACTTATGGGCACAGTGAAACTGTGTAAACTGCATGTATATTAGTTAATCATACAAATATTCTATTAACATGCAACCGATTTGATCGCCGATTCTTTTGGGAAAGACAAACAAGTTGTTATTTTATTGTTGTCTTATAATATAAATAGATTGATGTATGCTTACAGGGTCTGATCCCTTCGACACAGAACCATTAAGAACGAGGTCGGCGTTGTCAAAGCTGAAGACAGTACGTCTGCTACTATACAGATACACCTGAAGACGACATGGGAAACATTGAAAATATTTTTTTTATCCCCTTTAAGTGGAACAAATACATACAGAAAAAAAATCGTAATCATTATCATCAGCAGCAAAAGCAGTACTACAACCACCACCACTACACAAACCACTTTCACCACTACCAACAACAACATCCGTACCACTATCAACACCACCTTCTGTATACATAACAACATCACTATCATCATCAACAACAAAAACACACTTACCCTTCCCGTAAGATTGTCGCGCGGTGCGCCCATAACAAAATAGATCGTCCCATTTTTAAAGTAGTCCCCACTTGACATGGCGTAACCTTTGGAAGAAGATATAACTTATTACAACAAAAACAAACCATATAATTTATTCAGGCAATATGTTTGGTTAAATATAAGATATTCCTTACACTATACTACAACGATCTTATTTTAAGCCGACAACATGGCATTTATTTATTTTGCTTCCTATTACATACGTATTGTTAGTAGATATGGAACGCAAATTTTATTTTTTTCTCTGCTGTATAATTTATTTGTCACACACAATTCTATTTTTCGAAATTTATATGACATTTCTGTCAAATATCATTCATTTGCAAATTGTCAACATTTCTCTATTGTTTCTTTCTGTGTTAAGTTATCGTCCTTAAATCTTCAGTCACCAGGAGACGTTGTAAACAGATACATGTCTTGTATTGTGTCCATTGTGACTGACAGTGGACTCCTACAGTCATATTAATAAAGAATAATATGTTGTTGTTTTTCTGACAGTGGACTCCTACAGTCATATTCATAAAGAATATGTTTGTTTTTCTGACAGTGGACTTTTACAGTCATATTCATAAAGAATCATATGTTGTTGTTTTTCTGACAGTGGACTCCTACAGTCATATTCATAAAGAATCATATGTTGTTGTTTTTTCTGACAGTGGACTTTTACAGTCATATTCATAAAGAATCATATGTTGTTTTTTTCTGACAGTGGACTCCTAGAGTCATATTCATAAAGAATAATATGTTGTTGTTTTTTCTGACAGGGGACTTCTAAGGTCATACTCATAAAGAATCATATGTTGTTGTTTTTTTGACAGTGGACTCCTACAGTCATATTCATAAAGAATCATATGTTGTTGTTTTTTCTGACAGTGGACTCCTACAGTCATATTCATAAAGAATCATATGTTGTTGTTTTTTCTGACAGTGGACTCCTACAGTCATATTCATAAAGAATCATGTGTTGTTGTTTTTTCTGACAGTGGACTTCTAAGGTCATACTCATGAAGAATCATAGGTTGTTTTTTTCTGACGGTGGACTCCTACAGTCATATGCATAAAGAATCATATGTTGTTTTTTCATGTCTTAAACTAAGAAATTTCCTTAAATCTAAAATAGATTTCCTTAGATTTAAATAAGTTTCATTTATAAAACTATTCAATGTAAAAAAAGTTTTTGTATTTTCATAATTTAAGGAAATTCTTAGTTTAAATAAGAAAAAATAACAAAGATTCATTATGAAAAAAACGACCCTGGCATGCAATCACACACACACACACACACACACACACACACACACACACACACACACACACACACACACACACACACACACACACACACACACACACACACACACACACACACACACACACACACACACATACACACACACACACACACACACACACACACACACACACACACACACATACACACACACACAATACACACACATACACACATACCACACACATACACACACACACACACACCATACACACCTACACACACACAAACCACACAACCCCAAACATAACACACATACACCACACATACACACATACACACACATACACACACATACACACCACACACACATACACACACATACACACACACATACACACACACACATACACACATACACACATCCACACACACACATACACACACACACACACACACACACACATACACCACACAAACACCCACACAAACACACACCACAACCACACAAAACACACACACAAACATACATACACACACACACACACACATTATCCACACACACACACATTATCCACACATACACATTATCCACACACACACACACCACACATTATCCACACATACACACATTATCCACACACACACACACATTATCCACACACACACACATTATCCACACACACACATTATCCACACACACAAACACACACACATTATCCACACACACACACACATTATCTACACACACACACACATTATACACACACACATTATTCACACACACACACACATTATCCACACACACACACATTATCCACACACACACACACACACACACACACACTATCCACACACACACACACATGCACACACACACATTATCCACACACATTATACACACACATTATCCACACACACACACACATTATCCACACACACACACACATTATCCACACACACATTATCCACACACACATTATCTACACACACACATAAATTATCCACACACACACACATTATCCACACACTCACACACATTATCCACACACACACACACACACTGGGCCGACATCTGCTACTCCACCGTTGTTTATATTTGCCGTAGATTAAATCGTATCCGACTTTTTGGACCAAAAATATTCTTATTAGTCATATTTTTAAACTATTGATACCTGAACAGATCTCGCAAAATGCTGTTTATTGATGTCCTACACCTGTATGAAAAGTGAACCATAACGCCACAATCGTCATTACAACAAGTATTACCCATCTGAGCCACGCTGCACAGTTAGCTATTTTTAAACTAAGAAAACCCCGTGACCACTTGTGTTTTAGTTCTTCCACGTCATCCGCTGTGACGTCGATGTCTAGTTTTAGCATGAATCCAAATCGTACTTATTTATAGATTTGAAAAGAATGGGCATATAAAGTGTTGATTAATGAGTTTTACTGCCCTAAATTGAGATTTTGTTGAAATCGACGAAAATTAAAATTAAGTATGATTGTTTCTGCCGAAATTATGCACAAATACCCCAAACAGAGGTCAGATATTGTTACGTATATTGGGTATAGGATAACTGTCGGATACCACCTTTAACCAAAAGGTAGCTGCATGTATCCCACTACCAATTCTACCATGCTATGCTGCGGACAGCGTTTGAATCCGGAGCCTCAAGTACCTGGGACATATACGCTCTACTTATCAGTACTGCGTTGTCTGGTACGGTTGTCTTGAATTAAACGGAACAAAATGTTGAAACCTAAAATCAGTTCGATAGGTTACCGGCCAACTCGGAGTCACCGGTTGGAGCCTTCTCATTGTGTGTAATGTAAAGGTTCGTCTGCCTCAGATCTACGAACCCGCCGTTCCAGTCTCGAAGCCCTGGGGCACCCATCAAAATATCCGGACCCTGGGGGGTAGGAGGAGCGGGGATAAGTTGTAAATTTGACATATTCTTTTCTGAGTTTCGATGCTAAAATTTGTAATCATCTGCATTGTTATAAGATACAAAGTATAGGCTTATACGACGAACAGAACCTAGCCGAATACAGGGTTGCAATTATAACTATTCAAATCTTTCGATGTAGTGAAAAAATGCTCAAACATTACCAACCATACCACTAGTAAGTATATTTCATACGAGTCTGTCCTGAAGTGTTTATGGAACTTAAATAGATATAATAGCCATAGGCTCGCTTACTATCATTTTTCTTGGACGTATTTTATAAATTTTTGTATTAAATGACAACGAGTGTCTGAATCATCTTATCGCATGATTTTAGTCGCCAATATACGATTTTACGAAGTTTAACAACAAAACTTATTGAAATAGTGGTATGAGACGATCTGCATTATGATGACGTCGACAACGTCATCAATCAAAAAGATGTATAGCACTAGTGTTATGTAACAAAATATGTAAGTTGAATGGAAACAAGTAGAATCATGTGAAAAAAATCGATTAGGCGCGCGATGCCATCATGCCATCCTATATGCTGTTTCTAATAAGTCTCGTTGGTAATAGCGGAATTTTATTGATTTTGTTTGTGGGGAAATTAACAAGATAACAAAAAAAAGGATAATAAGACGCATTAACTACCAATAAAATAAAATAAGTATGTTATTCTTTCAAAACGAAAATTTGAAATAATTACCTGTGTGTAGTGCACGGAGGCACCTTGACCACCCATACCGAAGAGGTACTTCCCGTTATCTGGACCTCCGAATACCCTTTGTTTCATGGGGTCAACAAGGCAGGGCAATGTACGCACGTTGGAACTGTTGAAATCCATTGGTATCTCGTAACACAATCCATTCATGAACAGATGATAGCTGCCCAAGTAATATTGGTTATACCAGCGGTGAGCACACGTCTGAATGGATAGAAACCCAGATTTAAATCAATAAGAAGTGTTAATTAATGTTTTAAATAAATTAAAAAAAAACTTTTTTTTTCAAATTTATATAAGGAATGCATAAAAGTATAAGTCGGTTTAAAATGACCATATCGGATTTTAGCATTACATAACATTGTCAATCTGAAAATTTGTAAACAATGCCTGCTTGAAAAAAACAACAACACAACAACTATGGACTCAAAATGCATGTGAAGAACAAGCCTGAATCGAAAAGAAAAACTTTACAAACGTTTCTTTTCTCGAGAATTTGAACTTCATTACGACTAGATTTCATGCATATTCCTTGTCCTAGTCATTGTCTGTATATATCAATATTATTGCATACTTCTGTCCAAAGTAATTTCGGCAAAATCTAATAGGTTCGCTTTTGAATTTGAAATATGAAATAGTGAAATGTTACGTTCATCAACACACATGTATAAACCGCTAATAAGTATTATTGGATATACATAAAAATTACCTCCCTTTGAACTAACAATGCTATTTTAAAATAAAAATTATGTCTGTAGTATACATGTAATAAAAACATACTATATGACAAGCCTTGTAGTAAAGCTACAACTTCATGTGCCTGTCCAAAGGTCTTTTAAAGTGGCTTGGCAACAATTTTACGTAGGTTTCTGGCACAGAGAACCACGTGCTCTGCATTTCATATGCATTTGAATGTGCCAACAAGCGTATTTTTAAATTAAAGTTGGTATACCACAGTTTGAACATTTTGTCTCAAATAACCAAATAAGTCATTGTTACCTGAAAGGGTCCAGAAAAATGCTGTTCAATGATGCCTAAGATCTGTGTGAACAGTGACGCATAAATCCCCACTCCTTATTGCAAACAGGTAGTTCCCATCTAAGCCATACTGCAGTTATTTTTTGTTATTTTTTTAAACGAGGAAATCCATGTAACCACTTTTGAGATCACGTTAAATCACTATCGCGATAATCCCGTCTGACATCTAATTATAAAAGAGATTACTATCGTGCTTATTTTTTTATATTTGAAAGTAATTGATTTAAAAGCGGCATATTTAACGAATTGAACTGCCTAATAATTAACTTAAAAATTCACCTGAACGTAAATCTAAGTATTAGTTTAAGCAGGACATACGCAAAAAATTCATAGAACTGAAGTAAAACGTTTGTTTAATACCAAAAGAAAAATATCGGCTTTGTGAACCTTATTATTTGTTATTATTTTTGTTTGTTGCTTTTATGAGATACTAAAACAATTTATATGCATTTAGTCGATTGGGAAACAATTTTTTCTCAACTGCGAGTAGAACCAATACTACGGTAGTAAGTATCTAGCGAAATGTAAATGGTCATGTCCATTTCGTGATCAGTCTGGGGGTGGATCTCGGCAACCACTGAACTACGGAGACCACTTTGGTTAGACACTACCATTATTCAAGAGATATGTACCGAATATAGGACAAACCATCCCATGGACAAAACCTCCCATGCTATTTTTAATGGGGTGGACAAAACATCCCACATGTTTTGACAGGTTGGACAAAACATCCCACATGTTTTGGCAGGGTGAACAAACCATCCCATGGACAAAACCTCCCATGCTGTTTTTGATGGGGTGGACAAAACATACCACATGTTTTGGCAGGGTGGACAAACCATCCCATGGACAAAACCTCCCATGCTGTTTTTGATGGGGTGGACAAAACATCCCACATGTTTTGGCAGGGTGGACAAACCATCCCATGGACAAAACCTCCCATGCTGTTTTTGATGGGGTGGACAAAACATCCCACATGTTTTGGCAGGGTGGACAAACCATCCCATGGACAAAACCTCCCATGCCGTTTTTGATGGGGTGGACAAAACATACCACATGTTTTGGCAGGGTGGACAAACCATCCCATGGACAAAACCTCCCATGCTGTTTTTGATGGGGTGGACAAAACATCCCACATGTTTTGGCAGGGTGGACAAACCATCCCATGGACAAAACCTCCCTTGCCGTTTTTGATGGGGTGGACAAAACATACCACATGTTTTGGCAGGGTGGACAACCATCCCATGGACAAAACCTCCCTTGCCGTTTTTGATGGGGTGGACAAAACATACCACATGTTTTATCAGGGTGGACAAAACATACCACATGTTTTTTGCAGGGTGGACAAACCATCCCACGGACAAAACCTCCCTTGCCATTTTTGATGGGGTGACAAAACATCCCACATGTTTACGACAGTGTGGACATAACATCCCGTGTCATTTTGAAATGGTGAACAGAACATCCCATACCGATTTATGCTGATATATTTCTTTTTTCCCAATTGCTACAAATATTTTAATAACTTATTATTTATGATATAGGTAAAAATTAATTATACTAACGACATTTAATTCATGCAGTATTAGCTGCAATAGTTTATCTTACTGACTTGTGAAAGTCTACTCTGTTGTTTTTCTGTTGTATTCACTTAGTTCAAAATAAACCTACTATATTCTCTAATTTGACCAATTATTCATCTATATCCATAATAAGTACCATGTGCTATGAGGTGTTTGCGTTGTTACTTATTCTATTTTAAAGTATGGTCAATTTAACTATAAATGTTTCATAATCATTATTTAACTGCAAGTATTTATTGTAAGAGATTGTGATCATAATAAGACTATGCAGTGCAGTTTTCATTTTAAAAGTTGAATATGTACAGTATTTGTTTTCATGAAATGATTTCTTAGTTTGTTTGTATTTATATGTATCTCACATCATGACAATTTAACCTGTTCTTTATTGTTTGCGTTTTTGCTTCCGTCATCAAACCCAATTAGCACTCCACACCCATTAACATTAAATTCACAGTGAGATAACATTAAATTGGCAATAAAAACTTGTTTGGAGTTCAACTGGAGAATAAAGTTTGCAGGATTAGAATTTGGAACTTTCTGAGTGCCCAGGTTGAACAAAAACAAAATGGGATGTTTTGTCCACCGTGTCAAAAACATATAGGATGTTTTGTCCATCGCCTCAGAAATAGCAAGGAAGGGTTTGTCCTGGGGATGTTTTGACCAGATTCCATATGTACCATGATGCCTCGGTTGCTCTTGACGTCCATGGAGACACCGAGCCATTGGTTATCCCGGCCGTGGATTATCTTGTGAGTTGAGCCGTTATTTTTCACTACGTCGTTGCCATTTTTGCCTGGAATACAAAAAATGTTTTTGTCAGTGTCGCATTGTTAACAAAAAATATTCAAAAACGTGCATCCGAAGCAAGGCGATTAGAACCGCCAACAAAATTAAACCCCTGGTAATAAGTAAATATGACATTCCTTTCACAGCCCGCTTCTCCGTGGTAACTGTCCTCACACTCACATTTATATGTAATACCGGGCAAGGAACATGGCCTTCCTTTTAATATATGTCAAACGTCTGCATTTTTGGAGGTTTATTGACCAAACCTGCAGAAACAAGATGACATCCTGGTAAAGGGGTGCCGCTTTGCAAACGTTTACATGTTAAAGTAAGACAGAGAAATCAGGGATTTCCTTGAAATCACTAAAACTTTCATGGAATTCGTGAAATCACCTTTTCATTTAGCGATTTCATAAATTCACTAAAATCCCTAGGCATTTCATGCAATTTCTGAATGAACCAATGTTATATTACTCAACTTTGCTGGACACATTTTAATAAGACTATGAAGTATCATAGTACAATTTTTATTAACAAAAAATATCTTTCAAGCCTTCTTTAAAAATATACAGTTGCTTTTAAGCTTCAAAAGATTAGTTAAATCCATTGATTTGTTACAGATTTGAGAAGTTTTCTAATCCTTTTCTATGAAGAAAAAGATCCTTCTCCCCCTTACAGTAACATATTTTCGCACCTATGCCAATAGGTATAAAATGTGTGAATTGTGATTTCCAACATTTTAAGACACTAAAGGATCATGTGTCACACACTTTCCTGTATTGATAAGATTAGGAATTTCAAATGCAGGTGAGAACAGAACAGAACAGAACAGAACATACATTTATTCATATTTGTACAAAATACATCATCTTAATCCAATGAAAAAAATCAAACAGAACAGAACAAATTTTATTTTGACTTGAATAAACATACGTTGTCTAATAACAAACTTCAATCAACAAGTTATTAAGTCACGTGGTATAAATACATGTGTCTACTAACATAGCTGTTTTGGAGAGTATAAGTTATATTGAAATAGTTTACTTATGCTAAGAACATTTACTAACTTAAAATATTTAAGTAATTATTTCTAACCTTAAGAGCTTTTTTTTTTGATAAATTGGGCTATGTTCAGAAGTAATTTCTTTTTGATGTAGCCATCGGTAAGTTAAACTTATGGACCGATGGTCTACGGTAAACAGTAGTTTCTATATATGCTGTGCTTTGATCTTCATATCATTGGCATACAAGTATAAAATGGTTAATATCTTCAATATCTCTTGCGTAACAACAAGTACAAAAACGTATATTGCTAGGTAAGTAATTGCGTCCAAAACGACCTGTAAATACACTAAAGGATCGTGTGTCACACCTTTTCCTGCATTTATAAGATTAGGAATTCCAAATGCAGGTAAGAATGGATACAACAAAATATTTGAAGAGAATTTTTACCCAGAAACCTGGGGAGAATGCATTTTAAGCTTATTTTTTGTTTATACATAGTACGGTATTGTCCGGGTCGGCAATGAAACTTTAACTTATTCATAGGTGGAAACCACCAACCGAAGAATTTTAGAGGAATTACCTTGAACAATATTATATTAGAAAAATACACTCGAAAAAATTAGCAAATCGTTTGATTAAATGGAATCAAAACATAAGAAATTTATAGACTATTAATTAAGATTCCAAAAAAGGAAATCAACAACAGATTGTATATTTTTTCTCCAAGCAATAATTAAAAAATGCGGAAAAAAAACTAAACACATCATTTCTAGACCTAGAAATAATATATGATACAATAGACTGAATATTCTTTTGCGTTAACTATTAGATGACATTGTGAGCTGTAAGTGTGAAAATGCCCTACAATATATGTACTCTGTGGTTATGACAGCAGTTCATTATAATGGATCAAAATCTAACTACATCCCTTCACGACCAGACCTGGTAGCGTAATCGGTAGTGCGTCGGCTCCAGGTACGGCAGGTCGCGGGTTCGATACCGGGCCGCGACATACCAAAGTCGTTAAATGGTAGTGGTATAGCTCCCTTCCTAACGCTCAACACATATAAGGGTAGTTCCACGACTGTCAGGATAATGTGACTGGTTGTGGTATCATGCCAGGTGTTCCAGACATGCTATACACAGTGATGACAGCGTATATCTGTTTCATGTCTCCAGATAACTGTAATACTGCTGGTGGGACGATAAACCCAATAAGCATAAACATATAATTTCAAATGTCGGGGTACAGCAAGGTGTATGCTTATTCTTTCTTTACGACATAATTAATAGCATTAACAAAAATATTACCGGAATTTTTATTATTATTATTATTATTATTATTATTATTATTATTATTATTATTATTATTATTATTATTATAGATCCTTTGTTAATTCATTTATTTATATTATATCGATCTATTAATGTTTTAGCATATAGTTCTATAAATGAAGTCATATGAACCATGTCTTATAAAATTATAAGTACGAGTATATTTTCTCAACTTCCTTCCACGCTTTCTTTAGATGTATAATTATGTAACATGTGTTATGTCTTTATGTACTTTTTAATGGTCTTTTGGGGTCTACTTAAGTGTAACAATGCTGCCATTGCTATATAATGAGTGTGAAAGCTATGCTTAAGCTTAATTATATTTAAAATCGATTTCTATTCTAATACATTCTACAATACATTTTGACTTGATAGGGACACAAATGCGAACTACCATGCGATCTACAATTAATGCAATGATGTTAGGTTATTTCCCTTGTTTGGCTGTTCTATTTAACCCTGAGTACTTACTGTTTATTTAAGAATATCAACAACCGACGAAATAATCATAATTTCATACTTATATTATTAGTAAAACAAACCGTTACTTTCCAAGGGTAACGTTTCAGGCAAATTACTGGTGAACGAAAAGAACGATTTATCAGATGACGTCAACTTGGTCAACATTACGAAAATGGGTAGGAAAAGTATAAGGAGCAGCTATTCAATTACAGTAAAATAGTCATGATTTATGCCGTGATATATCGTTTATTTTATCGTGGCAGAATGCTTCTTTGTTAATAAAGGTAAATTATTGATAATGTTAGAATATATTAAGAAACTCCGTGTCAAAAGTGTTTAATCTCCAAAGAGTTGTAGTACAATTTACAGTATCCGACTTACCGTCAACGAGTATTTCTCGGATGGAGGAGGTATTCTTGTCATCGAGTGTGACCTTGTAAATGGCACCAGGCCGGGTAACGTTTGGTAGGTAGGTGCTGTTGTCCCTAGGGGCTCCCACTAGGATCCTGTGGAAGCACAGTTTATACATAATTAAATCATATACACATTTATATACATCACCATGCATACATACTTACTTGTTGATATTACATTTTATTATAACACGCTAGCTCAAGAAATACAACGAAAATCCAAAAAATCCCTGTGCAACTATGTATATAGAGCTATTTTCATAGTTAAATTTTGAACGTTTTAGTATGATTTAGATGACTAATAGGCCCATTGGACTGGGTGTTATTCGTATATCACCTTTATCGTTGCACCTTTTTTCCCGTGTTGTACACTTGTCACTATATTAAACTTTTTAAGTTTAAAACAAGTCATGGTTTTTGTGATCGCCAAAGAAAAAGGAACTATGACTATCATATTTTATTAAATTGTGTACAACGATACTTGTTTTGATGACAGAATAAATGATAAAGAATAACAAATTAAGATACCGGAAAACTGGGGCAATTTTGTGACTAAGGAACTTTAAGTCTGGGAAATTGTATTTGTGTTCACCCTAGATCTACTATGTAAGTGAATACTGGCCTAGCTGAGCAGATCTTGGTAAATATACTTTCTTATTGTTTTACATTATTTAGTTATTGTGTATTTGTCGCCACTACAATTTCCCACACATTGCAACAACGGTGACTCCACTATACGGTGACGTCAACTCTTTACTACGACGCACCACAACTAGCCGAACCTGGTGATGTGTGCTTCCATATTGTAAAATATTTTATTGTGGAAAGAAAAATATTTAATATGTACTATATTTTATATTTATGATTAACACTTACAAATAGCATGTAAATTAAAAATACCTGATGTAAAACATACTGATAGATCTTATTCTAAAAAAGCAACAGCAATAGTGATGGGAAAGAATGTGTGTGTGTGTGTGTGTGTGTGTGTGTCTGTGTGTGTGTGCGCGCGCGTGCGTACGTGCGTGTGTGTGTGTGTTTGTGTGTTTGTGTGTGTGTAATATAATTTTATAAACTGATAAAGATTTTAATATTGTATATGTGGTCCAGTTATTTCATAGGGCACGATAAACTATCCGCTACTGGATCGACATAATTTATTAAGCAAAGCGCTGAAAAGCTGAACGACAAAAAACGAAAACAACACCTCTTCTTAAAATATAGATTATACATTGGGACACAAATTACAACAGTCACTAACATTCGATAATAGAAAATATTTTTAAGATAAACTATTTTCTATTTGACTGCATTTCTACTAATATAAGGTTTAAACTAATCCTCGTCGGTGCTGCCGAACTCGGCCACAATACACAAGTTCGAAATTACTCCAGTTATTTATTTCATCAACACTATACATCTGTGATCTGAATCTAAAAATCCCGAACGCGCCATTCTTTTTCGAACGAGTGCGGTAACTTAAGACTGAGATGCTGGCCTCTGTCATACATAACCTGGCAGAAGGCACGGAGCCCCGCGTTGGATATTGCATATAAATGTATCTTAGCCTAGCAAATAATGCATAGTCAGTGGAACACTTGGTCTAATAACAGTTCGCACCCCGGTTTTGATCCTAACCGCTAGGTTATTCCTACGTGACATTGTTCATTAGACAGTACTAATTTATTTTTTAAGCATTCCTGGACACAAATGACGAGTCTAGTTGCCTTCGACATACATATTTGTTTCTGTCTATGCACTGCCTTTTCCCAGGCATTTGCTGACCGCGAGTAGTCAATGTCATTGAGGGTCAATCATCCGTGTTTCCGAAAGACAGCTTCAAATGAGTCTGAGACTAAACAAATGACATACGTAAACATTCTCGATTCGTATCATATATTGAAAAAAAAAATTATATTATAGTCAGCGGCCACTTTTGAAAAGTACAAGATTACAATATAAGAAAATATGATTTAATAAACATGTGTTTTTACTGTACTCAGCATTTAAAGATCTTCAGACATGGTTTTAAAAACGTTAAATTAATAAGTAGATCGCTTTGTTAGAACATTTTTTTCCATTGCGTATAAAAATTTCATATCGATGCATCTTGAAAATCAATATCGCACACCCGATCGCGCGCACTTGCTAGTTTAACAATGAAACCGGACATTTTCCTCCTAAAACTAGACTAGAAACTGCGACATAAACATAAAACCTATTCATCATTTGCTGAGCTATTGGAAGATATGTGTGTGCTGCATATCGCTTTCTTGTTTATGCATGCACAATGTTAAAGCTCTAGCTCTATTGTGGTTTCTGGCTAGAAAAGTTTCATTGTTATTTGCATGTGTAGCCATATAGAGAAATGGCCACGCCCTGGCGGCAATGTTTTTTTCGACTGATCAAAATTCTTTGAACAATACTGATACAGGGCCAACCAAGGAAAATGTATACCAAATATCACTTTTTTCAAATATCCCGCTTTTGTAATTTTTTGCAATATTATTTTCTAAGTTTTCCTAAATATTTATGAAAAAAACTTCTTGTTTCCCCTGCCTATTGCGGCTTGTGAGAAAGTTTGGTTGGATCAGCGGTTTAAGAGGAGATGTCGTCTAAAGAAGAACTTTTACGGACACATTACGCCGGACACCGGAAGACGGACTATCGCAATAGCTCACCGAGAATAAGCTCATGCGTGCTCAAAAATAAAAAGAAAACAAAAAAAAAGATAATACAAATAATAATTCGACTGAAGAATTAGAGAGGAATAAAAGAAAGAGAGGAAAATAGACAAAAGGACTATGACGGTGTTGCAAGAGAAAAAAAGAAGGAAAAAAAAAGAAGCAGCGAAGAAGAATAAGGTGAAGAACATAAAAAAGAGGAAGATGAAGAAGAATAAGGTGAAGAACATAAAAAAGAGGAAGATGAAGAAGAATAAGGGGAAGAACATAAAAAATAAACAAAAGCAGATTAAGAGACAGGAATAAGGGGACTAACATAAAAATAAAAAGGAAAAGGGGACGATATTATGAAGAGAAAGATGAAAGTGAAAAAGAAGAGGAAAGCAAAAATAAGAAAAACAAGAAGACAAAAAGAGACGCTTTCAGTATAGTGCGCCGGTGGTTTAACCTAGACATTTACTTAAAGTCTTTCTTTTCAAATAATAGATAGACGTCGCTATGGTAACCATACATGTTTCACCGCAATTTATCTCAAAAACGAAACAAAACATCATTAAATTAAACATCATTTAATTTTAATAAAACAAAAACAACAACGCGATATTGCACAATGTTCAACTCATTAAACCTTGCACAGAATAACGAAGCTTGCACGTTATTAGAATGACTAACATCTGAATACTGCATTTTTATATAAAAATAGTGTGTTTTTTTTTCTAGTGTTTATGTAACAGAAACGTCAATATCTATTTTGAAGTATTTTCATTATGTTGACTCTTGCCACGGTAAATGAACTGTTATAGGAACAATTCAATATTGAAACAGATAAAAGCAATTATGATATGCTTCAGTTAGTTTAAATATATATATCTTGTTGTAATGACGACAAATTAAATTAAGAAAATCAGTCTCTTACCATTTTTCCGTTTGTGTTTTCAGCATCGCAACCGAGTAACCATAGTAACTACCAGCTCTGGGTCCTTTATATTCCTGCGGACTCGCTGTATCCAAGTTAAAACTGCAGCATCCATTAAGCAAAGTCAACAAAACACACACAAACAAACAAATCCTGTTCTTGTTACATATCATATTTTTCTTGACTAGTAAATAATCCACTTGTAGTGTAACTGAAACGAGTGACGGCTTTATCCTTTAAATCAGTTGACATGCATATTATGAAAATGACTGAAAAAAATATTTCTTCCACTATCTCTTAATGAGATTTGCAGTGAAAATAGCATGTGGATTTGATAACCAATTTCACGGTTTTAAGTTAAATGAATTATTTTAATCTAATCATTGAAATATATAACACTTGTTCCTCAAGACAAAGCGCAGATACGAAAATCAAAGACTTCCATTCTCGGACAAAGGCGGGTGACCGATTAAATAACACAGGGTCAATACTGTCATTTACTTTAATTCAATCTCAGAATATCAACATAACCACATTATAACATATAAAACCCGATTAAAGCAAACTTTATTTCCCTTCAAAGATACCGCACAAAGCAACATTAAAAAAAAAGACAACAACAAAAAAAACCTTGAATAATTATATCCATCTGCATGAAGACCGAGAAACTTATTTCCTCTCCCTTTAAACCAGATAGATAAGACTGGCTACATAATATACACATCATGCCAATTAAGATCATCGAAATCTTGAAAACAAGATGTTACTTCCTATAATACCGGACACTGCACACAAAGATACTTGATTTTATGTATATTTAATAAATCAGGGGCGGAGTCAGAAAATTTTGGTGGTTATGGGGTATGAATCACTTTAGCGCAATAAATACTAGATATATATACACAGTAAGGAATCTTTCCTAACTTCTATATAACCAGTCACCAGACAAAATGTGTTTCCCAAAATTTCAAACTGTCCTAAAATGCATGAATTTCATACTTCTTTAAGTTATGGCAATTTGCTGTAAATGTGCTAAAACATCACTTATTTATGAAAAAAAACTGCTACTACCCCTTTATCGTTGTTGAACCGGAATTTTCACACATTTGAATATGTCACATGTGTGAAGAATTCGTACGACTTCCTCACAACTTGCGTGGCAAATACGTACGAATATGTCACACATTTGTGGAAAAAAACCCATTGAACAAAATACGAATTCCTCACATTTCGAAAAAGGTGGAAACACAATTTCTATAATTTTGTTCATTCGAAATTTTCACTTATTAACATCTCTATATGACTCTTAGACGGATCTATGGGAGGGCGTTTTATGCTTCACTTAGAGAGGGGAATATATTGTTGCCTGTGCCGTCTGTCCGTGTCTCTTTAGGACAATAGGTCAGTCAGTCAGTCCGTCCGTTCGTTTGTCCGTCTGCAGTCATTTATCTATATCGGGTGCTCAGGAAAATATCAAAGATACTGAGATGTAATATAGTTGTTACTTCAACGACTGTTAAAGATTATTGAAAGAAATTGCAATGGGGAAAACTATGACTCTCGATTGTTTTTAAAACTTATTTCACTTGTAAGGGTGAAAATCAAAATTGTTAAGCTGCAACTTGTGCTCATTGAAAGAAATTTAGATACACAGATCCATTAATCTGGATGGTCCCACTTTATTTATATTCCTTTATCAAATAAAAATGACAGGAGTATAACTTGAAAAGTATTGAAGTCTGCCTGACCATAATTACTGTAAGACAACTTTGCACACTGGAGAAAATTCATGTAAGAGTTATTCTGTTCTCATATTTACCAAAACGACTTTATAAAAAATGTAAAAATATAAAAAAAAAAACATTATAATAAATTAAAGATCTTAATAGTAAATTGTGAATAGTATTAATAAAACTGTTAAAACAATCAGGGGAAAAGGTAATTTAAAGTATTTAATTGTGTTGTTTAAGCTTGTTAAATAATGAAAAAGTTATTTTGCATTAATTAAAAATGCTAACATAAATTATTATACATCATTACTCATTATAACAAATGCGTATCAACAAATGAAGAATATGTATGAACTGCACTTAGTTGTAAACAACATGGTACTTTTAACATTTATCTTAGTAAGATCTGTGTACACTACCATTCCAGTGACCGATTTGGTCCCCTAGGCTAATTTGAATAGATCTTCCTAAGTGCTACATTAGACAATCCGGTTTCGGTCAATCTCCCATGCAGAGTTGTCGTTCGTTCCTCTCTCAGACACCTCTGCAATGGGCTCACATCAAGATTTTTGACGGAAATTTTAAAGTGTTATTTTAAGGATATTTTCAAATTAAAATAATACTACTACATAAAATGAATAAATATCTACTTAAAAAGACATATATTGAAGTAAATAATTAAAGATATTTAATTAATTCAAGCGCACTATTTTTGAAAGAATAACATAGAGATATTAATGCGCATTTGTAAATAAACATGGACGTGATCCACGAGTCAGTTTTGAAAGTCACGTGGATCGAAAGTAGTCCCGACATTAAGTGAGCCAATATTGCAATAACAGAGGTGAATGTATGAGCCGATGGTAGAGAGTGAGATATAGATTGAACAATTGACAATTTTGGTTCGAAAAGAAAGATCTAGTTTATCTGTTTTTGAAGGGGCCTGAAGTTGTGTGATAGGTTCGACGCAGCATTACACACGTTGGACCAAGGTCGAGTTGAGTTGCCGTGAAATCCTTTACATTTAACAGAATCAAAAGAAAAGAAAAAAAACATAAGTTCGAGCAGTATTGTTTCAAGTCTGTGTGTATTGAAAATAGTGGGAGAAAGTCGAAAGGAGAAAAAAGGGGAGAAAAGAAGCGAAGGTTCATTGACACAGGCAAAATGTCAGAGAGAATGAGGTTCGTGTGGGGTTCGGGCACAAGTGAGTCGTACACAATAATTTATATATTAAAGGAACCAAGAGAGACACTGTTTGAATCTCAAACCGAGCAGAAAAACAGAGGGTAATGGTCATGATGCTGAGAAGAGTGAGGAAGTTGACATCCCTGTATTTACATCGCCGGACGTACGAAGCAGCAAAGCAGGTGCGGAGTTAAATCAACGTCCCCTAATCAATGGCCATAAAACACGGACTGTGATTGAGGATAAGATTAGTGAGCACAATGATAAGATTCTGAGGGTGATGCAGAGTTTTATGGAAAAACTGGACAACATTGAAAAAAAGTTGGAAAGGCTAGAAGGTGTAGAGCAGAGAATGTTTAGCTTTGAAAAGGAGGCAGCACAGATCTGGCTATTTATCAAGAAAAGTCAATCGGAGATTCTGGAAAGGACCAACAAATTGGAAGACAGAATAAACTCACACGAATTCAGAACGGACCAGCTAAGAGATAAAGTAGAAAGGTTGGAGAAGATGTCAGAACAGGCAAGAGAGGAGATGTTGTACCTAGTGTCACAGTTGATGCGCAACAAGCTCCTTTTTAGCAACATTAGTGAAGATAATAACGAGCAACCAGGAAATGTCGAAAATAAGCCGAGGTCCCCCCTCTGTGGAAAATTGAAAATGGCGCAACAAGAGGTTAACAGCATTAAGTTTGTGCGGGTTCACTAAATCGGCCAAAGAATGCAGGGACGTCCACGACAGATTGTCGCCGCTTTCAGTGACTTTAAGGAGAGAGAATCTGTTAGAAAATTGGGAAAACTCCTAAAAGGCACACAATTCTACATAAATGAACAGTTTCCTAGGGAAAACGGCTGATCCCCAAAATGAGAGAAGCTAGGGAAAGTGGCAAAAGGGCTTGGATAAGTTACGATATTTCTTACATTGACGGTAGACGAGTGAAAATTGATTCACCATAGGATTTTGCCAAACATGAACTAAGTATCTAAGCCTGGAACTGTAACGTCTTAACTAAGAACAAATTAGAATCAGAATTCCTTTTAGAAGCTTTTAATCAACATGATGTTCTATTTTTGTCTGAAACATGGGCAAACGAAAATAGTGATTTTAATAGGAAAGTTTTGAGTATCACAACTATTTTTTTAGAAAGCATCAGCATAAAAAAGCCAAAACGGGCCAGTGGGGGCATTGTGCTGTATATCCGGCATGAAGTAGCTAAAGGTATGAAAATAATAAGGAACCATGCTGACACCATAATATGGTTAAAATGGGATAAAGAGTTCTTTCACACCGACAAAACAACATATGTTTGTTGCACATACGTGTGGCCTGAAAATTCACCTATGCATAACATTGAATTTATTGATATATACGACACTCACATAATCATTGAACTATGTCAATCCACTAGGCTACGTATCGGCAATGGTCGGTTAGTAGCAGAACAGAACAGAACAGAAATTTTATTTAGATTTATACATTGGTATTGTACATCATCTTTGCAACATATAAACATATAAATAGTAAATGTGTCTCGTGGATCTAAACGGATAATTTTGTTTTATCAAAACTTCAAACAGTATTTAGTCAAAACATATATAATACAATATAATAGTACATTCTGAAATAAGGAACATCTATTAACTTTTAATCGTCTGTATTAAGTGAATCTAAAGCATCTAAATTTGTGTAAATGTCTATTATCATAAATGGTCCATTCATTTTCAAATATATCTATTTATTTAAGTAGATGTAATCTTATACAACCGTAAAATTGCACAATTAATAACAAAACTTAGTAAAATTACACAAAATATCAGGATTTTAGGACAGGATATACTCGGCGCATGTACGTACGTGTCCACGGTCGGGTCGTCACTCATTGACTACCTACTAGTGATGTGCTGATTATCGCATAGTCGCCGACATCGGTTAGAAAAAACTAGCCCGACGCGACAATCGATTACTGTATGGCCGAAAGCGACGTCGCGGTAATTCGGATTTTTTTACCGTGCCAAAGGGAAACAATCCAAACAGAAAAATGACAGACAAAGGCGAGGATGAAAATAACAATGAATCTTGTCTTCGTCCCCATCCGGGAAAAAAGAAAGTCAGTAGCATGGGACTACTTCTTGTTCCGGCAAGATCAAAACGGAAAGCTGGATACAAGCGTGGCGATATGCAAAATATGTTGCAAATCCTTTGCAAAAAAAGGTATGATTTCGGACGAACATGTTTCGGATAGTATTTCTAGTAATAATCAGTGCACATGTAGCACAAATGATATAAATGTATGATGATGGCATTTTCAATCACATCTCGTTTTTAATAAACTGTCCAAAATATAAATTCATGAAAATTTATTCTTCTTCTAAAGTCAGGATATCTAAAATAAATATCAGCAGTGGGCAAGTTTTTTATATAATAGTAACAGTACTGTGGCAGTGCAGATAATTTCAAGATTTAAATTATGTTTTGCGTACCACTGTTCTACCAACATAGAACATAACACATTATCATGTTTTCATGTGAAATGTGCATTCCATTGCACACTAGCTACTGAACAGCAAACCTGGTTCTGTCCTACTAGCTGACTTGTGTCATAAAACAAATCTTATTCCACAGGCGATTCATTTCTGCCCACCATAAAAATTAAAAAAAACTAATTATAACTGGCTTACACATCGATTGTAGAATTTTCCAACCAATTACTATCACTAGTTAAGAGTAACTTAAGACTATTGACTATTGAGTTGAGTCTGGTTGATCTTCTAGTCACTTCATTTTTTATTGAACATTGTTAAATTGTTTATTGTTATTTAATAAATATAAATACTAAAAAGTCTAGAAAAGTTATTATAATATATCTATGAGTTTCTATAACTATAGTAAAAAGATGAAAAAGTCTTAATATACATCCGATTAATAATCGGAAAGTTATCGATAGTGTCCCAACCGATTGAACCGATAATCGATTGTAGAATTTTCCAACCGATTACTATCACTACTACCTACTATTGCGCGAAAGTGATTTTAAAAACATAACAAATTTCGTAATAGGCGATTTTAATTACTTGTCGGACCATGCACCGCTAATTTCTGTAGTAAGGTGTTATAAACAGGAAAATAAGACACGGAAAGCCGCCGTTACTACCCAGCGATGGAATGAAATGGAGAATGAGACATTTCGCAGAGGTCTGATTAGTTGGTTACCCGATCTTAACAATAGCACGAAAAATATAGTCGGTTCGGATAGCAAAGTTGACAATTATGGCGGATCCTCAATTTTTAAAGGTTAAACAACCAAAACCTTATATAAAAGGGGCGCGGAAAAGCAGGCTGGTTTGATTTTGAATGTTCAGATTGGGATTGGGATTGGGATTAGCCAACATTATTGCCGATACTGTGCAGCGACATTTCTATCATTATAGCAAAGGGGCACTTAAGAGGTGCAGGAGGGAAGCCACTACTACCAACTTTAAAGTCTTTGGTTTGACCCGGCCGGGGTTTGAACCCGCGACCTCCCGATCCGCAAGCCGACGCTCTACCCCCTGAGCTTTTGCGGCCGGTTGAATGTTCAGAGGCAAAACGTGAATTTATGGATGCCTTGAAAGTATACAGCCGATATAGAAGCGATTTGAGAATAGAATCTTATTCTGTAACAAGAAAACTCGATGTAAGAAGTTGATAAATAAAAAACGACGTCTTTTTGAATTGCTAAAAGTTAATGAGTTAGAAAAGATGCGCTTTGCGAAGCGTAAAGATTTCTGGAATTTATTTGGAAGTGGTCTGATAAAGGCAATGGCTTATAATTAGAGAACTTTTACAAATATTTTGTGGATCTAGCAGGTAATGTGGCGGTATAAAATGATGAAGTTTACACGTTCAATGATATCCGATAATTTTGACGAGGATATTAATGATAAACTAAACAAACCGATAAGTGTTGGTGAAATAATAGAGATGGTCAATAAATTAAAAAAAGGGCAAATTGCCAGGAATAAGACACTTTATTGAATGAATATTTTATTGAAAGCATCGACATCATTGTCCCGTTCGTATGTGATATTTTTAACGCAATTCTCAACTCTCGTTATTACCCAGAAAATTGGGCTAAAACTGTTATCGTACCAATTTGCCAATCAAAAAGGAGATGAACTGACCGTAAGCAATTATAGAGGTATTGCATTAATTAGCTTTTTTTCCAAGCTATATACTCGTATTATAAATAAGCGATTGAATAACTGGTGCGAACAAAATGAGACGCTATCAAATGCGCAATTTGGTTTCAGGAAGGGAAGGTCGACGGGCGATGCAGTATTTGTTTTAAATGCTTTAGTAAATAGCTATTTAAACAAGCATTTGATAGTATTGCGGGCAATACAGTAGTCCCCTACTGGTCCCCAAAAAGTTCTTTAATTATCATACGCTCCTGTTTAACAGCATATTCACATACCAAGTTCCATCAATGTTGCTCAAACATTTATTTTAGTAATCACGGGATCCAGATTTTTTGTTGGACAAATGGACAGACAGACAGGGCAAATCTATAGTCTCCTCCCACCCAAACAGTAGTTGGGGTTCACATATTTTTTTTTTAATTCACCTGGCCTAAATAATTGTTAACTTATCATGACATTTATTTTTGGCCTTTATTTAAGGTATGAGCACCTTAATGCACTATCATTTAAGGTAAGTGCACCCGAATGCGCTATCCAAAACTTCACGATTTTGATTTTGCTGCAAGGTCATGCTGTGACCTTGACCTACAAGGTAGCGACCCAAATGTTGTGCGCGACACGTCATCTCAATATGGTGATCATTTCTGTGAAATAGTTGTAAAATCCGACTTCAAATAACAAAGTTATTGTCCGGACACGATTTTGCTGCAAAGTCATGCTGTGACCTTGACCTTCAAGGTATCTACCCAAATGTTGTTCGCGACACGTCATCTCAATATGGTGATCATTTTTGTGAAATAGTTTTAAAATCCGACTTCAAATAACGAAGTTATAGGCCGGACACGATTTTGCTTCAAGGTCATGCTGTGACATTGACCTTCAAGGTAGCGACCCAAATCTTGGGCGTGCATATTGTACACATTGCTACCTATTAACATACCAAGTTTCATGCGCCTAGCTTTAAAAGTTTTTAAGTTATCAAAGGATCCAGATTTTTAGCGGACAGACAGACTGACGGACGGAGGGTAAACCTATAGTCCCCTCCGGTGTAAACACCGGTAGGAGACTAATAAGAATTATTGATTGCACACAGCCTTTATTGACCTACGCCGTGCGTACGGTGGTATTGATATTAGATCCCTTTGGTTTAAGTTGTTCACTTGATGTATAGGCGGGAAAGTGTTAAGGGTTTTACGAAACATGGATTTAAAATTGAAAACCTGCGTTAGACAGGGCTGAGGCAGATTTTGCACTCTTATCTGCATCCTCGTTTCCTTGGATGACTAGGTAGCCAACAGAAAACAATATTCTTATTAAGGCAAACTTCACTTTGTTTTAAAAGTATGTGTCTAATGAGGGGCTTGGAAAAATTAAGATTTTTATAGACTGTAATACCGACAAAGAGTCAGTAAATATTACAAATTTATCGCCAGGATGATCAGAAATGAAGTCAAGAGAAAGGTTAACAGCCTGAATTTCGGCTGTAAAAATGGACGATTCTATGGGTAATTTTTGTTTAAAAAATGAATTTTACTTACGGAGGCACAGCCGACATATGAATCTGCTTTTGAGCCATCAATATATATTTCGAGGTAGTCAGAGTATTTCTTGTTGCGCAGTTCGTTAAAATTTGAGCGAAGCACGAGAGGGTCTGTTTTTGTCTTATTATTTGTACAGAGAGTTAAATCGACTTCGGGAGTTTGAAATTGTCATGGTGGAAATTCCAATACATTTTTTCGGTATTTTTTTTTTAGATTAAGATGTGATGATTGTATAATTTCTAGCATTCGTAAACCAAACGGCTTTATTGCTTTTGGTTTACGCTGATACAAGTGTACATATTTCGGATTGAAGATAACACTATGTGCTGGATTTTTAGGGTTAGATTTTACTTTTGTTATGAACTGAAGCGCAAGTTTCTCTCGTCTATGGTATAATGACGGCTCATTAGCTTCAACGTAAAGGCTCTCTGCAGGAGAGGTCCTGAAAGCTCCGGGGGCCAGACGGAGTCCCTGGTTGTAGACAATGTCTAGCATCTGGAGATATGGCAGAGCCGTAAACAATGCTACCATAGTCTAATTTCGATCTTCGTCCACATATAGTGAACAATCAACTCCATTATTTTAGAGTTTTTACAATGTTATTTATTTTGATATTAAAGAGAGTAACTGACAATATACTACCCTGAGGGACACCTTGTTCCTGTTTATGAATAGAAGACAAAGTAGACCTAATTTTAACTTGAAAATTTCTGTTAGAAAGAAAACTGTTAATAAATGTGGGCAAACGACCCTTGAGACCAAGGTCACCTAAGTCCCATGCATCCATATGGTATCTTATGCCTTTTCAAGGTCAAAGAACACCGCTACAAGGTGTTCTTTCTTGATGAAGGCAGGCATCTCTTATAAAAGTTTCAAATCGAACGAGATGATCGAGTGTACTGCTTTGGTTTCAGAACCCACTTTGAAATTCTGTGAAATTATTTATCATCCGTTCTAATGTTTTACAAATACAACTAGTCAAAGCAATAGGTCTGTAACTTAAAGGATCTGTTGGATCCTTTTCCTGTTTAGGTATAGGAATGACGAATGCATTTTTCCATGAATTTAGAACTTCACCAGAAAACCAAATTTCATTATAAATAGACAAAAGTAAATTTAATGATGTATGGGGCAGATGTTTCAAAAATTGGTAGGAAATGTCATCTGGTCCAGCAGCTATATCATGAGATTTATTCAATGGTTCCCTAAGTTCTCTTAAAGAAAAGAGTTGGTTGTAATTTTCATTATTGTTCGACTTAAAATTGATTTTACTTTTTTCAGCCCGTTCCTTCACATTTTGAAATTCTTTTAAGCAATTTTCTGAAGATGATGTTTTATCAATACATTTACCAAGTGTGTCTAAAATTTCCCTTTTGTTTGTTATTATTGAGTCATTACATTTCAAGTGATTAACTATAGCTGAGGAAGATTTACCGCTGGTTTTCCTTATGGCTGACCAAACATTTTTGACAGAAGTTTTACTGCTTATACCAGAAACAAATTTCTGCCAAGATGTCCTTTTGCCTTTTAAATGATTCGCATACTCTTTGCCCTTTCAATTTTGATATTATTTAAATTAGAAGTAGTTGGACGAATATTAAATTTCTTAAGTGCCGCTCTACGTTTTCTTATGGATTTTACATTCATCATTTAACCAAGGTTTGTTACGCTTTGACTTTGTCGTGGTCTTAGGTATACACTTTTCTGCTATGATATGAACAATTGTTGAGAATGAATGTATTTTATAATCAGCATTCTCAAATGTTGAAGTAGTCAATTTTTCAGTACAAAATATTGAAAATAATTCCCAATTTGCTCTGTTCATTCTCCAATAAGTATTACTGTCATTTAAATTGACAAATTAGTTGGTCAATATTACAGGAAAATGATCACTTCCACATAAATCGTCATGTATATCCAAACTTTAATCAAGATATATAGAAGGGTGACATAAAGAAAGGTCAAGAGATTAATAATGTCCTGAAGCAGGATGTAAGTATGTTGCCTTTTTATTATTCATTAGGCATTTTCCATTTTGACCTATAAAGTCCTCTAACGTTTTACCCATATTATTATAATCAGAACATACCCATAATGGGTTATGTCCATTTAAGTCCCTTACAAGCATGTAAAGGAAAATGTAATTGATTTATTAAGTCATCTAATTTTGATTTTGGAATATATGAATTAGGTGGAAGATAAACAGAGCAAACTGTAATGACTTTATGGACTGTTAAACGAATGGCAACAGCCTGCAAATCAGTATTAAGGTTAATTTTTGAATGTGACAGTTTGGAGTTGACAAGTATTGTCGATCCCCCAGACGCCCTAAGACACATTGTATGCATGTAATTGTATGTTAAATAACCTTTAAAATCAATTTTATCATTTTCCTTCAAGAATGTCTCCTGAAGGCATAGCACGGCAGGGTTTAAAGTGGTCAATAAGAGTAAAATTTCATTAACATTAGCTCTTAGACCTCGACAATTCCAATGTAATATCTTATTATTCATTGGATTATACTAAAAGGGATTTAAAATATCATTCTGTAGCTTTGACAGGTAACCTTGGCTTTTTTTCTGGCGACTTAGTTTTCTGACTTTTGTGGTCTGATATGGAATGCTCACTAACTGAGCAATCCATATCATCCTCGCCAGATAAGTTGCTAAACTTGTAAGCAACTTTGATGGGATCTTTTGATCCCTTCTGTTGGTCTCCAGACGGTGGGCCGGTATTTATTGATGGATTGTCTGGCTTGTGTTGTGTCGTTGATTGTGATGTTGTCGGAGTAACTGTTTGCTTTGTTGGAGTTAGGATGTTTGTTGTTTCGGATACTGACTCTGTATCTGTTTGAGTCTGAGCATCTTTCATGGTTTTTGTTGTATTTGATTTGATAACTGAATAATATGTTTTTGTTGGAGTATCGAGTAATTTTCTGGCTTCAGTGTATGAAATTCTGTTTATGGCTATAATTCGAACAATTTCTTTTTCTTTTTTCCATAGCTCGCAAGTATTTGAAAATACTGGGTGGTCTTTGCCACAATTGGCACATTAAAATATGGTGCAGGCAAATTCATTGTGTTCGTTGCCAGGAGAACCGCACTTGCCACAGACTTTAGTATTTTACAATCACTTTCGTGATGTCCAAATTTTTGACATTTAAAACAACGCAAAGGATTAAGGATATAAATTTCAACTTTAATGTGGCTGTAAAGGATTTTGATATGTGATGGTGTAATACTTGAATTGAACGTCTTAATAACGGTATTGGTTTCGATTTGGATCCAAGTTCTTGTTATTGTAATGTATTTTGCTGCTGTTACTCCTTGATTAGAAAGATGAGTCACGATGTCCTCTTCGGAAACTCCTGCTAGTATTGGGGTTTTGATAACTCCTTTTGAAAAATTTAGAGATTTGTGTGGGGCTGGTGTTAGGTCAGTAGTGAATAGTTTTTTTTAAGTTTTAAAAGTTGGTCGGATTGTGTTGTTCTTCTCGAACCACCGCCTTCTAGGTCATGTTATGGAAGAAAGTTTAGAAGAATCAAGCCCGGTTTTTATCAGAAGAATTGATACGTATTGATACGTAATTGAAAGAAAAAGTAGGTAAGTATATTAACCTAGGGCTCGGCGTGACCAGCCGATTGATCGTACGGGTCCATACGACCACCCGTCTTCACCGAATACGGGGTCAAGACGGTGTGTTGCAACCCAGGGGTGACTACGGATATACCGTACGCCAATCCCGTGGGTGCTCAACAGCCAGCATCCCCATCTCCAGTTTCACGGGGTTCCATGCACGGCAAACGCATGGTCCATTTTCGGCGGAGTTTTACCGCTCTGCATGAATACCGCCGGCTGGGCCGTATTGCGAAGTGAAAATAAACCTCTAACTAATACTTATCACATGCTACTAATTGATTGTTTTATGCAAAATTGGAAAGAGAATATTAACAATAGCACATCGTTAATATGTTATAATTACTTTAAAAGTAAATTTGAGTCCGAATGTTACTCAGATGCTGTACCAAAAGATTTCAAAATTTACATCTCCAAACATAGGTTATCATCACATCCACTAAGAATAGAGGTAGAAAGATATGGGAGAGATCTTGTTGAACGGATAAATAGAAATAAGACTGTGTTTAATCTGTAACAATAATGACACCGAAGACAATAATCAATTCCAATTTGTTTGTAAAAAATGTTCCATGCTAAGAAAAGGATTTTTTTAACGAAAAATGGTATAAAAATTGCAGTATGTAAAAATGTGTTATGTTTCTACAAACGAAAGATCGAAATGAACTGATTAAACTAGGAAAGTTTCTCAAACACGCCTTTACAATAAGACGAAATGTACTTAATCGAAACTTTTAGTTGTTCCGCGTATATATATGTATATGCTCTTAGTTCCGAATGTACTTGTTTATCAACAAAGAGAACTATCGTCAGAAAATGGCCGTTGAAATTATTATTATTAATTAGAGTTTTACATACGTGGCATTTAAAAATGTCCAGTTATCAATTAAAAATGTTTGTAAAATATTGGTGATGGTGTAGTTTCTGGCGGCTCTTGTCTTTTGATCTTCTATTAAAATACTTGACTTACTAATTTCAAGATTTGTAAAGTGTTAAAATATTTACTACAATAATGTCTAGAAAGAAACCTGGAACCACATTTTTATATTGCTAAGTACAGTCGAAGAAAATGTTTTGTGATTTGGATATCTACTTATACTATAGTTTATTGTACTATATTTCTGCGTTTATGTTACGACGAGGTACAATGTATGTCCATGCCCTAAATAAAATCTATCTATCTATCTATTAATCAGGGTAATAAAACTTCGTGGGGTCCACAAGTTAAGTGGCATATACCGAATGACCGATCATTACGCTACCCATGCGTTAATTACTTCTTTATGTCTTCTTTGTCGTCCATGGTCTCGTTTTTACTGTGACTAACACAAGTGTGTTTGGAAATATATATAATTATATTGATGTCACATGGATATTGTATTTAAAAAAAAATAATGTATTTTAAACAACAAGCTCAATCGTATGTTTTAGGAAAACATGTTGATTGTAATAAAACACCCAGTTTTTATTTGTATTGTAATACAACTGTGTTATCCTTTATTATTACTATAATTGATGTTTATTTAGTTCATGTTCAGTTGGTTTATATGTATATGCTCTTCAATTCTGGAGGAAATAAAGATATATATAGTGTTTAATTAATTAGTTCATTTAAATACTGTAGCGGGTTGGAAGTACATTGATGTATTTGGCTAGATTGGAACAAATTAAAATACTTTAAAAAATCAACGTTCCTATGTTCTAATCAAATGCAGTAAAAAAAAAAAAAAAAAAAAAAAAAAAACAGATTCGACCCTTATTAGCGCAAGACCAGATTCAATTATTGTACAGTTCGACAATTGTAACCACTGGCCATGGGAGGTAACGTATAAGTTCTTCTAGGCTGGCAGGGCTGAAAGTCACTTAATGGCGGAGAAGGGAGATAACTCTCGATAGGCTGATTTATGGCATCGTCTGTAAAGAGATTACACCGTCCCGTCTAGGAAACAACTTGAAAATTAGATTAAGGATAATTGTAATAGTAAATGTACTTTGAGACAAAACACTAACACGACGAATGTAATTTTATTTTCTATAGATGAAAGGAAAAGGTAGAGGGGTAATCGATGCCAATTAAAGAAAAATACATCTAGCTTCCCTACCCTGCAATTATGAAAGTCTGACGTCAAACTTGCTAAGAATCGGCCCGTGCACACTTAAATATAATGTTTTACATAGAAACATATTCAAAACGTTCTAATCAGACCTTGACAAATCACACACACACAATATTTTTTTTTAATCCGTTGGAACTGATATTGTTCTTCAAACTTCACACAGACCCAGATCATAGACATAAAAAAGTTATAATGTGTGAAAGATTCGTACGAATTCCTCAGAGATTTATGACAAAAGTTGTGAAAAATGCGTACGTACTAACAGGTGTCTCCAAAAAGGGGTTCGAAATATTCACAACAGCTACATGTGACATATTCGTACGAATTTGTCACACATGGTGGGAGGAATTCGTACAAATTCATCACACCTGTGACATATTCGTAGGTGTGAAAATTCCGGTTTAACATAGTGTCGTATGCACACATTTTCCTGTGATAAAATCAAAAATGATTTAAACAGTAAAATGTAGATGATTAATTAATAGGTTGATACAAAATATTAAGGCAGAATTGCAGTGTTTTTGTTTGGTTTTTTGGGGTTTTTTTTAAATGATTTTGACCAATCAGAAGGGCCGAAATTACAAGACGCTTTTGGACGAAATTAACAGAATAAAGGTCTATGTATTCAAGCAGATTTAGAAAAAATGACTGTTTCTGTAAATTAATTTGTAAAGTAATTGGTAACAGCACTCTGAATGGTTTAACTATCACAGTTTTTGCTCAATATGTTGAACAGACATTTATATATTACATATTTCTGTGATGAAGAGCCCGAAATATGGAACAACATGTAACTACACTGTAAATGATTGTTTTATAGTTAGTTACATGTAATGCATTATGATCGTAACAGTAACACATAAACCTTTGGTAAACTATTAACAACATATATATACGCTAGTTCAAGGGTACCCCACGGCCTTACATAATAGTGAAAACACGGTGTTAACACGATTTATTAAAACATTGCAATATATACAATGTTCACACGAAATATATATATATATATATATATATATATATATATATATATATATATATATATATATATATATATATATATATATATATATATATATATATATATATATATATATATATATATGCCTGCAATAACAGGTCCGGTGTATTCTTGTTATAATAAACCTGACCTGTTGGTGCAATCGGCAGAGCGTCGGCTCCAGGTACGAGAGGCCCCGGGTTCGATCCCGGGCCGCGATATACCAAAGTCGTTAAAAATGGTAGTGGTATAGCTCCCTTGCTTACGCTCGAGCAAATATAAAGGTAGTTTCATGACTGGTTGGCCCGGTCTCAGGATAATGTGACTGGGTGTGGTATCATGTCATGTGTTCACGGCATGCTACTACACAGTGAAGGCAGCACTATATCTGCTTCAAGTCTCCCGATAACTGAACTACTATTGGTGGACTATAAACCCAAACAACAAACAAACAAACAAACAATAATACGGAAAGTCGAATTCACTTGGTGCAAATCTGGTTGTTACAAAAGATGTGTTCTTGCATGAAGGCCATGATAATGATGTCCGTGAAGTTGGCAGCCTAGCAGCCTGAAGTTGACAACCTAGCAGCCTAAACTTACCGACTGATGTAAGAAATTTCGAAATTCGTTTCATATATTATAAGCTTGTATTGTCGTAAAAAAAGTGATTATAATGCATTTCAGGCCGTTTCAGAATATCTTCACATTTCACAAACGTAGAAATTCGGATGCAAATAAGACTGATTTCATAGCAAATATGCTTGTAGTGTCCATAAAAAGTGATTATTTCATTTCGGGCCGTTTCGAAATTTCTTTCATCAGTCGGTAAGTTTAGGCTGCTAGACTGCTAGACTGCTAACTTCAGGCTGCTAGGCTGCCAACTTCAGGCTGCTAGGCTGCCAACTTCAGTCTGATAGGCTGCCAACTTCAGGCTGATAGGCTGTTAGGCTGCCAACTTCAGGCTGATAGGCTGTCATCTACAGGCTGATAGACCGCTAGGCTGCCAACTTCAGGCTGCTAGGCTGCTAGGCTGCCAACTTCAGGCTGCTAGGCTGCCAACTTCAGGCTGATAGGCTGCCAACTTCAGGCTGCTAGGCTGCCAACTTCAGGCTGCTAGGCTGCTAGGCTGCCAACTTCAGACTGATAGGCTGACAACTTCAGGCTGCTAGGCTGTTAAGGTGCCAACTTCAGGCTGCTAGGCTGCCAACTTCAGGCTGCTAGGCTGCCAACTTCAGGCTGATAGGCTGCCAACTTCAGGCTAATAGGCTGCCAACTTCAGGCTGATAGGCTGCCAACTTCAGGCTGCTAGGCTGCCAACTTCACGGACATATAATAAGGTAAATGTCAGACGCGTAGCTGCCTGAGGACAGAATATGCAGCTGCGTACACAATGTCCACAAAACTATGAACATGAGAAGATTGAATCTGCAACAAACAATCTTAACCTTGTAAGTTGTATATTAAGTGCGATCAACTGGTACTCATATTTGCAACACGATCCCACCTTGGCAGTATCTAGTGGCGGGATAATGTACAGAGTTGCCATTTTTTGTTCCTTGTGTACCTCATTGCTTTCAGTTTGTCATATATTCGATGGTTACCGCATTTAAATGACAGACAAAACATTCGTTAAACTGAAACTTTTTTTGGTCACGGGACTTACATAAATCCATCCAAGAGATAAATTAGTGACTAAGTTATCCTTTTTTCTTATTTTCTTAACATCAATTTGTAGTTTGCCACTTGAACTGTTTATCTTTTGTAAATTTCTGAAAATGGCTTAAAGGCAATAGATGTTTTCTCCATAACATGACATGTTGATTGAAGAGAAAGTAAAAAACGCCTGCATAAATACAAATCACATTTTTGTATTTGAATATCTGCACTATTGAAAAAAGAAGTATGCCATGGTTAATTAGAGGTATTATTTTAATATTGCATTGTCTTTAAAATAACATTAATTAAAGGTGGTATTCGACAGTTTGCATATATCGAATACATGTCACAACTTTTTACACATGTTCTGGGAAATTCTGCATTATTCCTCTGTGAATTTATACTTAAGTTTATGTTAATGTTGTAACATTGCCTCAACTGTAAAACAGTACAAGTAATAAAATATAACTCGGTTAAATGTCTATCATTTCTAAATCTATAAATAAGCACGACTGGGGTTTCGGCTAAAATAGATATCGGTTTCAGGGCTAA
The DNA here is from genome assembly GCA_007844125.1 of Sinonovacula constricta. Lineage (NCBI taxonomy): Eukaryota > Metazoa > Mollusca > Bivalvia > Cardiida > Solecurtidae > Sinonovacula > Sinonovacula constricta. The sequence goes on along the minus strand of CM017558.1, from coordinate 6,045,019 downwards.
AACCTTGGATACTCATGAAACATAATCTCAAAAGTAAGAGGTCACGTGGTTATCTAAGTTTCAAAAAAACTGTGCAGGGTGGCTCGGATGGTAATACATTTATGTAATGGCATGTGGGGTATTATGCTTTACTTTTTACATGGATGAAGGGCACCAATTAACAGCATTTCGCGGGGTCTTCTCAAGTAATGATATTGATAATTTCGGATGAGAGAAAAATATGGTCCGAACTCTCGGATACCGCACATAAACTCTAGTTAGTCTTGATAGCGAGAAATAGAGTGAATAAAATTTCCTCCTTCATACGACCCAGAACGCCATGGCAAAACTAAACAGACCGTGTCGGTGTTGTTACCGTGTCAGTGTTGTTGATTTTAAAAAACCCCAGACAAATTGAAGATATATCCAATTGCACTATATCCAATCCATTTAAGATACATAACAGGTTTTTATTTGTCAATTGCCGGCCAAATGACTGGCTTCCCATACCTGTGGTCAGTAAATTATATTGCAAGCATGGTTTCAGGATATTATGGCGTATAGCAATCACTAATTTAAAGGCATTGGAAATTGGAATGTGACCTTTTACACCTTGATAACAATGGCAGGTTAATGGGTTGGGGTCGAAAGAAGTTGCGGGTGGGTGGACTTTAAATATCCTGGTCGGCACGAAAACAAAGACGGACCATACCAGGACGGACGGGTTCAGGGTGGCCTACTTTTACTTAAAACATAAAACAAGTAGCCGTTTGACAGTGTTCAGTAAGACGTGAATGACTTTTCAAAAATAGAATGGTCAAAAATAGAATTGTTCCGTTAAGGGGAAGAAAGGTTGTGCTCCAATGTACACGTTTGAAACAGTTTTGCACGGTGATAACAGTACATGCGATTGCACGAAATACCTTTACCTATGAGGAAACGCGTCCAAATATCTAAAAAGAAGGACTTTTTTATTGAAATTCTAGTACAAATTGGAAGCTTTTGACTCGTTCTTATTTTGCATATTTGAGTCATTGCATCTTTGACGAAAAGAAAATGATTGTGTATTATTATCCTTGTTACTTACTGTAATTTACTGTCTTAAAAGCGATTACAGATATTTCTATTAAAAATTACAGCGCACAAATCATAAATAATGTTTATATGACAGACGGGATGGGATGGGAAGGGATTAGCCGGCATTTTTGCCGATACTGTGCAGCGACATTTCTATCATTATAGCACAGAGGCACTTATGAGGTGCCCAGGGACTGAGCCCGGCCGGTCCATCATACTGACACCGACGAGTCAGGCGTTATGCTGTCCCCTTACCCCGAGCGTTAGGAGGGAAGTCACTACTACCAACTTTTAAGTCTTTGGTTTGAGTCGGCCGGGGTTTGAAATATGACGGACGTTTTATAAAATACTAAGCCGACGAGACAAAAGATACGCACTATTCATCAAATGCGTAATTAATACTGATAATTTACCCTTAAAGAGGAAAGCAAGGTGAACGCCATTATAAAGTCTTTTTTAATAGAATGCATTATATTTTAGGGCCGCGCCTTTTCACAGAGGTATATTAAGCCAAATTGGCGAAATACTATTAAAGGAAAATAACAACCAACAATAAAATAATGTCAAATGTGAGAATCGAACTCGTATCGCAAGTTAAAGCCATATCCTCTCGATCATTTTGGCTAACACAATAAATGAAATAATTGCACCAATATGGTTTTGTCCACGTCTGCATTACATAAACAGCAAAATTGTCTCGTCTTGGGTAATCTCCGAGATAACGGTCAAACAAACAAGTTTTCTTACCGATACACCGTTTTAGTATCGATAATGATTTAAACATGTTAGATGGTGGCCTTTTCTTATTCGTATCACTGCCCGCTTTTTTGTTATATTCAAAGAACGTTATTCAACGTGCACTAATGAGTATTTATCGACTGCCTAGGACACGCGAATGATAGCTTATGTTCGTTGATGATTTATTTTGAGTCACTCCTTGTTTGTTAATTAGGAAAACGTATTTATTCTTCTAATAAAATACAACTCTTCTAATAAAATACAATTTAATATATGTTGTATACAGAACAGATTAATTATTATGTTGCTATGTGTTACAGTGGGTAGGTAGGTAGGTAGGTAGGTTGTCAGGCAGGCAGGCAGGCGGGCAGGCAGGAAGGAAGGAAGGAAGGGAGGAAGGTATTTGGGCCGTCGATAGGTAGAAAGATCGGTAGGTAGATAGGTACATACGTAGGCAGGCTGGCAGGCACGCAGGCAGGCACGCAGGTAGGTAGGTAGGTAGGTAGGAATGAATAAATGAAGGTAGGTAGGTAGGTAGGTAGGTAGGTAGGTAGGTAGGTAGGTAGGTAGGTAGGTAGGTAGGTAGGTAGGTAGGTAGGTAGGTAGGTAGGTAGGTACGCAGGTAGGTACGTAGGTATTTGGTTCGTCGATAGGTGCTAAGATTTATGTATTGTGTAAAAGTCAGAAATTACAATGGACTCTTTTTTAAACTCTCTTTTTACTTTTTGTAATAAATATTCAACATAGTTTCATTCAAAACAATTTAATAATTTGTTTGGAGTCAGCAGTACAGTTCGATACACGAATTACACTTGAGCAAATAGTTTTAATCAGTAAACGTTGTAAAACTCGTTATCAACACTTAAAATGTTCATTCTTTGCAAATCTATAAATAAGAACGATTGGAATTTCGGTTAAAAATAGACATCGACGTCATAGCGGATGACGTGGATGAGCTAAAACCTAAGCGGTCACGTGGTTGTCTTAGTTTAAAAATAGCTAACTGTGCAGCGTGGATCAGATAAGAAACACATGTTTGTACTGACGCCTGTGGCGTTATGGTTCACTTTTCAGACAGGTGTAGGACATCAATAAATAGCATTTTGTGTGATCTGAAATACCGTTTCAGTTTTAAATGTTCAACAAAGTGTTTTTATATTATGCACATAAATAATTAAAATAGCAACGTATGACTTGCAGGTGTAACTTAAATAGAGTTGTAGTTGTAATTTTGCAAATTATGGTTTTTGTTCACGGTTTCACAAATAACGTTTTATTAAACTATGTTGTATAAAAATTATAATACCGCATTTACTGTGCTCACTTCAACATGCATTAAGTGATTAATGCATGATTTAATTATTGTGTTAAATATTATTCAAATTTAAGACACACGTTTAGTAATGTTAGTTCAATCATTAACGCGAAAACTCCTTACAAAAATGTTATATTGCTATTAGTACTGTTGACATAATGTTGTTGTGTGACCTCTTTTAATATTTGTATCAACTAGGGTGATGGGTTCTTTAGATTTTGTGCTGATCTGAATTATCTTGGTTGTGGTGTAATTGATTTTTAGGCCAATCTTTTCCAGCGGTTTTTGCAAACTGGTTGGGTTTTTTTGTATATCACGGTGTCTGTGTGATGACAGTGCTATATCATCTGCAAACATTATCAATAGACATTAATTAGCACATTTTTTTCAAAATCCATTTAAAATCCATATAGAAATTCAAATACAGATTTACAGAAGATAAATATTAAAGAAAACTAAGAAGACTTGAAACGAGACTATAATTTCTTAATCAAAAATACAAAGGTCGAGCGGTCAATGAGCAAATTTAAGACAAACGTTGCTTAGTGAGAATAGACTTACTAAAATGATTTTCTCATAAACGGTGGTTATGTTATAAAAAATATAAATTGAATGCACAAAATAATCACATGAGTTCAATGCCGAACCCAAAACACGAATTAATCTGTTTATATTTGTTCATTTGTAAAAAAGAAATTTTGGAAAGAATTTTGGCTGTTTTTGGCTGTTATTTGATACTTAGGACACATGAATAACTGTTTAGTTCACAAATCAAGACATTTTATTATTAATTGTCAGTTTAGTTTTCACCATTTATTAAATATGCTGTTGCCAATGATGATTTATACAATTTGAAACCTTCTGCTGATACATACCACAAACTTACTAAGGTGTCTTTTGACAAATCATTTTAACAACACTTTTCACTCTGTCGACTATCTCCGAAGCATTTACGATCGTTGTTTGCTGGTCCATGAGGGATTTTGGATTGTCACTAATCCAGTTGACATACTTAAGCCCCCGCCAATTTGACATTTTTTCATACATGATGGTATGGGGCCGTTTGTCCCTGTACTTGAAAGGGAACAATTCCACTAGACCAGCGTGTCGCGGAAGAAACGTCGAATGCATGAAACCGGCGCCATGCATGCCAATAAGCACGTCCGTCTCGCTGATGATTTCCAGTTGGGCCTGCATGGGAATGCTCTCCATTAACAGAGCTTGGATGCAACTCCCTGGAAAAGTAGCCATTAACAACTCAATAATGTCTAGTTCGTTGAATATTTTGCGTTCCACATTCCCTTGCATGTTCCTAGGATGGTACACTTGATTTCTTCGGAACATCACCGTGAACGTTAACCTTTCACATACAACGTCCTTACTTGTTGAAGGTAATCCATACTGAGTTAAATAGAAATTTCGGAATTCTTCAACATACGAACAATTTGGATTTTCCCATTTTGACAAGGGTATTGCATTTTCTTTCAGTCCCAAAATCAGATGTTTGAAAAAGATTGGATTAGTATGGTGGCCAACACGCAATGAAGGTCCAAAAAGTGTTTCCCAGTCACGGTCAAGGTTGCACGAAGGATGGCCATCAAAGAACATGATTTGAACTTCATTTGGCTGCTTCTTAAAAGCCATCATCAACAGAAAAACGCCATATACTTCAAAAACGTGATTCCACAAGTTGGCGTAATCTCCACGTTCAATCGCAATTGTAAATTTATCAACTACATGATGTCCAGTCATGTTTCCTTTAGCGATATTAAATTGTACTAGTTTCAGCATTTCAAAGACAGATTTTTCAGCAACTTTTTCTGCTGCTTCTTTATTTTCACACTGAATTTGGAAGAATCCATTTATCAAATTGTAAACTTCCTTATTAATTGGCTGCAAAGGTATGTCAGGAACAAGTTCTCCGCCTTTAGCAATATTTCCATAACCAATTATTTTGGACGGATTCACGATAATGTCCTTTGCAAGCCCAAATATGTCACCGTAGATAGTTAACCTTCCTTCACATAGTGTCTGCGAGTCCCTTATCCACGTCGCAAGAGGTTTACTAGTGATGTTGAATTCCTTTTGAAAATAAAAATGGTTGTTTCTGGTAACAAGATCATGGCCATTGTCGACTATACTTTGGCAATGGCCATAACTAGAATGGTTCAACTCGTGTCGATGAAGTGTATCCGTAGTATTTAACACAGTTTGTAGAATCCTAGGTACGCTTGAATAGAAGTACAACATGTAAATCAAACATAATCCTATGAAAGAAATCTGAATGGTGACCAAATAAAGAACTGTATGAAAAATGCTTCTACGACCCATTGCAACATCACGGTCTGTCACGAGCGGTATAGCACCCAGCTGTACACTAAAACGTTGGTCCAAGTTAAGTATTCCTCCAGGATATGTATTCTCGTTTCACGGTTCACTGAACATCATCATAGCCATTGCTGAATTGTCGGATCTTTCAAATGGAAAAATATTTACATTTGGCTGCTTCCCTGGTATCAAGAATGTGTGGCATACACCAAAGGTCATCAGCAATAATATTTTCGGTTGACTGATCAATAAACACTAAAAACATTATAGCAACACCAGACCTTAATTGTATATGTAGGCTCGAGAAAACAGAAGAAGATGTTTTAACACGTTGCCATTCATTTTATTTTCAAAAACAATGCCTGTTTGAGCTTACGTTTACCTCTATATGAAGAAAATACTAGGAACTCTAGGTAATTATAGATATATAAACTTTTTAAAATATAAACAATTAGGAAACATGTTTTAGAAAAATAACATTTAAGACCTACTAACGAAGACGTATTGCACAAGTGATGTAACGAATTCATAGCTCATACTTATGTAAGATCTTTTTGCATCAACTCACACGAAAGAGAAAAATGGTCCGGACTCTTGGATACCACACTTAAAATCTAGTTACATCTTGATACCGATAAATAGAATGTATAAAATTTCCTCCTTCACACATCCCAGAACGTTGCGGCAAACGCTAAACAGACCGTTTCAGTGTTGTCGATTTTAAATAAACCAGATAAATTAAAGATATTTCCAATTGCACTTTATCCAACCCTTTATCTTTTAAAATATTAAAACCGGCCGCAATAGCTCAGGTGGTAGAGCGTCGGATTGCCGACCGGGAGGTCGTGGGTTCGAACCCCGACCGGGTCAAACCAAAGACTTTAAAGTTGGTAGTAGTGGCTTCCCACCTAACGCTCGGGGCTAAGGGGACAGCATTACGCCTGACTCGTCGGTGTCAGTATAATGGACCGGCCGGGTTCAGTCCCTGGGCACCTCATAAATGTCGCTGCGCAGTATCGGCAAAAATACCGGCTAATCCCAATCTCAATCCCAACATGTTTTTATTTGTCAATTGCCGGTCATAGGAATGGATTTTCATACCCTTTTTCAGTAAACTATATTGCAAGCATGGTTTTCAGAATATTGTGGCGTATAGAAATCACTGGGAAGGGATGGGGTGGGATTTGCCGGCATTTTTTGCCGATACTGTGCAGCGACATTTCTATCATTATAGCACAGGGGCACTTATGAGGTGCCCAGGGACTAAACCCGGCCGGTCCATTATACTGACACCGACGAGTCAGGCGTAATGCTGTCCCCTTAGCCCCGAGCGTTAGAAGGGAAGCCAGTACTACCAATACTACCAATACAATACAATATAACACAAAGTTTATTTCGGCATAAAATATTACATTTGTAGTATTACATTATAACAACGATGTGCTGTATGTAGGGGTTAGTTCATTTGTTAACGTGACTGTGATGTTTGTATCTCTACAAAAATATGTTTTAATTTTAAATTGGGATATGTCCGTAAATTCCATTTAAATATTAAAGTATCGTTATTCATTCTATTTGATGATACTTCACTTGTGTGGAACATATTACTTCTTGCATAAATAAATTCTTTAAATTCCTTATATTCTTAATTTTATATTTGTTAGTAGTTGTACACAACACATTTGCATAGTAAAGCGTTATTATTATAGTAAATATATATATATATGCCGAGATATTTAAATGCTTTTACGGTCTCCAATATGTTATTACTATAAGTAAATTGGTATTCTGTATGCCGTCCTTTTCCAAATATCATAGTTTTACTTTTTTAAATTCAATTTTTTACAATAGTGTTGTATATCGTTAAGCATTGATTGTAAAACTGCTGGTGTTTCTGCAAACAACACCGTGTCGTCTGCGTATAAAAGCATAAATATTTTAACATTTTCTATAGTTACTAATCTATCAATATTTTGATTGACATTATGTATTATATCATTAACGTAGTACAGCAACATCAGGCTTGAGCTCGGATCACCTTGTTTGAGGCCAATGTTTGATTCGAAGAAATCGGGTGCGTTTCCCTTGTATCTTACTACAGCTTTGACAGAGTTATACATACATTTTATAGTGTTAACAAACTTTGAACTAACGTTTTCATTTAGTCACTTACTATAATGGTGGTTTCTGGTAATCTTATCATAACATTTTTCAAAATCAATGAAGCAGCAATATAGTTTCTTTTTTTTTTTTTTTTTGCTTAACGTATTGTCTATTATAGCGTGTAAAATAAAAATACAGTCGATAGTGGATTTATTTTCTTTTGGAATCCAAATTGATTTTCAGATATTTTATCTTTAACTATGCTCCATTTTGTTAATCTGTTTAGTAGAATTTGTGAGTAAATCTTCAATAGAATATTTATCAATGTTATTCCTCTATAATTAACTGGATCATCAATGCTTCCACTTTTATACACCGGTACAATAACTCCTTCCCCGAACAATACTAGGTACTCTCCCTTGTTGAATATTCTATTATATAATGCATATAAGAGATGTTCTATTTGGCGTTATGCATGTTTGTATGTTTCGGCTTCTATATTATCATTACCTGTACTATTGTTATTATTTTGGTAGTATACCGCTTTTTTTATCTCTTCCCTGGATGTTTCATCGTCAATACAATTGTTTTGAACAAGTTCTGTTCGTTAAGATCTGGTATTGTACTAACCTGGTTCTCACTTGTATACAGCGACTCAAAATGTTCAAAAAGATCATCCACAGAAAGACTGTCTGATAAATGTTTGTTTTTCATTTGTTACTTTTTTAACTTTTTTTCCAGAATGCTCTCGGGTTGTTTTTACTTAATTCTGTTAGTTCGCCTCTTTCCATTTGTTTAAACCTGTATTTGTTTGTTTTTTATGTAATTATATTCTGCTCTGGCATCGATATAATTTTGTCTTTTTTGATCACTTTTGTTTCGCATAAGGGCATTTCTTGTTACTTTGAATCGTTTACGTGCGAAGTGGCAATCTTCATTAAACCATCTTTGCTTAGTTCGTTTATGTGTATGGTTAATATTTTGATAGACCAGGTATTGTTCTTGTAATTGTTCTTTTCCTTCTTGCGATAGTGTTATAAATGAGTCGACTATTTCATAAATACTCGAGTTTGCGTCTGTTAAGCTTGATGTCATTGTCGTAATCGTTGGCTCTTTAGATTGAAACAATGTATGTAACTTATCTACATTTTCTGTACTCCATTGTATCGGTTTTCGGATGTTTGATGGGTGTGTCTTTTCCTTAGTTGTATTAATGTTTCGTTTTAATTGTATTTTCACAGCAGAATGATCCGAAAATTCGAAAGTGTCTGTTATTTGAAAATCATTTATATATTGTATATTTTCTGTTTTTATGAGCAAGTAGTCAACGACGCTAGATCCGTTCTTGGAATGAAATGTGTATTCACCCATCCCTTGTCCACTGTGTAGTCGACCTTTACCTATAATTAGCCCCGCAGACTGACAAAGTTCAATCAGGCGTCTACCGTGTTTATCTACCACGTGGTCTTTTGATATTCGTGGTGTACACCTGTACTCATTCGGATCTCCTTTATCAGCATTAAGATATTTATCGAATAATATATAATCTTCATGCTTTCCTGTCCTGCTATTCAAATCACCTATAATAAAACATTTCCCTATATTGGAGTAATTTTCAATGTCTGATTCTATTCTACTGAAAAAAAATCAAAATCTTCATCGTTCAATACTTTTGAACCAAGTGGTGGTATATATACTGTGCCTAAATATAAATCTTCATTTAATATAATGCATGATTTGTCAAATTTTATCCGAAAAAAACCCTTTTTGTGACTTGTCAATACTTGATATGTATTTTTTGAAACTTGCTTTATAATACATAGAAATTCCAAAACTGTGGCGCCCTTTTGGGGTATTGTATGATTTATTGCCTAATATATCCTCACTTAGAAATCCTGGGATTTCTAAACTTACATGTGTATGTTTTGATAGCCAAGTTTCATATAAAATGACAATATCGTTTTTGATTAGTAAATCAATAAAGTCTTAATCGTTTATTTTTCTGGCTAAGCCATTCACGTTCCAGGATAATATTTTGACATCACAGTTCTCCTAGCAATCTTAATCACTATGCTTGATATCTTCCATGGTTCCGTTAACAAACTGATTTGTCAGTCTCTTGTTTATGTATAGTCTGGTCCCAATCGTTTAAGCTCTGTCTCCTTTTCCTTCTGCCTCCCTGATTAATGGATAGAATGCACGTCTAGCATCACGATATTCCTGGGGTTGCTGTATCCCGATCCCAAGTTGTGTTCGTTTCAGTGCGTCTTTCACTTCCGGTGCATTGGCTGTGGTGCGGATTCTTTCTCTAGTACCATAATTATGGAATTTGGCTACAATTGGTCTAGTTTTGTTTGGGATCCTTCGTGCTGGTATTCTATGGGCGCGGTCTATGACTATGCTGTCCGTGTCGGTAAAGCCAAGTTGTTTTTTTAGAATGTCTTTCACTCGAAGTTCACAATTTTCATTTTTGTTTGAGCCGATCTCACTTACACCGTAAAATAATAGGTTGTCGCGCATAGATCTCGCTTTCAGGTCAAGAATTTCATCTTGTTATTTCGTTGATTCGTGATTGAGATGTTTCAGATTATTCTTCAGATGTTGTCTCTCCTTCTCAAGCGTAAAAATTTTAGATTTTATGTTGTTTTTCTCTTCTTTTTGTTGGTCACATGCGTCGCTTATGAAGCTACAACTGGTTTTAACGTCATCTATTTTGGCTTCTACATTTGACATTCTGGTTTCAAAGTCTGTAATTTTTTGTGATCAAGCTGATTTCATTTTCTATGTGTGTTATTTTCGGGATCACTACCAACTTTAAAGTCTTTGGTTTGACCCGGCCGAAGTTCGAACCGCGACCTTCCGATCCGCAAGCCGACGCTCGACATAGAAATCACTGATTTAAAGGCAGTGGAAATTTGAATGTGACCCTTTACACCTTGATTGGCAGGTTATTGGGGGTCGAAGGAAGTGGTGGGTGGGTGGATAGGTAGGTAGGTAGGTAGGTAGGTAGGTAGGTAGGTAGGTAGGTAGGTAGGTAGGTAGGTAGGTAGGTAGGTAGGTAGGTAGGTAGGTAGGTAGGTAGGTAGGTAGGTAGGTAGTAGTTAGGGTAGGTAGGTAGGTAGGTAGGTAGGTAGGTAGGGAGGGAGGTAGGGAGGGGAGGGGTAGGTTAGGTATGTAGGTAGGTAGGGAGGTAGGGAGGGAGGGAGGGAAGGGAGGGAGGGAGGGAGGGAGATAGGAGGTGGGAGGAGGGAGGTAGGGAGGGAGGGAGGGGGTAGTAGGTAGGCAGGTATGGTATGGAGGTAGGTAGGGAGGTAGGGAGGTAAGGAGGTAGGGAGGGAGGTTGGTAGGTAGGTAGGTAGGGAGGGAGGGAGGGAGGGAGGGAGGGAGGGAGGTAGGTAGGGGTAGGTAGGTAGGTAGGTAGGTAGGGAGGGAGGGAGGGAGGGAGGGAGGGAGGTAGGTAGGTAGGTAGGTAGGTAGGTAGGTAGGTAGGTAGGGAGGAGGGAGGGAGGTAGGGAGGGAGGGAGGGAGGGAGGTAGGGAGGTAGGTAGGTAGGTAGGGAGGGAGGTAGGGAGGGAGGGAGGGAGGGAGGGAGGGAGGGAGGGAGGGAGGAGGGAGGGAGGGGGAGGGAGGGAGGGAGGTAGTAGGTAGGTATGTAGGTAGGTAGGTAGGGAGGGAGGGAGGTAGGGTAGGGAGGTAGGTAGGGAGGTAGGTAGGTAGGTAGATAGTAGGGAGGTAGGTGGGTAGGTAGGTAGGTAGGGAGGGAGGGAGGGAGGGAGGGAGGGAGGGAGGTGGGAGGGTGGGGGGAGGGAGGTAGGTAGGAGGTAGGTAGGTAGGTAGGTAGGTAGGTAGGTAGGTAGGTAGGTAGGTAGGTGGGTGGGTGGGTAGGTAGGTAGGTAGGTAGGTAGGTAGGTAGGTAGGTAGTGAGGGAGGTAGGTAGGTAGGTAGGGAGGGAGGGAGGGAGGGAGGGAGGGAGGTAGGTAGGTAGGTAGGTAGGTAGGTAGGTAGTGAGGGAGGTAGGTAGGTAGGTAGGTAGGGAGGGAGGGAGGGAGGGTGGGAGGGTAGGTAGGTAGGTAGGTAGGTAGGTAGGGAGGGAGGGAGGGAGGGAGGGAGGGAGGGGGGTAGGTAGGTAGGTAGGTAGGTAGGAGGTAGGTAGGAGGGAGGGAGGAGGGAGGGAGGGAGGGAGGGAGGGAGGGAGGGAGAGAGGTAGGGAGGGAGGGAGGGAGGGAGGGAGGGAGGCGAGGGAGAGAGGGAGGGAGGGAGGGAGGTACAGCAGTACAGTTCGATACAAGAACTAACACTTGAGCAAATAGTTTTAATCAGTAAACGTTGTAAAACTCGTTATCAACACTTAAAATGTTCATTCTTTTCAAATCTATAAATAAGAACGATTGGAATTTTGGTTAAAAATAGACATCGACGTCGTAGCGGATGAGCTAAAACATAAGCGGTCACGTGGTTGTCTTAGTTTAAAAATAGCTAACTGTGCAGCGTGGATCAGATAAGAAACACATGTTTGTAATGACGCTTGTGGCGTTATGGTACACTTTTCAGACAGGTGTAGGACATCAATAAATAGCATTTTGTGTGATCTGAAATACCGTTTCAGTTTTAAATGTTCAACAAAGTTTTTTTTATATTATGCACATAAATAATTAAAATAGCAGCGTATGACTTGCAGGTGTAATTTAAATAGAGTTGTAGTTGTAGTTTTGCAAATTATGGTTTTTGTTCACGGTTTCTTACAAACAAATAACGTTTTATTAAACTATATTGTATAAAAATTATAATGAATTATTCACACATAAGACCGCATTTACTGTGCTCAATTCAACATGCATTAAGTGAATAATGCATGTTTTAATTATTGTGTTAAATATTATTCAAATTTAAGACATACGTTTAGTAATGTTAGTTCAATCATTAACGCGAAAACTCCTTACAAAAATGTTATTTTGCTATTAGTACTGTTGACATAATGTTGTTTGTAACACCTTTTAATATTTGTACCACCTATGGTGATGGGTTCCTCAGATTTTGTGCTGATCTGAATTATCTTGGTTGTGGTGTTATTGATTTTTAGGCCAATCTTTTCCAGCGGTTTTTGCAAGCTGGTTGTTTTTTTCTTTCATGTCACGGTGTCTGTGTGATGACACTGCTATATCATCAGCAAAATGTATCACTAGACATTAATTATCAATTTTTTTTTCAAAATCCATTTAAAATCCATATAAAAATCCATATATAGATTTACAGAAGATAAGTATAAAAAGAAAACTAAGAAGACTTGAAACGAGACTATAATTTCTTAATCAAAAATACAAAGGTTGAACGATAATGAGCAAATTTAAGACAAACGTTGCTTAGTGAGAATAGACTTACTAAAATGATTTTCTCATAAACGGTGGTTATGTTATAAAAAAAATATAAATTGAATGCACAAACTTACTAAGATGTCTTTTGACAAATCATTTTAACAACACTTTTCACTCTGTCGACTATCTCCGAAGCATTTACGATCGTTGTGTGCTGGTCCATGAGGGATTTTGGATTGTCACTAATCCAGTTGACATACTTTAGCCCGCGCCACTTTGACATTTTCTCATACATGATGGTATGGGGCCGTTTGTCCCTGTACTTGTAAGGGAACAATTCCACTAGACCAGCATGCCGCGGAAGAAACGTCGAATGCATGAAACCGGCGCCATGCATGCCAATAAGCACGTCCGTCTCGCTGATGATTTCCAGTTGGGCCTGCATGGGAATGCTCTCCATTAACAGAGCTTGGATGCAACTCCCTGGAAAAGTAGCCATTAACAACTCAATAATGTCTAGTTCGTTGAATATCTTGCGTTCCACATTCCCTTGCATGTTCCTAGGATGGTACACTTGATTTCTTCGGAACATCACCGTGAACGTTAACCTATCACATACAACGTCCTTACTTGTTGAAGGTAATCCATATTGAGTTAAATAGAAATTTCGAAATTCTTCAACATATGAACAATTTGGATTTTCCCATTTTGACAAGGGTATTGCATTTTCTTTCAGCCCCAAAATCAGATGTTTGAAAAAGATTGGTTTATTATGGTGGCCAACACGCAATGAAGGTCCAAAAAGTGTTTCCCAGTCACGGTCAAGGTTGCACGAAGGATGGCCATCAAAGAACATGATTTGAACTTCATTTGGCTGCTTCTTAAAAGCCATCATCAACAGAAAAACGCCATATACTTCAAAAACGTGATTCCACAAGTTGGCGTAATCTCCACGTTCAATCGCAATTGTAAATTTATCAACTACATGATGTCCAGTCATGTTTCCTTTAGCGTTATTAAATTGTATTCGTTTCAGCATTTCAAAGACGGATTTTTCAGCAACTTTTTCTGCTGCTTCTTTATTTTCACACTGAATTTCGAAGAATCCATTTATCAAATTGTAAACTTCCTTATTAATTGGCTGCATAGGTATGCCAGGAACAAGTTCTCCGCCTTTAGCAATATTCCCATAGCCAATTATTTTGGTCGGGTTCACGATAATGTCCTTTGCAAGCCCGAATATATCACCGTAGATAGTTAACCTTCCTTCACACAGTGCCTGCGAGTCCCTTATCCACGTCGCAAGAGGTTTACTAGTGATGTTGAATTCCTTTTGAAAATAAATATGGTTGTTTCTGTTAACAAGATCATGGTCATTGTCGACTATACTTTGGCAATGGCCATAACTAGAATGCTTCAACTCGTGTCGATGAAGTGTATCCGTAGTATTTGACACAGTTTGTAGAATCCTAGGTACGCTTGAATAGAAGAACAACATGTAAGTAAAATATAATCCTATAAAAGAAATCTGAATGGTGACAAAATAAAGAACTGTACGAAAAATGCTTCTTCGACCCATTGCAAATCACGGGCTATCGCGAGCGGTATAGCACCCAGCTGTACACTAAAACGTTGGTCCAAGTTAAGTATTCTCTATCTGGTTTGGACATGTGCGCTCGTCTCACGGTTCACTGGACATCAACTTAGCCATTGCTTAATTATCGGATTATAGGTAGAAAGCTAGAAAAAGTGGCAGTCCACATTGTTCGCCTGCACGGTCCCATAGACTTAGTTTTTAATGTGCGGAGATTGATGTATTGTGTAAAAGTCAATCTGGTTTGGACAGGTACGCTCTTCTCACGGTCCACTGAACATCAACTTGATTATCGGATCATTCAAATGATCAAATATTTACATTTGTTTTTTTTTCCTGGTATATATTGATGGATATGTGGTACACACCAAAGGTCAAAGGAAATAAGATTTTCGGGTGACTGATCAATAGACATTAAAAACATTATAGCAACCCAGACCTTAAGTGTATATGTAGGCTCGAGAAAACAGAAGAAAATCTTTTAACACGTTGCCATTCATCTTAAATTTCACAAACAATGCCTGTTTGAGCTTACGTTTACCTCTATATCAAGAAAATACAAGGAACTCTAGGTAATAATAGATATACAAACTTTTTAAAATATAAACAATTAGGAAACATGTTTTTTTAAAAAAAGAACATTTAAGACCTACTAACGAAGACGTATTGCACAAGTGATGTAACGAATTCATAGCTCATACTTATATAAAATCTTTTTGCATCAACTCTTGTTACACTGTCACACAACTCCCGCTGAAAGTTGTTGAGGTATACTGCTCGTAAAAGTGACCCGCACTCCTGAGACAACGAATGCGGAAAATGAAAACAGAAAACGGGAGAGGAGAGAAAGTTATCTTAGTAACGTACAGAAGAGACAAAAGATAGCAGAAATGGTGGAAAAAATTAACAAAGACTGAAAAGCAGAAAAAGAAGAAAAGAAAAAGAGGAGATTGATAAAAAACAAGAAAGTGTTACAGATGAAGAAGGTGAAATGAAAGAAGAAACTTTGAACAGCAAATGAATTAGCGAAACAAACTGAAACACCAAGAAAGCTGGAAATTATAGTTATGTTTATTGGGTTTATCGTCCCACCAACAGTATTTCAGTTATCTGGAGACGGTGTCCACTTGAAGCAGTTATAGTGCTGCCTTCACTGTGTATAGCATGCCGTGAACACCTGGCATGATACCACACCCAGTCACATTATCCTTGATACCGGGCCAACCAGTCGTGGAACTACCCTTATATTTGCTTGAGCGTTAGCAAGGGAGCTATACCACTACCATTTTAACGACTTTGGTATGTCGCGGCCCTGGATCGAACCCGGAGCCTCCCGTACCTGGAGCCGACGCTCTACCGATTGCGCTAACAGGTCCGGTACAAATGATAGTAAAGAAGTTGAATGACGTTGTACAGAAGAATGAAGAATATATGAAAGAGATGGTTACAAAAATAGCTAAATAGGTAAGAGAAGAAATAATAAAGGTATTTCGAAGGAACGACTGACAAACGAGAAGCAGGAATATTTGACACTGAAAAGAAGAAAGATAAACTACGGACACAACTTGAGTAGTACAAAAAGGAGGAACAAGAACAAAATGTAGAAATCAAAAAATAAATTGTGAATCTGTATTAAATAATAACAATTCAATCGGGGGAAATACACGATTTTGAACAATATGGATGCAGGAACAATGCTATATTTATTTAACAGATGAAGAGAAGACAAATATGTTGAAAACGCCGGAATAAAAAAGGTAGTCACCGTGGTAAACGGAAAAATGCCTGGATTAGATCTGAAAAAGCAATAGATTGATATTTGCCATAGACATGGTCAGCCGGATAAAGAGGGACAACGCCCAACCATTGGTAAATGTATTTCGCGAATGGACAATCTAACAATTTAAAAAAGAAAAAAAAGAACTAAAGAACACATGCATTTACGTGAATGAGGATTTAAGCTGGATTGATCGTACGTAATTCGGGTTCATAAGAACAGCAATTCCATTCGCCGTATACAAATACTGGTGCGATCAAAGTGGCCCAAAACTTAACAAGTTATGAACAAAATCAACACTTTCAAATATAAATGTGTTCCACGTTACGTTAGATGTACAGTATACTTGTCCCTTATTTTCACTCCTCAGTGGGTTACACGACCGACCATTTACCATCCTTGTGTAAGAAACCCCGATCAAGGACTGATACAAGATAAAGTTGATGCAGGGTATCAAAGTCGCCGGAAAAAAAGTATAAAAAATAAACTGAATGGAAAAAAGTTTAGTCAAGTTTTGCTTGCGTTCAAAATCTTCAATACTGTAATAATCGTGTTCAAACTGATAACACGAATTGTTTTACGCTTGCTGAACATATACATATCGACACTACACTGTCATAAAAACGGCTCGTGCTACACCGTATTTGTAAAATCACGTGCCCAGGTAAACCAACAAGGTTATTTTCACATTTGAATTTAGATATTGGAAGAGAATTGTGTACATTGAAAGTAGCCTGAGTAAAGTTTGTATTAGCTAGCATGGGTAAAACGTTCCAGTCTATCCGTAAATGATAGAAAGCTTGCCGCACGTGGTGCACGTGTTATTGACGTCGCACGACTTCTAAGTTACCATAAACGGACAATTTATCGACAAACGGGTAGCGTTAAAGACAGATCCCGTGCTGAAAGTCCATTAAAAACGACGCCACACGAGGATCGGTATAAAGTGACGTCATCAAGACGTTATCGATTCATGGCCGTTAAAAACCCTACACAGCGACTAAGAAAAGCCACATGGACACGGATATCATATTAAACTGCGCGAAACCGCCTGAGAGCCGCTAGGTTGACTGCTCGACGTCCCTATAAAGGTGTTCTATTGACAGTACGTCACCGCGCCACACGTGGGAACTGGACACGTCAGCATAGTCGTTGGACACGGCAACGATGGAATATGGTGGTTCCACTGATGAATCAAGGTTAAGCCTTCGAGAGGCAGGGTTCGAGTTTGGCAACGTCGGGGAGAGATGGTGGATCCCGTCAACGTCATCGAATATGACCGTTACGGTGGTGGAAGTGTTATGATTTGGAGTGGAATTTCCAATTCCGGGAAGACAGAAATGAAAACTGTGCGCGGGACTTTAAATGCCGCTCATTATTGTGACGAAAGCATCGTTCCCGTCATCATTCCATACATAGTGAACAGCAATGCCGACATTCTGCAGCAAGATAATGCCCGATGCCACTCCGCACGTCACATAAGGAATGTTCTTGAAACACACAACATTAATTCCATCGGGTGGCCATCAAAATCGCAACATCTCTCCCCAATCGAACACACGTGGTCGAAAAGTGCGTAATCGAAATGACGTCAATGACGCTGTTGACCTGGTGCGTGCATTGCATGAGGAGTGGTCACGGGCACCTTTTCATTTTATCAGGAAACTGATAAACAGCATGAGACGTCGCTGTCTGGCTTTTCTTAGAGCTAGAGGTAGACATACTCGTTATTGATTGTTGTGTGATTTTTTTTTATTCCGACCCCTAATTTATATCATAGTGATAAAACGTGTTTTTCTTAAAATTTTGTTGTTCAGACTACTGAACTGAATTATATATTAAAGAAACTTTGCCGTAAGAACTTGTTTTGTCTTTTATATAGGTGTTAAAAAAACTATAGCAAAAAGTGTTCGGAGTGGCTGAACTTTTTTCCATTCAATATAGAATGTTGTAAACAGAGCATTCAACAAAAGAAATGTTGTTGTTTTTTTCAATGCAATTGCACATACGTAACACGTTTAAATAAATAAATCGTCATCCAAATCAACCCTTCATAAAAAATCTTAATACACGATAATTTACCCTTTAATACTTAAGACATTTTCCCGAATTGTTGATCAATGCCTGTCTTTGTTGATCATTTTCGGTCATTACAATGTTGATTCGTACAGATATTGTTTCGTATGTATGCTCACTTACTTTGTGTGTATTGATCCAAGTGTTTACTTCAGGGCGCATATGAGTCGTTATTACTGGTCATTAAATGTTGACATATGTAAAATCATATAAAATGTTGTTTATAGCACATCTCTTTCAGTCGGAAACAAATTGAACTAGGTACATGTATCTATCTGTAAATTCATATTTGGCACATTTTACATTAGCACTGTTTGACCGTAGTCACATGAGTGTCTGGAAATTCAGAACGGATGGGAAAAAACTCAACTACAGTACAGTGGGAATTAGTTTTATACCAATCGCCAATTGTCCGACTATTTCTGTAATAAGTGCAACAAAACCGATTAAATTATATCACAACTTGAATGACGAAGAAATTTTACACATCTACTGAAATGTTTCTATGATAATTAGTGCAGTCTGTCCTTGCATACGAACTAGAGCAGTCATGTGTGGTTGTGGCTTTAGAAACAAAAAAAAAGCAAACACCATAATACATATCTAACAATACGGTTCGACCTAAGGAGTCAATAAATTATTTTTTAAAATCTTAGTATTTTTTTAGCTTACATATATGTGTTTTCACAACTCTACTCTTTTTTTTAACCTGGCTGGTGGGAGTTCACCATCAAAACCCCACCCCTACCCCCGCATCCATCCTTGATGTCATGTTCTAGTTAAATAGTTCACACTATATCCGATCGAACCCACTTTGTTATTTTAGTCAGCTTTGCGTAAGACAACCCTATCATACTGATATATGTACAAACTATTCTTCCGCCGTGCACCATTCCAACAGACACGTTCACAGATTCACAGATATCTTCATTTCGACATGTGTTTGATATTTTCATAACCTTAATGAAAGGCAAACCTTGTATGAATTAAGTTTGAGTGATTAGGAAAACATGTGTTCGTGTTAAAATGAAACATTATTGCTGTTAACGTAACATGCTGACAATAGTATCAAATAACTGTGTTTTTTCTATTATTATGAAATTTTATAATAATTCCAGATTAATTATTTATTTTAAGAACATCTCAATTCAATTTTAGCTGCTGGTGTGGGTCATTTCTCAGCACACCTGATTAATAGTTCAAGTTAGTTGTCAGAGCACGCTATTTTATTTCCATTTTAAAGTATGCTCAAAAACATACCTTATTGGCATCAGTGTAAACGTTCAGGATCAAATTGGTGTTTTGTTCTTAGACGCGCGTTGCTTGCGTTTTATCGTTGATGATTGTGTGTAGGTCTTCATATAATTCCTAGATCATTTCAACACACTTTGGTAGCAAAATACTAACGTTTAATTTTCTGCAAAACGTTTTAAATTCACCTTAAAATAACATTTTGTCCATTGTCTTCAGTGTGTTTAGATACAAGCATTCTTGTCTTTCTAGTATGTTATTGGCATTTAACTTAAGGCAGGATCAACAGAGCGTCGGCTTGCTGATCCTGAGGTCGTGGGTTCGAACCCCGGCCGGGTCATACTCATAAGTGCCCCTGTGCTATAATGATAGAAATGTCGCTGCGCAGTATCGGCAAAAATGCCGGCTTATCCTATCCCATCCCCATCTCAGGATCAACGTTTGAAGGATAACAATTTCGCGCCATTGTAATGTGCACTGTATTCGCACAAACACGCTCAAAACTGTCTAATATATAACATTAGTAACCCGGAATAGTTAGTCACGATCACTAGGCCAACGCGTAGCCTAATTACTTCGTAACCGGACCTGGTAGCGTAGTCGGTAGAGCGTCGGCTCCAGGTAGGGGAGGCCCAGGGTTTGATCCCGGACCGCAATATACCAAAGTCGTTAAAAATGGTAGTGGTATTACTCCCTTGCTAACGCTCAAGCAAATATAAGGTTGGTCCGAAGTCAGGATAATGTGACTGGGTGTAATATCATGCCAAGTGTTCACGGCATGCTATACACAGTGAAGGCAGCACTATATCTGCTTCAAGTGGGCACCGTCTCAAGATAACTGAAATGCAGTTTGGGGGACGATAAACCCAATAAACATAATAACTTCGTCTGTACAATTTCTATATCCCCTTTTGTTATGATGGATAATTGCCTGGTTCAGTTACGCTAGAAAAACAAACCCTAGAACATCATGACCGACTGATGTTTTATTAGCGCCAGATGAGTAATGACAGACATTTTGAAAAATGTTAAAATCACAAAATCTGAGTAAAGTAACAAAAACAGCAATTATGCGAAGAAGATATTGACATCTTGTGTTATCGCACTGGAGTCTCCAATAGCCCTTCCTGGTTCTTCTTTACATTAAACAGTTCAGCAAAAGGGGAAAGTCGGTTTAATGTGTTTGACTACGGATTTGTTAGCAAGAGGCGATAGAAATATATTGTCATGCCTTATAACGTGACCGATGAAACAAATCATGGTAGTGCTAGTTAAAAAAAACCCCGGAAAATGACCAAGAATATATTCTGCTGATTTACCATATTGCCTTGTAAAACCATATCAAATGCATTTCAAAACTAAACAAAAGAGTCCATAACCTTTATTGTTTATTTTGTTTTTGATATACATTGCAGCGACCAGTTATGATCTTTTGAGCAACTACCAGCTTTTTGGTTGGATAATATACTAGTAGAATATGATAGAATGTGAGACAAATGAGCCTCGAGTGTCCTTCCTATTGTGTGTCGAACACATCTGTCTAATTTCCAAAGTGTCGCATATATGAATGTTTAAGAGCAAATTGGTCAAACCTCGTGAGACAAATGTGCTCTGAGACAAATGTGCTCCGACATGCGGTCTCACGTGCTGGGTAACTTGTATGGACCTAAGTCGGCGTCGTGTCAGTATGGAAATAAATCTTGGTCGTCTGTGGATTGGTGAAAATATATCATGTTGACATGTCCAATATTGAACCCCTATCGCAGTACCAACACTAGATTCATTACGTTTATTGAGTTTGTTTTTATCCAAATTAAAATCGAACTTAAGCAAACAAATAAAATTGATATACAGTGGAATTAAATAAAATTGATGAATTTTAATGTGTTTAGTGCACCATGTACTCTGCAAGTATGTTTTCCCCAAACTGACACGAACATTAGTCAGTGTCACCATGTACTGCAACCCTTCCTTTATTTATGTCCACGTAAGTACGATCATCCTGTTGATAGCGTTTAGTTGTTTACACATGACGATATTTTTGGCACGTAAAATGTTCGTAAAATGTTTTTTTGATAACGACAAATTATTTCATGAAGATTTCAAACATAATTGACACGACTTTATCCATCTGATTTAATAGCTGTTGAATTATGAACACATATATAATATGGCCGATGCCGTGGATAATTAAATATGTAAATATAAAAATAAATTTGACTTGTTGGAGTTCTTAAATATATATATATATATATATATATATATATATATATATATATATATATATATATATATATATATATATATATATATATATATATATATATATATATATATATATATATATATATATATATATATATATATATATATATATATGCGTTTTATATGCATATGCATTGTAAATTTGGACCCAAATATAAGTTGCTATTAAGCTATGCAATTATTGCAAGCATACGAGATAATTCATAGGCAGGTCTAATGTAGGCATGGGTTGACCAATATCCATTCTATGGGTTATTTCTGTGCTTTATCGACAATATACCGGTTCAAAAGTGGCATGGTTTCAAAAAATTATCGGACAGATACAGAAAATTCCATTTTAATCCTCTATACATATTCATACTGCTAAATTAAATGGTTTTTGGGAAATCTGAAATCTTGCGAAGGCAGGATTTCGGACAATGTTGACCCGTTATGAACATGGTCGATGTGATCATGCTCCGGCAGGAGGAGTTATGACTAAGGCGTAAGGTTTGAAATACAGTTAAAATTATCTTAGGACATTACCGGTACTGGCAAACACGTATAACCCAAGGCCTACTCCGCATTGATGGATGGTCACACCCTGGACACACCCACGTACTTTAGTCTTGCTTGCTTCATGTCATCTTCTTCATATTGTTGTTTTATCCGAAGGCAAAATGTACTTTAATTTTCAAATGAAAAGAAAACCCCGTTTTATCACGTCTTATGTCTGCTCTGATTATAAAATATTGATTGATTCATACTTGAAATCACAGCCTCCCCTTGGACACATCTTCAAGAAGAAGATATTTGAATCTGCTATCGAGGTATGTCATACTAGTACTTTTGTGTGTTTGATTTTAAGGTTCTGGACCTGTAATGGTGACCTTCCACAATCCTTATAATGATACTGTTTCTTGAATCTGTACTATAAAACACATCGTACGGTGAATTTGTAAGGAAGTTTACCGTTTATAACTCAAGTTATGTACATTTTTATAAAGTGACCCTTGATTTTCAAAAACACCGTAAATTGTGCTGGAACAAAAAATGAAAAAGTACCATTTTTTCAAATTCTACTGTTCTATATTCAAATTTTAACCAATTTTCCTGTTACACAATCATGTCATGATAAATCGAAACAATAAGATCACACTTTGGACAAATACTTATAAAAATACAGAACTTTGCATACATGTACCCCCGAGCAAAAATCCGAGTTTTTTGGGTGTGTTTAAAAATTTACTCTATCTATAAAAGCAAATATCTCAGGTTTGAAGATAGTTAGACACATACAACTAGTTTTAAAATTTTCTGCAATATGAACTTGCCCATAATATGAGATTTTAAAGGCGTTTTACCGTTCCTAATAAAATTTACAGAACTTTGCATACATGTACCCTCGAGCAAAAATCCGAGTTTTTTGGGTGTGTTTAAAAATTTACTCTATCTATAAAAGCAAATATCTCAAGTTTAAAGCTAGTTAGACACATACAACTAGTTTTAAAATTTTCTGCAATATTAACTGCCCATAATATGAGATTTTAAAGGCATTTTACCGTTCCTAATAAAATTTACAGAACTTTGCATACATGTACCCCCGAGCAAAATCCGAGTTTTTTGGGTGTGTTTAAAAATTTACTCTATCTATAAAAGCAAATATCTCAAGTTTGAAGCTAGTTAGAAACATACAACTAATTTTAATATTTTCTGCAATATTAACTGCCCATAATATGAGATTCTAAAGGCATTTTACTGCTCCTAATAAAATTTACAGAACTTTGCATACATGTATCCCCGAGCAAAAATCCGAGTTTTTTGGGTGTGTTTAAAAATTTACTCTATCTATAAAAGCAAATATCTCAAGTTTGAAGCTAGTTAGACACATACAACTAGTTTTAAAATTTTCTGCAATATTAACTGCCCATAATATGAGATTTTAAAGGCATTTTACCGTTCCTAGTAAAATTTATAATTTATAAGAATTTGTAAAGGTTACTATAATGAAACTGCAAGAGAATTTATAGCGAAAAATAACGTCAAAATGGTCAATCACCGATTATACTCCTTTATACAAAAAATCACCTACATTTGGTATAAGAGATGGAAATATGTATGTAAAACTCTGCATTATTACATGAAAACCTTCTCTTTACTGATTTTGGCTGGCTTGAGGGAAATATTTGAAATAACCACTTTACACGTTTTTCGTAAAAAAAAGATCCGACAGTTTAGGAATAACTGAGTCAAGCACTCTTTTGGTATTAGTGACACTTGGTTGTCCCTCACAATTTTGACCCCTGGACACATTTAAAATCCATCCGGAGAAAATATCAGACGAAGGTGAGCGAGCGTCTTGAACCATGTCGCTAACTCTCGCGGTTAGCATGCGAAGGCAAATTTAAATCGCAAACACAAGATGAAACAGTGCATTTTTCACCTGTACTCAGGAAACCAACACAATAGTTATGATCCACTTCAACTTTACATGACTTTGTTGTCGGTAAAACCACTATTTTTACAATATCGCCCTTGACGATCACGCTGTCGAGCTCCCGGTTCCCTCATTTTTGAGAAATGGGTAACCCAATGACGTCATGGCAAATCCATATCACGTGGTGAAAAACTACTAAAAATAGCAAATACGAAACTTTACGACGAATGCTATTCAAATAAAACCGGATCATACCGAGTGCCGATGTTTACCGAAGTTAGTTACAGGTCCAGAACCTTAAGTTTACTTGTCGTTTGCCTAATTGAACGATATTTACAGCTATCCAGAGCACTTCAGCAAAGTGAACAGCATTCAGACTAACGATAATATTCTGAAAGAAATTAATATATTCATCATAAAACTAAACTTCAACATTCTCGCGTAATAATGTATATAGAGGATCTGATATGAGTGGTCATTAGGTACTGAAAATATTAATCGAGTTGAATGAAACGATACGAAACGAGTCTGCCGAGTTTCGTATCGTTTCAGACAACGAGTTAAATATTTTCAGAACCTAATGACCACGAATATTAGATTCTATTTATCCCATAACCAAAACACCAGCTGTTTTTGTTTACAATGCATCATCCTTTTAAAGTATAAACAGTCGGCATTGACATGTGTAATTCGGTTTGGAAGAATCCGCACAAAAGATAGTTCCAGTCTTTACTCGACCATTTTCCACACAAAGGGAACAGATTCCTTTATAACATGACTAAAATGTTATCTATTTATTAATTATAATGAAATTGTTCAACAAAATGCATAAAACGGCGACAACAGAGTGTTCGGGAAATGGCATATACACCACACATACTTAATGACGTCACACTACGACAATGACGTCACACTACGATAAGTAACTAGTGAGTTACCAAAAAAAAAAACGCATGAGTGTTACCTCACGCTCGCGCGGTAGGTTATATGATAAATATAGATATTAATCTCATCGTTTTACAATTAACGGCATTCATTTTGATATAATTGTTAATATTTATTTCTTAACTATTTATTTGTAAACAGATGCAGGTGAAAAATGAATTAAATAACAATTGTTCAAAGGCATGCAAGATGGAATTAAAAAAGCGCAAACATAAGAACCCATAACCTGACACATTGAAACGGTAAATGAGAAAGCTATTCAGCATAAGTATAAGCAGAAAGCAACAACACCGTCTGAAACATAAATGTAAATCCAACCTTTTATCAACGTGGTTATTCTGTTTTTGATGGGTTAATTTTTACGCGCTAGTTAGTATTTGAGATCGGCAACACTGCGACACTAACGCACATCTAGTGTATGTCTATTCTCATGTTGTATGCACTTAATAGAAAAGCATAACATTATGTATGCATGCAATAAATGAAATAAACGTATACACAAATAATGATAACCAGTGTGTGTGTGTGTGCAATAAATAAATAAAATTATACACAGTAGAAACAGAATTTCCAAATATATTTCAACAGATATTTCAACAGATAGAATGTGGTTTGAATTCGACAAAATATGGCTAAATATTTTGTAGAAAAATAAGAAATCTGGAACTTATGGGGAAATTGATTAGTTTCCGTGATCTAAAACTCAATATATCACGGTTTCGTGTTCAGATGCGTAATAATTTAATCACGAAGGCCGTAGGCGCTAGATCAATCACGCAAACTTGAATTATTTCTATTCTAACACGTTCTACAAGATATTTTACTTAAAAAGGGAAACACATGCACACTACCATTTACGCAATGTTGTTAGCTTGTTTCCCATGTTTGTCTGTTATATTTCACCATCGTGTACTTTCCTTTTTTTCCTAAAAGAATATAAACAACCGACGAAATTGCATTTTTATTTATTTATTATTTAATTACTTAATGCTATTAGTAACGATAAATTTAAGTAAAAAACACACTTTTCACTTTACAAAATATGGTAAAGTTTCGTGTGAAGGTCATGTGAACGAAAACTTGGTCAACAATACGAATATGGACAGGGAAAGTAAAAGGAACAGCTATTCTATTGCAGTAAAATAGTCCCGATTTATGGCGTGATGTATCGTTTATTTTATCATGGCAGAATGCTTCTTTGTTTATAGAGGTAAAATATTGATAGTGTTAGAATACAATCATATCAGTAAAATGTAAGTTATTTATTATATTGACGTTCAATGCAGTTACTTCTTAAATATTTCTGTCAAAATCACCTTATATATTAATAAGTACCCAAAATATGTATAACTAAATTAAACTTAATTGTAGTGTATTAGTATTAGTATTGAAATTGTAAATTGTAGTGCTCAAATTAAAATTCCAACAAAAAATAAACTAGAAAGATGTTTGTTTATAGCGAATTTAGTGAGGTTGTAACAGGTTATCGTCTAGAGGACGGAATGTGTTGACCAACCTGAGAAACATCTCCTATATACCACATTAAATGGTCACATAATTAGAAATTTTGTAATGTTTGTTTGTTTGTTTATTGGGTTTATCGTCCCACCAACTGTATTTCAGTTTTCTGGAGACGGTGTCCACTTGAAGCAGATATAGTGCTGCCTTCACTGTGCATAGCATGCCGTGAACACCAGTCAACCAGTCGTTGAACTACCCTTATATTTGCTTGAGCTTTAGCAAGGGGTCTATACCACTACCATTTTTAACGACTTTTGTATGTCGCGGCTCGGGATCGAACCCGGGGCCTACGGTGCCTGAAGACGAGGCTCTACCGATTGCGCTTGCAGGTCTTTATGTAACAGTTAGCATGCATAATAAAGGCTATCAACATGTTAGGTCCGGCTACTGACTAGTAAGTACAATGAATAAAAACCGGATATACGCTGGTCTACGACACTTTTATCAATTAATTAGCTACAATGCTTAATATTTATTCTAATTAAAAATATTTTAAATAAATAAGTTAAATACTTATTTTCTTTTTCTGAATGAATACTGTCATATGATAAATAATAATATTCTAAATAAATTAGCTACAATGCTAATTTTTTATTCTATATAATAAGCTTCATTCTTTTTTCGATTATTTATCAAATAAATAAGAATGCTTATTTCAATTTTCAAATAATTTTTTTTTTTAAATCCGTTCATATCTGACATCATTCTAGACACTGTTTATTGTTTTCAACACAGAAGCTTCTAACTGTGTTCAATTAGATAAGAATGTTATTTGACAATTTAAAGTTTTATCTTGCTGAATATTAAGTTTATATTCTTTCATTGAATTGTAACCATGATGTATTTCTTTAATTCTGGATAATACAGCAATACAACGTTAAAAATAAAATAAAATTCATATAATCAACTTTTACTTTGTATTAACAACCAATTAATGGGTGTTAGGTTTTAACAAAGAAGAAACACTTTTATTAATTACATGTTTACAACCACTACAACGAAGTTTGTACCTGACATTAATGCACGGATTTTGGAAACAAACATGAACAAAATATTATAAAATTGAAAGTTTACTTTGCATGCTTATCAAGGCCAGTATTTTACAACCATGTCTGTATTTTTGCATGACACTCAAACTTTGCTACTTTCAGCTTAAAATCACATTGAAACTTCATAAATAATCTTATTTTTGTTTGGTATGAAAATT
Organism: Sinonovacula constricta; assembly: GCA_007844125.1. NCBI lineage: Eukaryota > Metazoa > Mollusca > Bivalvia > Cardiida > Solecurtidae > Sinonovacula > Sinonovacula constricta. The sequence goes on along the minus strand of CM017558.1, from coordinate 6,017,115 downwards.
GTGACTTTGGCTAAAGCCATGACTTGGGTTTAAGAATTGTTGACGAATACGGGCCCAAGTCTTTGTTTTGGCATTATTATGATAATGCATAATGTTAATATAAGAGATCGTATGCTTATATAATACGTTTGCGAACGTTTTCTTTATTCTTTCAGATTCAAAGAGGAAACATGTACAAACCGAGCATAGACTGTTTCTAATTACTTATAATGTTTCCACTAACATTAAAAATTGAACATTGTGTCTGCGTTTTACGTTCTTGGTTGAAAAGCAAAAATTGCAGTAAGGCAATAGTAACATGAAAATACTATCCTTATAAACAAGTTTTAGGACAAAAAAGAAAAAAATACAAAAATATGAAAATAACAATACAATTTCCTTTTAGCGTATTTTCTGTAGTTTTTGCCTATTTTCTCCAGTTTTCGGAGCATTTTTCTGCTCACGACATTTAACAATAGCCGGCCGGTTAGTTGGCTGTGTAAGCAAAATGGAGACTTTCTGTTCAAAAAGGGAAGTTATGAAAAGGTCCTATAAAATAACTACATATATTTAAATCTGAACTACCTCTAGACGAAGGCATGAAAAGTAAGTTTAAAGTGACAGAAACAAAAACACAGAGACGAGTCATTACACACACAAAACAACAACACTCTATAACGGTCAGTCGGCAAAATGACCGACAGATGCAAACTTGGTTTGTGTAACGCTCCAAAATCGCAATTTCTGAATCTTTTTCTTACAAACGAACAAACAGTGTAAACATATCCTATCAAACTGAGACAACTAGTAGCCAGCGTTGTATCGGGTGTTTAAACACTCGTCTTCATTGAAAATACTGTTTATAAAATAGTATGTAAATATATTGTTAAAAGTTTGCTGAAAAAAAAACCCTGAAAGAGAGCATAGCAGGAGATCTTTATGAAGATCTGGAGAGAAAAAAAAGTCAAGGAAGTAGGAAAAGATACGAATACCTTGAGCAGCTTGATAGCCTGAATTGGAGGAAAACACAAGATGATTACACTTTATATAGTTAACATCTCATGAGGAAATTATTTTTATGAATTGGAAATAATTAATAACGCATGATAAAATTATATATAGTGTCACTAATTATAATTAAAAACGATACACCATAGAATTAGATATACAACTAAACCACAGGTAGAGATTTATGGTCACAAAAATAAAGCCATGCGAAAAATCACTGCAACTAGACATTACAAACTAAATCAAACAAAGCAAAGAGCAATACCGTGGAAATATCCTGGCCCCACGTGCAGAATCCTTTCTCAGCTGAGATTTTTCTAAAGCTTAAATATTGACTCCAAGAAAACTTATTACAGAGACATAATGTTACAATTTCTTATTTTCCTTTTCCATCAAATGAGAATGTATGCAGTAAAAAGAATGAACAAGTGTGAGCGCACGTCTTTGCAGTTTTTAACACCGTATAAGAAGTGACAGGTCCCATATACATACATGATGTATAACGGGGAAACAAACGTTCGCCACCGAATGAATAGCGGATGGTACCAGATGTTCAACGGATACCATCGGATTCGTAATGGATAGATACCGGATAACACGAACAAGTACCAAACGATGGTCGTTTTGTAACGGTGTGACGATGTCACTTATTCAAGCTCCATCTCACTGTGACACAACATGTACATGTTTCGTACAAATTCATCTGGGAATTTGTAGACTATTATCTTCAGGTACGGCATGTTGAAAACACTTAGAGATTCCACCTCTGATTTTGCCTAAGTCGGCTGGAAATACAATTATTTTCTGTAAGATAACGTAGCAATATTAAGTGTATGTGCCATGAGCAATGCATCCGCAGCATTACATTTAAACTTATATATACATGTATTTCAAGCTAAGAAAATCAATAAAAGGGTGAAAATAGTAAAAACCTTTTTTGTAAGGAGATACAACAGTTCATGCATCATAACTGTTACGTGACGTGTTTATTCTTCGAATTGTAACTTTGTGTAAGTGCGAGGTTAGAGCTCTGTAACCGGTTTAAGCACCCCAGTCGGTCCATATTGCCGACTGACCGTTCCAAGGCGGTAACTGTCGGGTTTGCTCTTTTCGTTAAATGACTCATCACAAATTTAATCTTACTTTTCGCTTGGCTTGCATGTGAAATACCTTTGTTACCTTTATTATGTCCCATAATATTCAATAAATCGGTACTAACTTAGTACTAACTTATGTATAGGAATAAATAAATACTCTCGAAACATGTGACGTCACCACAAGAATACATGATTATTCATGAATAAACAAAGTCCAAATATAGGTTTTTATTGCATGCTTAAGGGGAAATAGAGAGCAATAACAGTGAAAGGAAACCTTATCATTTCATCCTGGCCCGCAGGAGATTATAAGGGACTAGGCAAAAACAAAAAGCCGATTAAAATAAAGTTTTAAAAAAAGTAACAAAGAAATAAACAGAAAAAAATGTCCAGTTCGGTGAATAATCGTATTTTATTTCACTCATGGTCACAGAAAAATAATGTTTTCATTCGTCACCTCTGACATGACCACACGTGCATGGATAGATCCGGGTGTGTGCGCAGTGCATTCCCCAACCAACAAGGTAAAAGGGTAGAGTTGTGAAAACACACACACACACACACACACACACACACACACACACACACACACACACACACACGCACACACACACACACACACACACACACTCACTCATATATATAAGCTTAACAGTACTAAGCTTTTTATAGTAAATTATGTCTGGAGACAGCTTAGCTCAAAGTTAGGGTCCCCAAATGTGTAAATTTTCTGGATCCACACCTGCACACGTGAAATAAAATATTATCTTACACCGAAACCGACAAACATCCTCAAAATCCACATAGCATTTCCGGTCTGTGCAACGTCATCCAGCGTATTAATATGACAATTCAGGAAAAGAAGTTCTAACGTTCTCCCGTTGTTTCTCCGTCTGTTGGTATTTGTAGCAGCTCCTCTTCTGTAGTATTTTCAGGCTCTGAAATGAATATACTACTCATCTCAGACATTTGTTTTAATTTTAATATATTTGTCGTTTTAACGTTGGTATACGAAAGTTTGCCTATATCAGATGCATGTAAGAATGTCTGTCACTGGACTGGGGAATGTGTGGAAAAAAATCTCTTCACAAACTCAAACTTTAGTCTATGTAAAACGATTTAAAACCTACATTAGATATCGACGTTAGCACGGATAACCCGGAAAATATTATAATTTAAGTAAGTGGTCACGTGGTTTTCTTAGTTTGAAATAGCCCACTGTGCTGCATTTTTCTGATAGGATGTATGTGTTTGTTATAACGAGTGGAATGTTATGCTTCACTTTTCACACAAATGTAGGGCATATATATAATAAACAGCATTCCGCGGAATCTTTTCAGGTAATAACCATTTATATGTGGTATTTTTATGTCCAAACAGTTGATTCCGCTTATTTGCACACATAACTTTTAATAGAAATCGTGGTTTTCTTAGTTTAAAAATAGCTTACAGTGATGATGATTGTCAATCGTAAAACTTCGGGTATTTCCGTATGGTTCGTAAAATACACCTCGTACATAGCTCTAGAATACACCAAAGTGCGTCGCCTGAGTTATGAAACAGTGTCCGTTCGCGAGAGAGTAACAAATTATATATATATCATTTAGTTGAGTATATCTTGCAATAACAACGATTTTTTTTATCAATACAATCTATATGATTTACGGAAAATTGAAAAGTCAACATTAAATACCCAGTATTAAAACTAAGACACACAAAGTAGATCCAAGATGGCGCCTTATTATGTCAGAGGTCTCTTGCATAGCATAAAGGCCGAGGTGATCAGATTGGGTGATTGTAACACGGATTGGGGTGTAATGCTTTTCTTTTCAGATGTAGGGCATTTTTGCCGATACTGTGCAGCGACATTTCTAGTATAGCACAGGGGCACTTATGAGGTGCCCGGGGACTGAACCCGGCCGCTCCATTATACTGACACCGACGAGTCAGGCGTAATGCTGTCTAATGCTGTCACCTTAGCCCCGAGCGTTAGGAGGGATGCCACTACTACCAACTTTAGAGTCTTTGGTTTGACCCGACCAGTGTTCGAACCCGCAACTTCCCGATCCGCAAGCCGACGCTCTACCAACTGAGCTATTGCGGCCGGTCTATTTATTTGGTTGTCTGAGAAACAAAGCTTTGGTCCAAACGTTCGGATACCACCTTTAATAGACCAATAAATTTCCCATAATCGAGATAACACAAACCAATTTTGATAGAGAATTGCCACTTTTATAGAAGATGCAACTTGTAAGAGACTTTTTTATATCTTGATTTTATGTTAAAACAAATGACGCCGTGAATATAAAAAAATGGCAAAAGAAAATTAATCCTTTAAAGAAAAACGAGTATTTCTTATTTGTTTTACAACATGATGAGAATGCAACAGCGCCTGTCTGGTTGCCTTGTTACATTATGTAAGTTTGTTTTATTTAACTCGCTTTTACAGGAACAAAGTAATGTATAAAGGCTTTAGGCAGTTTACTTTTGCTGATCTGCCAGATGTCACTTTCATCAAACGAGAACTAAAAATAAAAAGCTGCATTTTTTATACTGGCACTAGGGGCGGATCCCCAAACTTTATGGCAGTAAATACTAGATATACACATATGCATATACACACAGTTAGGGACCCTTATTTCGACATAACCTGTCAACAGACAATATTTACTTTAAAAGCTTAGTATTTTTAAACTTACATGTATGTGTTTTCACAACTCTACTTTTTAGACTGGTGCGCATGCGCCAGTCTTAAGTAACGATGCTGTGAACACGGCGACGCGCGGTCGTTAACTTCGGCTGTATCATTGCGACCACGAGAGCGTATTCAAGTAGTTGTGCGGCATAAGAAGTAGCGTGTTTTTAGAAAACAGAAATATTACGAAGGAATGCTAACATTTGTAAGGAAATGCGACAAATAAAAACAAGGAAACAATGTAATGTTGTTGTTCGAACAAATATGAAAGGATATTAAAAGAACGATTATAAACAAATCAGTCACGTGACAAGCGGGAGATAGGTCGCCATTTTGGATAGATCGGAATGCTTTTGATCGAGTTTCTGCTCAGCTTTCAAGGACCGTAAGTAAGTTGGCAAATATTTTTGTTAATGCATTGTTGCGATCGACGTAAAAATTAGGATTGTAACTGTTTCAGTCTCTTAAGTTACGTGGGCCTTGTGCATTTCATTGTTGACACTACTTCAGTTGTGGCGGAAGATGATCATAACTGCATTATAACTAGAAGGTTTTTTTTATTGTTTACTTCAGATAATGCATTTTTCGTAACGTTTGTGGTGTGGTGTTAGTTTAATAAGCTAACTGACTTCGGCATTTTTTTTGTCTTGAAATATAGACCTAAATACAGGAGGCTACGATTATAAACAAATCAGTCACGTGACCAAAATTGCGGGAAATTCTAGCATGGGTTGCCATTTTTGTAAGCTTCTGTGGATTGAGAGTTTTCTAAGCAATATTAAGGTAGCAGTGACATCCATTGGTGGAATACAGTTTTCTGGTATGTTTTCATGTTTTACTTGAAAGAAAATGTCCGGCTTTAAACTGACTCCTCCTTCTAGCATTATTTTTATTTATTTCCTACTGCATATGTACATATATGTTACAATACTGATGACCGCAACCGTTCACGTAACCTTCATGCTGTGCTACTGTTGACAATCACTGTACTTCTACTGCATGAACCAATTACAACAGCCAGGTTAATGGTTATCACCACGGTACTGTATACTCAGGGATTTCAATAGCTTTCACTTTTGTTGAGAATTTCTTTGAAAATTTTCAAGGGGTCATGATCAGATTGACACAAGTCAGATAATGTGTTCACGAACTTAACTAATTGTAAAATTGCTTTAACTTCATTTCCATATATTTACAAGGGTCCACTTAGTATTTACTTCATTTTTTTAAATGCTAAACATACTACATTTATGGTTATTCTTGCAAAATTTGACCACTTATCCTGCGCTTCTGCATCAAAATGACCCCCAACCTAAGATTTATGTGAGGTCAAAACTGGAAAACCTTAATTTTTCTTGCATCAAAATGCAAATATCTGGATCTGTTGAAATCCCTGGATATACTGAATTATTTGCTAATGTTGTTGATAGTGACTGTCACTTACAAACGAAAAGAACATACACATAGTTTCATATGTTTCGAGTAATGATATCTGTGCAGGAAAAGTTTGATTCTTTTGTTCTTTTCCACCTCTCTTTTGTTCATCTTCAAATGTTTTTCAAAGTTTTGTTACATTAAATTCTTATATGAAAACTACCAATTGTTATTCATTGCTCCCCTATGACAGCCAATGTAAGACCATCAACAGCAATCTTTCCAATTCCTTAATGTGCATTTCGCCGTTCAAGACATCTTGATAACTCCCTTGGAACTACGCTTTCAACCGGCGCGCCAGTCTTCCAACGCTTTGATTTATCTGGCTGGTGGGGTTAGAATGCATTTCCCATCCACGTCCCCTGGATTAATCCTTGTCTGGCACTAACTTATGATTTAAACTGTGCTATACTGAATAAAGAGTGACAGAGCAAAATAGTTAGAAGAAGCAGTCAACGTACACTTTAGTTTATACTATAAAGTTTATACGAACATACCATGTTTTTCATCTGGTAATATGGCCTTGTATTTCTTGAAGAAAACCGTTTGAACGGCTGTGTAGAGTATGAGGACAAAAAGCGCAAAGAACCCAAAGAACCGAAAGGTCCAGACAGGCCCGATACTGTCAACACGGTCAAACAGCTTCCCTGTTATGAGGCTCCCCACACCTTTTGCTGAAGTATTAAGTAGGAACAATTTAGTAAGTTTACGTAAATGATCAAGGGTACGTACGTTCTTAACTTTTATGGGCAATATTTACGCAGTTTAGCACTGTAATTAATTGTCTGGAATTTGCATATTGTTGTAACCTTTTATGCAAGCATATGCCATCTTACACCCTTCCGAAGCATACACAAATATTACTCTGTATTGCTATTACAAAGAATATACACAATTAAGTGTTTAATTGAAGATTTGTTTATCAAAGGATGTTAAACATACATATATGAAAAACACTTTTGAACTGTTTAAAGTACATCAACAAAATAAGGTTAATTTTCAAATATAAAATATATTTTTTCATACAAGAAAATCATATGAATAAAAGGGGTTTCACATTGCGTAAACATATTTTGTTCATGCTTTCTCTGAATTAAATGCAATTTGCCTCAGAACAATACTGGCCATCATAACAAGTTTAAGGCCAGTATTCAACAAACCATTTTAAGCCTAAGTCATGATTTAAGCCCAAGTCACAGTTGTCATACCAACAAAACTAACCTTATTAATGAAGTTTTAATCTGATTTTAAGCCGAATGTAGCAAAGATAAAGGGTCATACAAAAATACAGACATATAGTTAAATACACAATGAAGATATTGTGGATTGAAATCCATGACTTGCGCAAGTAGCGTAAACCGGATAATGGGCAACTGTAGACAAACAGCTTTGTGCAAACCATAGACACACCACATGCAAGCTGGAGATCAGACATATTTCTTTCCTCTGGACTCTATTCAGCACAATGAGTAAAACAGTCAATAAAAATATAACAAAATCCTGTGAGTACCGCAACATGTATTAAAATTTATAAAGGCACAGGACAAAGGTATTCACAGGCCAGTCAGCTAAAAAAGTCACAACAAAACTGTGACGAAACATAATACAAATCATAACCAACCCAATAAATACCGCCCGGAACGGTAACTCGGCTCACGGCTTGACAGAATTGTTTTATGTGTAACATATATCTGGTAATTAATATATATCGCGCGGTTATTGTGTATAAATATGTCATTTACGGTGAAAATAAGTTTAAATACTGAATTTTTGTAAAACTACACAAAAACAATAATTATTTACAACTCGTACAATTGTGATTGAAACTTAAATCCTAACGCGAAATCGTAATTATTGTTTCTCCAACTGTCAATAAGAATTACGCTAATGTAAATAAATGGTATGAAATAAAATAAATATAAAAAATGCACTATTTTACCCAAACCCGAGTAGATCCCTCCGAGAAGACCTTGTACTGATCCTGATACTCCACTGGGCGATATTATGCTCACATATGATGAAGCCGAGGCATAGAACAGCGCATATGTCACCCCATGTAACGGCTGAACCACCAACACTAACCATGGGTCGGACATGAAGGAATAATAAAAGAACCTCACCGCATAGGCGAATGCACATACGTAGAAACAGTTGACGTGGCCTATTTTCTTGATGATTCTGCCAGAGAGAAACAACATAACAATTTCAGGTACACAGCTGAACACTATGCTAACTCCTAGCAAGATCTGTGAGCAGCCCAGATCTTCGAGATACCAGAACAGGAATCCTTCTATGGCTACATCCATTATACCAAAGAACAACATCATGACCAGGAAGAATAGAACGTGAGGAAAGTGTAAGAGCTGTGTACTGTTTTTAAAGACTTGGCTGCATTGCAAACTGTCGTCGATTTCTAAACCCCCAGAAACGATGCCTGCAAGGACGCAAAGTCCAAGATAAATGTAGAAAGGTATCCTGTAATCAGTTGATTGAATAGATGATGAAGTGAAGTACATTATCAAAGTTGACACAATGGCGGACAAAATATACCCAATGGTTCCCCAAAGTCTCTGCATTCCCCATTTTCCACTTGTCTTGCCGATCATGTCATAGGCTATAGCATCTAGCAAGGTAGCTACGGGCGAAAAGAAAATGTTACATAAGAGATATATAACAAAGAAGTACCAAAATGTTGCGCTGAGATTTCCGTCTGTACTGATTTTATTCGAACATTGAGAATTAGATTTGATCTGCTGTTTATTACATGTAACCATACAGTGAAAATGACAGCTTACGTCACACGCCAATTTGCTAAACTCGGTTTTTCCATATGAAATATTGGTCAAGTTGAAGCTTTGACAGTGCTGATCTAATAATAATATGTCCCCTTTAACAGAAACATTATTATGCATTAGTTGGTTTAGATCATTGATGGAATACTTTAGTTTTGAAACCTTTGATAGATTTAACCTTTCGTCACAGTCACCGGTCGTATGCGCACCCTCGTTATAGAAGCACACCTCAACGTTTGTTGCTTCTTTTAAATATAGCAAACAATTGAAGTCACACCTCACATCTGTTTGATTAACAATAAACTGATCATAGAACGACTGCAGGCTAAGGTCACACTGATGTCTGTCAGTAAGGTTCCTGACACCAACACCATGTTGTGTCTCGCAGTCTTGTATGAAGGAATCCTTCGGACTACACTGAAGACCTGTGTGTATGCTGAAAGGGTTGTTGGGTGCCTCTTTGGTCGGAATGAGCAGCAGAAGATTGTAGCAGACACCGGTCAAGATGCAGCAGATGATGAGAACGAGACGGTGGCGGTGGGTCTTGTCTGCTATCAGGCCAAACACAGGACGAACGAAAAACGCCGTAAAAGGCATGACGCCGTATAGAAACCCGGTCTCAGTTGACGTCAGGCCTAATTGTTTCATGTAGATTGGGATGAAAGGTAACAGACCGCCACTTGCTAAAATGACACAAAAATAAACATGTTGTTTATGTTGTTGATTTATACAACAATAAACTGCCTCTGACGTAACTTGCACTTTTGCATCAAATGTTTGCAAGAAGATAGCAATTATATTCGACAGAATCTAATTCATTTTAGTTGCATTAATATAAGGGGATACACATGGGGTCAAAAACGGGCGGGTAACTATGTAAAAAGTAAATTAAGTTATTTAGGTGGCTAAATTCATTAACAAATATTCTAAGTGCTATTGCTACAAGCGAAGAATTGAGTTTCAGGGAGAATATTTGGTCATATCTGTATCTAACAGTGAACAATGTTTAAAGTGAAAACAATTGAATCAAATACTGACAACTTTGAGACACTAATTTGTGTTTTACTAGGAGTTCTTTCGCAATTTCGGTTTGTCCATTTAGCATTGCCTTAAAAATTTTCAATGCTTGCCTGAAAGTATACATCATAAAAGCTTTGTTAGACAACAAAGGTTCGTCGCAATGTACGTGTGCACATACCTATAGGAACACAACAACACTCATACCAACGACATGGTTGAGGCCATACCTACGAGTACATGCAAACAGAGGTAACATAAATTAATAAACAAAAAAAAACGTCTTAATATAAAATTTAAAGGTAGTATCCGACAGTTTGGACAAGAAAATAGTTTTAGTTTCATTAACAACTTAACAAAGAAATATTACCTGAACAGATCCCGCATAATATTTTAATTGATGTCCTACGCCTATCTAAAAATGAACTATAACGCTACAATCGTTATTAAAACATGTATTTTCTACCTGAGTCAAGCTGCACAGTTAACTATTTTTTAACTAAGAAAACCACGTGAACACTTATGTTTAAGCTCATCCATGTCATCCGTTGTGACGTCGATGTCTATTTTTAGCAGCAATCCCAATCGTTCTTATTTATAGATTTGAAAAGAATGAACATTTTACATATACTCGAGTTTTACTGCCCCAAAATTGAGATACAGTTGAAAATCAAAGCTTAGACTAAAGTATGTTATTTTCCCGCACAAATTAAGCACAAATTATCCAAAACAAGGGTAGGACATACTGTTACATATCTTAAATATAGGCAAACTGTCGGATACCGCCTTTACAATATGACAATGGCTATATCATCTGAATGTGTTTATGTCACGTTCTTCAGTCCAGAGCAAACAACGGTTACTGACCGTGACACTAGATACTGGACGTTGTAATGTAATTAAATGTACGTACCTGCAACGAAGGTGAAATAAACCGCTTTCAACTTTAAAAGGCGACGATCTACAAGGCATTTAACCTCATTACCGTTTGCGTTGACCATTGTGTCCAAACAATCGACTGTCCAGTGAAAAGACTCTTGTATTAATTTATTTCGTTTTATTACGACTATGTCACTAGAGCGGATAGGGTGAATATATGTTTAAGCGTACGTGCGGTCCTAGTTGTTTCCGCTTATCTCCCAGGGTGAACTTTGTTAACTGACATTCCTTTTTAACGATCTTAAAGGTGGTATCGTTTATGTTTGTTGTTGTTTTTCGGTTTTAAGATAGTATCGCAGCAAATAAAATGATGGTCAATATAGCGACGTCCAGCTTTTTTGGTGGGCAAGTGTTTATCTCAATGTACATGTACACCGACCTACAGGAACACCACGCGCAGTGAGACCACGGTGAATTTTCAACGACTCTCCTTTCGACCACAAGCGTCTCTCAGAAGTGGTATCCAAAAATCTGAGCCAGAAACAACAATGAAGAGTTTAAACAAAAACAAACACAACAACAAAAGAATGACTGGACTGTTTTAACTTAACAGGTCTTTGTAAAAGCACTTGTTGCTATCAAAGATGTGCCTTGTAACACAACAGAACAGGATTTCAGTGAGAGCCGACCGGCCGCAATAGCTCAGGTGGTAGAGCGTCGGCTTGCGGATCGGGAGGCCATGGGTCGAACACCGGCCGGGTCATACCAAAGACTTTAAAGTTGGTAGTAGTGGCTTCACCCCCTAACGCTCGGGGCTAAGGGGGCAGCATTACGCCTGACGTCGGTGTCAGTATAATGGACCGGCCGGGTTCAGTCCCTGGGCACCTCATAAGTGCCCCTGTGCTATAATGATAGAAATGTCGCTGCGCAGTATCGGCAAAAATGCCGGCTAACTGTTTTCTTTTTACTTTTTTTACATTGACATTTTTTTCTGCATCACTCTACCAGTTGTAGAATTAAATTTGTTAAGTTTTTAAATTTTATTTTGTAAATGGATTTTAATTGAGTTATTTGTGCTAAATTTATTTGCAAATATATTATAGGATATATTCAAAGAGAAAAGACTCAAAACCATGTGGTGAAATTATTTTATATTCTGCAGCATCAGCCAAAATTCTTTATAGATCATTTTGGGCAACTCTGAAGTAAATTGTTTGGCTATCAAGACATTAATGACTTCGTTTAAAAAACAGCCACAATATTAAATGGGAAAATCATCAGCCTTTAACATGTTGGGTTTGTGAACAATTATATATTTGGGAAAGTTTGAGACAAGCCAATTAAGTGTTTGATTGATGCTATAATTTGTTTCCAAACAATACTCAATAGCAAAACATTTCTCCTAAAGAGGATATACGATCTTTCTAATACATAATTGGTCTGGGTAAGATGTATTTTAAAAAGGATTTCATTTCCTGGTTCCTTCATAATAAAGTTTGAACATAAAAATAAAGTTGACCTCATGTTGGTGCAAACATGTTGTTTTTCATTCAGCATAAAATATACATTTGTACTTCAATATTTGTCTATTTTTTTAACCAATGAATTTAAGAAAACATGGTACGAATATATCATTTTTTAAATCTCAAATTTCTTTATAATACTCCAATGTTGTCATTTTCATGTTAATATAAAGCTCACTGATGTAATTTTCAGACAGAAACATGCCTATAGAAACATAGGCTTAAAACCAGACATAATATTTCACTCTTATTTATTTTCTGACAGCACATTTTACATATGTTAGCACATTCACAGAATTTACTTAGCACCGACATTATTTTATTCTGATAATCTGTCCCAGAGCACCCAAGAAGTCTTCAAGGGATTTAATGCCACTTGCGTACTGTGAGCACAAAATCCCCTTGATCATAATCCCCTTGGTTGATAAACGACATAGTGATCGAAATCCCCTCAACAGAAATGACAGGGTTATCATAATCCCCTTGGCAAAAATAAAGGGGTGGTCATAATCCCCTCAGTGGGTAGTCAAAATCCCCTCAAATAATGTGAAATGGTTGGGAAATTTCTTAAGATTTTTTTCTTATTTTTCTTTTTAGTTCAATGAATTTAAGAACCAACTGCTTCAAGAATTGCTGAAAAAAAGAGAAAAGCATACAAACAATTAAAATGTGTATGTTTGTCACAGCCAGTTAATAATGACACCCTTTATTGATGTTATTATTGCTGAGAAAATTGTAAAATACAAACAAATAAATGATAGTTGATTATAATTAATCATTGCAATTATAGTTATATGTAACAAACAATCAATTAATCTTTGCAATGATAAACACCTTTAAAGGCAAATTTGTTGCACACTAGCTTTAGATCTTTCCAGATAATAACTTAAAATGAGGCTATTAATTGCAGTTTGCTATCTAAAATTACTTCATCTTTGTTTTACTTAACTGCAAACTGTTATTTTGTTGGGTATATAATATGATGGCTCTCTGCAATAGACATGAATACCCAAAATGGAATTCATTACAAGTAACAAAGGTTCTCGTAAGCTTCTGTATGAAGGTTATGCCTACACACTTTGCTTTGTTTTGTTTTGTTTTATTTGTTTTGTTTTTGTCACATCGCACCGACAAAATTACGGTCATATTGGCGAAGTCCGAGAAAGAACGTGGACTCCTGTCTGTGCAGAACCGCAACCGACCGAGAATTTAACCTACGCGGTGTGGGGCTGAGGAGTTACACATCGGCTACACTCACCGGGCGCTCACTTCCCATGCTTTTGTACATCGATATAGGTGTCAATGTAAAGATGTTCCGTACGATCTAAATACAGTAAAATCTAAACAATTTATATTTTAAATGTATGTACATCTATTTCCAAGACTTCACTGTTACGACAGAAATCAATTGTATAGGAATATATTCTTTTTAAACTATAAATCTTTCAAATCCGGATCGTAAAGTTGATTGACGATTTTCCTTTTTGTGGCAGGTCGAGGTTAGTGTGTTTTAAAAGGCGCGTGACTATTGACGTAGAGATTGGTGGTTGCTCCGCAGTCTCCACTATCACGTGCCTTTCACTTGTTTTTAATGCAACACCATGCAACAGCATGCACACATGTCTATTTGCTTTATTTATATATGTGAATGTATCTCTTATCCTTATTTAAAACACATATATGGCTTACTATATTAAAGGAAATAACAAAAATAAATATTCTGAAAGATGGTCTCCGACAATTTGGACAAGACATTAATTTTCAAGTAACCAAATAAGTCAGTGTTACCCAAAAAGGTCCTGCAAAATGCTGTTATTTGATGCCTAAGATCTGCGTTGACAGTGAAGCATAAATCCTCACTGGTCATTGCAAAAAGGTATTTCCTATCTGAGCAACGCTGAATAGTTAGCTATTTTTAAACTGAGAAAGCCGCGTGACGGCTAACTCTTGAGATAACTTCATATCGTCATCCGGGTAGCCCACTCTGACGTCGATATCTATTTTTAGCAGAGACCGCTATCGTGCTTATTTATAGATTTGCAGAGAATGACTATTTAGTACGATATCTGCAGCAATATGTGCTGTTTAACAATAAAGGCAGTGTTATAATCATCTTTAATTAGACTAAAGAATAAGGTTTGGCAGAAATGTCCCCTAAATTCTCTTAAAAAGTGGAAATTTATATTGTTACATGCATTTGCTAAAGTCAAACTGTCGGATATCACCTTTTTTCTCTCTTAAGCATTCAAATAAATTATTATTATTGTTACATGAAAAAAAATCTCGCGAGATGCTGTTTAATGATGCCCAACAGCTAAGTGAAAGGTGATCATTATCCCGGTAATTCGATGTGACGTCAATATCTATTTTAAGTAGAAATCACAGTCGTGTACGTTTACAGATTTTGAAATAATGGACATTCAGGGCAATGTTTTATTATTTCTGCTGTCCAACAGTTGAGGTAGTGTATAAAATCGTATTGACGTAGACTACATTATGAGCTTATGTAGAAACCATTCCCAGATTCCCAGACATCATATTTTGCTTTATGTATCTGATATATAGGCAAACTGACAGACACTACCTTTTGTGCGGCTCCCTTGGCGTAGTGGTAGAGTTGCCGATTTGTAACTCCTCCGACTGCTTAGCCTCACACCGCGTGGGTTCGAGTCCCGTTCGGGGCGAAGGACTTAATATGAGGTCTTCCGGCTGACCTGCGGTGCGTTCTTTCCAGACATTTGTCTGGGGTTGCTTCCTCCACCAAAACAGCTGGCCATCGCTATAATAATCATAATTGGTCGCTGCGATGTACATGTATCTAAAAAAAAAAGATACCGCCTTAAAAGTGCTAGCAGAGTGTGCGTGTGCGAGGGCGCCGGGTTCGCCTAGGTATATAATCGCTCTTGATTTACCCACTAATCGAAATTCAGTTGGGCGTTGTTTTTTATCGGCAAGTATACTTCTTTTGAGTAAAATCATTCAAATATGTATTCATTTATGTTTGCCTTGTGCCTCTCGTCAGCATCTTTAAGTCGATTGTGTTGACCTGTTTTCAATTATAATTTATTTTTTTACCTGATAGTTTTTATATTCTTCAATATTTTTCATGCGTAGTTTGGTTTAAACCTGATTACGCTCTATTCACATTTAACTTTGTATTCGGCGCCGTATGACCTGTTAATTGTCGATGTGCCGTAAAACCCAAATAATAATAATAAAGTGGATTGAAGGTTTAGAGTGCATGTACACCGAACACTGCAGACTTTGCCAAATCAAATGTCCGCTCAAGTCAGCCTGGCCTAGCTACGTTTTGTTGTGTTTTTTTTTTTTCAAATGCACTTCTGATTGCATATGCAAAGTTGACCCAATTGTGTGGGTTGTGCATGATAAGAACTATCTATAGAACGTTGTCACGTACGAACTAACATCGTATATGATCTCATATGTTAAACTAGTTTCTCGTTGATGGTCTAGTTAATGGACAATTTTGAATTAATATGATGGTCTTTTCTTTAACATTTAAATATAAATTGTGTTGACGTAACCATGTACAGCAATGGTCAATCAAACGGAGGTTTTCTAACATATCTGACATTGTGTTTTATAACGCGTTTTATAATTATTTGTTACCTTTATCCAAACTAAAAATAATTACGACAATTGCTTTTATTTCCAAACATCCATATGTATTTAACAACTACCCATGATACAACGCTGTATAGCTACGGTGAAAACAAAGGTAGAAAACAATTATGCAAAACAGCAAAACATCAAAGGGCGTTTAAAACAACACAATACGTTATATGACGCGTGAACGAATAGCGACGAGTACTTTTGACATAAAGTGAGCTGAGAATATAGTTGATAAACTGTCTTTCACGTAAACCTAACACATCTGCACTATTCGTATTGCATGTTGTATGTTTGTTTATTGGGTTTATCGTCCCACCAACAGTATTTCAGCTATCTGGAGACGGTGTCCACTTGAAGCAGATATAGTGCTGCCTTCACTCTGTATAGCATGCCGTAAACACCTGGCATGATACCGCACCCAGCCACATTATCCTGACATCGGGCCAAACAGTCGTGGAACTACCCTTAAATTTGCTCGAGCATTAGCAAGGGAGCTATACCACTACCATTTTAAACGACTTTGGTATGTCGCGGCCCGGGATCGAACCCGAGGCCTCCCGGAGTTGCATATTGTTTAAATGTATCAAACAATTAATTAAATAACGCACCAGTTATGTAACACATTGAAGAAATATTAGTCGAATAAAAATCCAAAAACCCTCGCACAGCACTGCTAAAAGGTGACAATAAAATCTGCTTCACCAATGTGGTTCGAAGTTTCCAAAATCGGTACGTTATAGGAATTTTGATAAGTTGTATGAAATTGAAGTGGTACAAATCTGTAACGCCTAATAACCACATATTATATCATATCATATCATATCATATCATATCATATCATATCATATCATATCATATTATATTATAATTATATTATATTATATTATATTATATTATATTATATTATATTATATTATATTATATTATATTATATTATATTATATTATATTATATCCGGATATACCGGGAGCCAATGTTTGGGGGGGGGGGGGCTTGTCCCCCTCTCCCCCCCCCCCCCTCCCCCTCCACCAAATGGCCCGGACAAACACTTTCCTTGACTAATTCTCCGAAAATGGCCTGATCGCACAAATTTTGTAGATCATGTAGAGATAATCACGGGTATCTCAGCCCCCAGCCCCCTCCCACCCCCACCCCTCCCCAGGCTGTTAAATACTTAGCCGCAGTGATTAAGGTCACACGGCCAACCCAACAACCCACACTACCCCACTTCATCCTGCTGCTATCTAGACCTATGAGGTCATATGTACAATATCCGCTGTGTGCATAAGCTGTCTAATGCTCCACTAACGAGCTTTATCGGTACTCCTAGCCGAGGTGTTTCGATTGTTTGTCACCTACCATCCCAAACAAGGTGCGCAGTAGATTTTTTAGTGTACTTAAGATTAACTTTATCAGGTCATGACAATATGGTTAAAAGATGTTTTGTTGTTAATATAATAAGAGGATTTTTTTTGCGGATTACGAAAACATTGAGATCACAGATTTGTGAATTATTCTGAAATATAATTGAGCAAAAATGCATTTTTTTCTTTATTTCCAAGCAAAAAGTTTGCTGTTCCGTTGCGTTCCGCCATATATACACAATATTCATTGGCGATTTGTGTGTTTTACTGATCGCAGATTGTATTTTGTCGAACGCAAGCTTGGGTTAAGTTGTTGTTTTCATTAAGGCAATATGTTTTATTCAATATGTATATACTCTGCGCCACAGTCCCCGGGATAAGCACAGGGTCCTGTTAAATATAAATGACTTTTAGTGGTAATTATCTGTGATTTTCTTTTATGCGACGTCTGTTTATGACCACACATACTCATATGTCATTTTATAGCTAGAGTAGAGTTATATTATTTGAAATATATCCTCCCGAGATGAAGTTTTTGTAGTTTAGATATCCCTAGCGAGTGTTTCCGACTACTGGATTAGTTTTGCCATCTACAAGTTAGGGCTTTGCTGGTGCATTTTTTTCATTCACCCCAAAAGTCTGGCTTTGTAAATGTAAAGTTGTTGGGTTTTTTTTGCAACCCGGCCGGTCCATTATACTGACACCGACGAGTCAGGCGTAATGCTGTCCCCTTATCCCCGAGCGTAAGGAGGGAAGCCACTACCACCAACTTTTAAGTCTTTGGTTTGATCCGGCCGGAATTTGAACCCACGACCTTTCCGATCCGCATGCCGACGCTCTACCACCTGAGCTATGGCGGCCGGTCCCGCAATGAACGATAAATGTTTATAACTATATAGAACTAATAATAATATAACTAACAGAAAAAAAATGGAACATCGTTACTCTAGCTAGGGGATGACAAAAAATATGCGATCGAATATCAATGTCATAGTAATGTAAAATAACGAAAAACTAAGCTAAAACGCGTATATTTGAAACAATTCTATAAACTGAATGTGCCACAACCCATAATACATTTATATGTTTATAAACATGACATGTTGATGTAATGGAACAAGGCAACAACAATATCATAGCTTGGGGATGACATTAGCAAATCTTAAATCAAAAATAGACGTCAATTGCAATAAAGATACAGAAAGCTACCGTATAAATACAATATATTTGAATGGTCTCTGTGTCACTCAGAAGGAATGTGCCGCAATTAAATATATACGATTGCAAACAAAATTCAAACAGCTAATGGAAAAACGCAGCAACAATACCCAAGCTAGCGGTTGGCATAAGGTAATAGCCGATTAACAACGGACGCCAGTAACAGTACAATCACACAAAAAATACACTAAAACATGATATAACAGGCAGACCATTGTGACTCTTACAGGGATTGACTCAATAAACTATGCATATTTCTTGAGAGGAAACATCATTGTCCTTGTGATAATATGTGCACAAGATTGCCCTAGCTTGTGGGGTTGGTGGATGGGGACATACCTAAATAGGCAATCAAAAGACGTCAAAGTCAGAAAAATCACAGACAATTAGCCTGGAAGCTGGGTATATCTATATTGATGGGACTCACTGTCTTTTACAGATAATATAACGCTATGAACGATATATATTAACACACAACACTTATTGAAATACGCGTAATAGAAAAAAATGCAACATAAATAATGTACCAAGGGGAAGACATAAAGTAATATTCGATCAAAATAGAAGTAATAGATAGCTAAAATAACGGAAAACTAAGCTAAAATGTGTATATTTGACAGCATTTTGTGAGTTAAAATAGGAATGTGACCAATAAACAGTATATACTTATAAAAACTACATATTGCCATAATGATACAGGGAAACAACACAGGTCTAGCTTGGGGATGACTTAAGCAAACAGTCGATCAGAAACAGACGTCAATTACAATTAAGACACAGAAAGCTACCGTAAATTTTATATATGAGTGGTCTGTGTCATTCACAAGGAATGTGACTCATTCAGCTATATGTTTGCAAACAACATTCAAATAGCTAATAAAAAAAACCGCAACAACAATGCCCAAGCTAGGGGGTTGGCATAATGTAATACACGGCCAACAACAGAAAATCACAGAAAATTACACTAAAATATGGTATTATTGACAAACCCTTGTTTCTCTTACAGGAAACGTGACCCAATGAACTATACATATTTGCTGAGAAGAAACATGACCTTTATGAAAATCTGCAACAAGTATTCCCTAGCTTGGGGAAGACATAAAGAAATATGCAGTCAAAAAAGACATCACTAACATCGCAGAACAGCCGGGTAATAATGAAGAATACAGTGGTCACTGCTTTTAACTGAAAATTAGTCTGGAAGCCGGGTATGTTTATATTGACGGAACTCTGTCTGCCTTACAGGGGATGTGATGCATGGAACGATTTATGTTTATAGACAAGACGATTTGAACTAATAAAAAAGTGGAACACGACTACTCTTGCTAGGGAATGACATGAAGATATATGCTATCAAAGATTGACGTCAGAGACAGTTAAAAATTTAGCTAAAATATGTATATTGGAGCGACTTCTGTGAATTAAAAAACAAGATAACGTGAAGCATTTAAGTACATATGTTCATAAAATGACGAGAATCTGTGTCTCCTACAGGGAATGTGACGCAATTAACATAAAATGTTAATAATCCAGACAAAATGACCTACTGGAATAATACAACAATAATACTCTAGCTTGGGGAAGAAATGAAAGTTAGATGTCACAGACAGATGGTGAAGGATACAGTGGTCACTGCTTTTTGCTGAACGCCATCCGGGGGGTTTCGATCTTTTAAGCCCAGGACCCTCCCCTCACTCAGATGGCAGATCGGTAGTAATGATTGGACATTACTCCTCAGTATAAGGCCTCCAACTCTCTTGCATTCTTTTGCTCCAGAGCCAGCTGGATGCTCTCTTAGCTTCCTGTTCAAGGCCGTAGGCTGAGGATTTCCTATACTTTTCAACAAGTCTCAACGAGGTCAGGTTTGTCTGCTTTTTAGGCTTGTGTTTTGTTTTTGTTTGTTTTGTGTGAGTGTGTTTTAAAATAATTATATTACATTCCTGTAATGCATTGGATCAGGTTTGCCTGCATTTTAGTTGTTGTTTTTGTTGTTGTTTTCTAAATACCGATATTTAAGTCTTGTAATGCATTGGGCCAGGTTTGTCTGCTTTTTAGTTGTTGATTTTTTGTTGTTGTTGTTGTTGTTTTTAAATACCGATATAAAAGTCTTGTAATGCATATGGCCAGGTTTGTCTGCTTTGTAATGTGGGTTTTTTTTAATATGAAAACAGTAAAAGCTGTTTATTGTATACTACAAGTTTTTTCTGCATTTAAGTGCTTTTATACTAATCTAAAAGTATAATCTGAAAGCGAAGATAAAAGAGTTATTCAAAACTTCAAAAACCTTTTCTGATGCGAAATTTCGGTGCAAGCCAAATGATACCAATAGTTACTTTTAAAAAAAATTAACAAACTATTATCTGGACAGTGCAAAAAAGCAACATCTGATTGGCGGGCTAAAAAGTCTGCCATGAATTAAGTCATAAACAAGGACAGTAAAGAGTGTATTTAATTTAACAATACAACAAAACACATTTTCTGGAAAGAGTAGACAAAACTGGCTTCAAACATAAAAAAGCACAGAATCAATATTATCTTATAATAGAAAATGATCATAATATTAGTTAAATTAATTAGAAACAAAAGAGACAAAAAGGGTTGATTTACATGATTTACGTCCGAGGGTATGATAAAATGTCTAAGATGCATTCTGAAGTGTCTCTGGACAAAAGGTTTCTCGTTTTTAATGGTTTTTATTAAACTGACTCTTAAAGTATGAAACATGAGAAGACATAAGCCTTTAGCAACTTTTAACTTTGTTGTTGAAAACTGGTTCAAATTCCTAACCAAAAGATGCCAAAGCAGGCAATCACATACTTCCCTTCGAGTTGGATTATAAAATGCAATTAGATTACATTTGTACCTTTGTGTTCCCATTGGTTAGGCCACTTCGGAAGAAATATGGTCGAGACAATTTGTATGTCCGAGCCGACTGGGAGGGGGGAGGGGCGAGGACCCTCACCCCCGCCCCCGGTATATCTGGGCCTGTTAACTACTGATTGATGGTTTTTAAATGACACAAGGGCTTAAACTGATATTATAATTATTGGCATATTTCAAGCTGATCACCAAGATAAAATATACTATTAAATCGTTGATAATTAATGCTGGAGAATAGAACATTTGATATGAGAACATACGCGTTAAGATAGTTTATTCATAAAAAAATACATGACAAATCTACATTTGCTGACAATGTTTACTTTAAACTTTTAAAATTCGCGCTGAATGGTGAGAATTTAAAATCGCATAAAATCGGCTACAATTTGCACGCGTTTAGACAATCTGATCACCTCGGCCTTTATGCTATGCAAGAGACCTCTGACATAATAAGGCGCCATCTTGGATCTACTTTGTGTGTCTTAGTTTTAATACTGGGTATTTAATGTTGACTTTTCAATTTTCCGTAAATCATATAGATTGTATTGATAAAAAAAATCGTTGTTATTGCAAGATATACTCAACTAAATGATATATATACAATTTGTTACTTTCTCGCGAACGGACACTGTTTCATAACTCAGGCGACGCACTTTGGTGTATTCTAGAGCTATGTACGAGGTGTATTTTACGAACCATACGGAAATACCCGAAGTTTTACGATTGGCGTTTAGAGTTATCTCCATTGTCGTCCCAAATGGCTAAGTAATAACTCACCAATCGGAACTCCTCGGTTAATTCCGTCCTCGGTACAAACATCCATAGGATGTATCTGGTGCAATGATACTTACTGAAATCACGATCGTTTTGTTCGCCGGACGTAGAAAGAAGATTATGCAGTTCCACAAAACATAAACAATGGCATCGTTTGACATCTATGTGTCTGCTGCACTGGATGAATTAAAATTTGATGATTTTAATTTGAAGCCGCAACAAAACAAAGATGGCAGCTCGGGTGACAGCTCACTACTGTACGATGCCTGTAAATCTTCAATTTGAAGCTGCTTCAAATTTAAATGATCCGACTTTAAAAGCTGTCAAACGATAACATTGTTTAAAATACATTTTATGCATATTCTTCCGACTTCCGGCGAACAAAACGATCGTGATTTCTGTGAGTATTATGCACAAGATACATCCGAGGGATGATTGTCCCGAGAACGGAATTACCCGTGGAGTTTCTATTGCGTTGGAGAGTGATGAGTGTTTGTTTATTTCCGGCAATCGTCACATTTCACGATGTCTCACAATTTGAGAAAATTACAACAACAACAAAATAAAACAATGCAAAAAATTCAAAACGAATTGATACGTTTTTTTAAGACACCGTCTTCTAGTGAGCAGGGAAAGAAAGATCTCGACAATCAATCGGATGTGATCGAAATTGCTGATAAAAATGAAACCGAAACTAGCGGAAGTAGACAATCTTTATTGTGCGAAGAATCTCGTCCTGCATCAACATGTACTTGTAGTATAGTTGTCAAATTTTCTTTACAGCAACAGTTGGCTTGCAATACTGCATCAGTTGCTGACTTCCCAATGGTAATTGAAAGTTCCAAATCAAAAGAAACGAAAACAGACACTTGTAATTTCAACCAACACATTTACGAATCACTGTATACTTAACTATATTATAGTTCGTCCAAAAAAAGGCTACATGTGCAAATAGTGTGCACTGTTGGCATCAAGAAATGACATTAATGTGTCCTACGTTTCATGTGGTGCTGTGTTTAGTGATAATCCTTCAAGGAGACTTGAAACTCACAATAACAGTGAAAGGCATTAGGCATCTGCTGAAAAAATACACCAATGTTAGGTGTCATGTCTATGTTATCCAAAGGCTGGAAACAGCTGCAGGAATCAAAGAGACATGCCTCTAGTCTTTAGGCTTACTGTAACCCTAAAAGACTTTTTAGACTTGTTAATGAAAGTTAAAGTAATATAAAGAAATATATAATACACTGAATTTTCCCCAATTTTGTATATTTCGCGCGACTTTTCCCCTTTTGACCAGCGTTCAGCGTCTTCCCCTGTTCATAAAAAAAACCCTGGACTGTCACAAGTTATACAGATGTGATATCAAAACATATGATATTTCAAATTCACACAATTTATTGTAACAAAATACAAAATAAACAACATACAAAATGCATGTATTTAAGACATCATATCAAAACAAACTGTATTCAATATAATACAATAACAGTTACATAAAGTTCAAAATACATGTAATATTTTGAATAAACATGTTGTAATAACAGATTGTGCTTCAGTTTACACAATTACATACGAGAGAGAGCATCAGGTATAACAATGTATTTTCCTTTAATGTGTTTGATTTCTAAATCAAACTCTTGTAAGAGCAGGCTCCACCTTAGTAACCTTTGGTTTTTGTTCTTTAACTTGTGTAAGAACTTAAGAGGGTTGTGGTCACTCAATACAACAATAGGTTTAACTAAAGAAGTTAAATACACTTCCAAATGTTGTATAGCAAAAATAAGAGCTAGGCACTCTTTTTCAATTGTAGAATAATTTCTCTGATGTTTGTTAAACTTCTTTGAGAAATAACACACGGGATGATCAATACCCTCACTATCTGATTGTAACAGAACAGCACCAGCATCGACGTCACTAGCATCAACAGCCATTGAAAACCTTTTACCAAAGTCTGGTGCTAAAAGAATTGGTGCGCTCTTGAGTACAGCTTTTAATTTGTCGAATGCAGTTTGACATTGAAAACTCCATACAAATGATTTACCTTTTTTGAGAAGGTTTGTCAAAGGTTCTGCAATGTCAGAAAAGTTTAAAGAAAAATCTGTAATAGCCTGCCATACCAAGAAATCGCATCAATTGTTTTTTACATGTAGGTATTGGGAACTCAGAAATAGCCATAACTTTTACTTCAATAGGTTTTCCATGACCCTGTCCCACAATATGTCCTAAAAAAGGTCAACGTAGCATGACAAAATTCACTTTTATCCAGGTTGACGGTTAGCTTGGCCTCACTCAATCTTTTGAAGAAAGATCGGATGATTTACAGTTGTTCAGCCAACGTCTCAGAGTAGATGATGACGTCGTCGATGTAGGCACCGCACCCGTTAAGTCCAGAAATGACAGAGTTAATGAGTCGTTGGAACGTTGCTGGTGAATTCTTCATGCCAAATAGCATAACCTTGTATTTGTACAGTCATTCTGGTGTCACAAATGCAGAAAATTCCTTTGCTCGGTCTGTAAGAGGTACTTGCCAGAATCCTTTCAGAAGATCGAACTTAGTAACAAATTTGGCTTTCCCAACTTTGTCAATACATCATCCATCCTTAGTATGGGATATGAATCCGTCTTTGTGATGATAATGATCTTTCGGCAGTGAGTGCAAAGTCTATATGTTCCATCTGGTTTGGGCACAAGAATAAACGGTGAACTGTATTTGCTCTGACTAGGCTTAATAAAGTCATTGTCCAGTAAGAACTTTATTTCTTCTTTTAGATATTGTTGTTTTGATGGATTCATTCTGTATGGATGTTGTTTAACAGCAGCTTCACTTTCAACGATAACATCGTGTTGGATTTTATTTGTTCGTTTTGGAATGTCAGGAAACAAGTGTTGGAATTCACGAACAAGTTGTTTCAACTGTGCCCTTCGATTCGGTTCCAGATGAATGAATTTCCCAGAATGTCCGAGTTATTCAGCTTAGTGGGACAAGGATCCACTTTGGTTTCAATTTCACTGTCACTAACTAAATTAAAAATGTCAAAATTAGGTTGGACAGAGTGAACAACTGACACTTACTAACATTTTGGCTATTTCTGTCAATATACAATATCAACATGTTAACATGACACATTTGTTTTTGTTTTTGCCTCCAAGGAGTGAGTATTATGTAATTGAGGTCACTGACTTTCTTCTCAACAATGTGAGGCCCAAAGTCTCTAGCTTGTAATTGTTTTCCTGGGATTGGCAATAGTGCAAGCACCTGGTTACCTGGTTTAAAAGATCTAGTTTGAGTATTAATATCATATCTAACTTTAATTTTTCCTGGGCCCCTTTGAGATTTGAACTTGCCAGTTCACAAGCTTTTGATAACTTTTCTCGGAAATCAGATACATACTTCAACATGTTCATTGATGACTCATCATCAGACAGGAACTTCTCCTTAATAAGTTTTAACGGTCCACGAACAGAGTTACCAAACACAAGTTCAAATGGACTAAATCCAAGAGACTTCTGTATTGACTCCCTAACTGCAAACAAGAGCAAGGGGATTCCATCATCCCAGCTTTTGTCAGTGTCAAAGCAATAAGTACGAATCATGTTTTTTAATGTATGGTTAAATCTCTCTAAGGCACCTTGACTTCCAGGATGATAAGCAGATGACCTATATTGTTTGATTCCTAGCTCATGCATGACCTGCTGAAATATACCAGACATGAAATTCGAACCTTGGTCCGACTGAACTAACTTAGGGAGACCAACAAATGTGAAGAACTTGACAAGAGCCTTGACAATCGATTTTGACTGAATATTCCTTAAAGGTATTGCTTCGGGAAAACGTGTCGAAGCACACATGATGGTCAAGAGATACTGATTTCCTGACTTTGTCTTAGGCAAAGGTCCAATGCAGTAACGGAGCTTTGTGAATTTTTTGATTTGGTTTACCAATCATTTGACAATTGTGACAAGACTTGCAGTACTGAGACACGTCAGACTTAAGACATGGCCAGAAGAAGTGGTTAAGGATCTTATTGTGAGTCTTTTTGATACCTAAACGACCAGACATAAGTGATTCATGAGACAGACTTAAAATTTCTTGTCTTTATTGACGGGGAACTACAATCTGATGGTTAACCGCCCAATCATCATCAATTGCAACATCTGGAAGCCTCCATTTTCTCATGAAAACACCATTCCCTACATTATAACCGACCTGCGCACATGAAATCTCATTCTCAGGTAAAACCTTCTGGAACAAGCAAGAAATATCAAGATCAATGTGATGGTCCTGAACAAGTTGTGACCTTGACCTTTTATCATAAAATTTGTCATTGGATGAATGACCATCAGTTGAAAATGTTGACATATCAGAATGTGACGAACTCACATGTTTAAGGGACGGGTCATATGCCTCGTTATAAATCTGACCTATAAAAGTCAACATTAGAAGTGACATTTTTGTCAACGGCGTTTTCAGCCGAACCCTGGATAGCTTTGCTAGCCATAGAACGAGTAACTGCACAAGAAAGATACAGATCAGGAATTTCCTGTTCAGCAGGATCAGGACGTTTGTCCATGATAGGTGTGTCAGTTACGAGTGGGTTTACCACGACCTTATCTCCAGCTAAGTCGTTGCATAGCAACAAACGGACACCCTCAAAAGGTAATGAAGATCTAAGACCGACAAACACTAAACCACTTACTAAAGTGGAAGACAAAACAATGTTATGGAGAGGAACAGTTAAATAACCACACCCTACACCCTGAATAAGAACACTAACTCCAAAGAAGGTCTTCTCGGAAAACGGGTCTCTGCCAAAATAAGAGATTGGGACGCCCTTGTGTCTCTTAATATCTTAATAGGTGTAGGCGGGCAAGAATCACCTAAAAACCATTTTACATGAATGGCTCATAAATATCCATAACAAGGTCAACTGTACGAAAAGGCCCTTTTGCCTTTGGCAAGAAATCAGGTTTGTTAGCCTGATCAAAAGTGTCAATTTCGACACAAGTCTGCGGCCTAGACTTGAAAGTGGTGAGGCCTGTTGGTTTGTACCCACCACTAGACTGCTTATCCTTTAATTTTAAACAGTCAGATATAAGGTGACCAGTTTTCTTGCAATAATTGCAAGTAACATTGGATAAGGTATTTCGTTCACCAGACGGTTTTTGTCTGTGTGAACTGAACTGACTTGAAAAGCCAGTAGAATTATTATTGTGTTTTAACTTAGCATTTGCATGTGGACTTGAACTGGAATTTCTTGTAGTGCTAAGTGTAGATGTGAAGTTTGGTTTAGGAACAAATGAGACCTTGTGAGTCAAAGAATAGTGATCAGCCAAACGAGCAGCTTCATCTAAAGGTTCAACTTGCTTTTCATCAATGAAGGTCTTAATGTCAGGTTGGATGAAGCATTTAAACTCTTCAATAAGTATTAACTGCCGTTATTTTGCATGGTCTTGTTCTATTCCTTTAGATGAACACCATCGGTCAAATAATTGTGTTTTTGTTCTAGCAAACTCAACATGTGTTTGATTAGTTTCTTTTTTACAATTCCTAATTTTTTGTCTATATGCCTCAGAGACCAGTTCGTGGCCTTTAAGGATGTAATCTTATATTACAATATCATAGTTGGAACACTGTTCAATGCTTAACTGTGTGTAGATTTCACGTGCTTTACCTAGCAGAACAGTTTGCAGAAGTAAAGTCCAGTGCTCTTTTGGTCATTTCAAGTTATCTGCAACTTTCTCAAAATGTAAAAATTATTTGTCAACATCCTTTTCTTGAAATGGAGGAACAAGTCTAACCTTTGACCCATCAAATGCTTTATTTTGAATGGGTGTCTGATCGGCTCTTTTCTTCAATTCTAACTGAAACTGCCTGTCTCGTTCTTTTCCTCACGCTCTCTTTCTCGTTCTCTCTCTTCTTGTTCTCTTTCTCGTTCTCTCTCTTCTCGTTCTCTTTCTCGTTCTCTTTCTCGTTCTATTTTTTTTTCTTCCAACTTTAACCTTTCTATTCGTTCTTCTCTCTTCATTCCTAATTTCTCTAACTGCAATTTTAATTCTAAGTCCTGGTCTGACACATCTTCCTTTACAAACGACATAAAGTCAGTCGAAAGTATGTTGTCGCCAATCAAAGTTTGAATAAACATGTTGCAAATAGCTTGTTTCCGCATGGATACTTTAATTCCAGGAACATTATAATGAGCAGCGATGTCGAGCAAATCAGACTTTTTGGCCAAATTGAACCTCTCCTGGGAAGGCGACTTTACAAAATTTTCCAAATTAAATGCCATAGTAGCTTGTTGCTGGTTTGTAGAAATATTTCTTCACAAACAATTTAAATAAAAGAAATATTACACAAAAATAGCAGAGTTATCCCTTAATGTTTCAAATCCAAGACTCGAGCCCCCAATTTCTGTTACGACCGGTGTCGCTATATAAGTTTATTTATTAAATGGCACGTTTACAAAACGACGAAATGGTGTAACAGAAAGAATAAGCCAGCAACAAACTAGTACAATAATGTTTTATTTTAATAAACAATTAAATCTATTGCGTAATAAAACAATAACAAATAAATCAGACATTATTTGAGAAAGCAAAATAAATGTTAACTTACAGTTTGTCCCTTTAGGAGGTGTCCCTTTAATAGTCCAATTAATAATCCAACGTCGAATAATCCTGAAGAGGTATTGGTAGAATGTCCTCGTAGAAAAGCACGGTTGAAATAATCCAAAGGTAGAACAAAACACGAATGTAAATGATATAGGTCCAAATTCAACAATTTACTATTTATATCACTGTAGAATATATTAAGTCCACGTAAGTTCCAACACAGAAAGATTTAACTAGAAGCTGCAAGTATTTCCAAACTATATGTCCAAACGTTTATCCAAACTTTTTATCCAAACTTCCAAACTTACTTTTAATCGACAAACACGCCCTTATATATACCAAAAGAATTTCCAGAACATTCACGAACCCAGAACATTCCCGAAAACCAGTTAAAAATAAACAATTGAACTTTCTAGCATTATCCTTTTCTTCTAGCAGTTACGCGATTGCTACGTCATCAAAGCCACAACGGTAAACGACCCTTAGCCTGACTAGCGTAACCTTAAACGCTGGTGTACTACAGTACATAACAAGCCACAAAGTGAGGTTTTACAGGCATCGTATTATAGTGAGCTGTTATCCGAGCTGCCATCTTTGTTTTGACATCTGTCACAAAAGAAGTCCCATTTAGGGAAATGGCCGAGGTAATCCGACTACCTAAATACATCCGAGAGATCATTCGTGAATTATCCGAGGTGTTCCGATTGGACAATCATCGTGAATTATCCGAGATGTTCCGATTGTCTCCAACGGCCATTGCTCTCGTGAAACTTCGCGACCTCACGGTTTAATAGTCGTGTCCCGGAAATAGACCAATCTCGTTTTTTCCAATAATAACGTCACGTGACCCCGTACAAATATCTACACAGCGAGAACGTTGAATAATGGCGATGGCGTGTTTCAAAATAAAATCGGTTTCAGTTTTGCAGCGTTATTTGAAAGATAGAGGAGTTATTTTCAGTGACAAAAGGAAGCCTGCACTGATTGAGTTGTGTCATTATGCACAGGGATAAGTAGAGTTTTTAAACACATATATCTATAGTAAGCATCAGTATAAAACTTATAGAACATAGGTTTAAAACTTATAGAACATAGGTTTAAAACTTAAAGAACATAGGTTTAAAACTTATAGAACATAGGTATAAAACTTATAGAACATAGGTTTAAAACTTAAAGAACATAGGTTTAAAACTTATAGAACATAGGTTTAAAACTTAAAGAACATAGGTTTTGCATTTTGCCAAAACTCATCATCAAATTCTAAAGGAACTAAACAGATTCATTATACATTAGTATTGAAAAATAGCACTTTTTACTTCCAATTTTACAATATTTTATTGCCTCACTTGGTTTTAAAGTATATAGGGAAACAAACACAGATAAACGCTTTTGTCAATTTATTGTCCTGTTTATCAAAAGAACATTATAGTTTTTACATGCACACTAGTCACTTATGTTTTTAATTTTTCATAAGCTGATAACATGCCAGTATATATATAATCGTGTAATTAGTGTATTTTCCTTCAACTAAAACAGACAAATTAATGGTAGGGAATGATCAAAACGGTACACTGATCAGATTACTAATGTCAACCTGTATAAAGTGCCTAACTCACTGAATTCATTTACTAGCTGGATGATAACATTGTTTTGCAATGTTAAGATTGTATATTGGAAAAATATAAAAAGGGTGACTGAGAGTAAATGTAAACTGCACAATTATATCATATATTTGTATTATCTATTATTGAGTACAATTACTAAATACAAATATGAAATGAAAACCAATCTGTTGTTTCTTCATATTTTCTAGAACGTATTAAGTTAGAATACTAAAAAGACTGTTGTGACGAAAGATTCATCAGCTTACTAGTAAGTTGTAAGGTTTGTGAGTTCCACAAGAGGGAATATTCAGAAAATGACAATTACAAGTACAAACCCGTGAGCAACATTATGGCAGCATGTACCTGTATACAAAAGTAGTATGCTATGCAAGACAATACTACAAGTTACACAAAACAGCAACAATGGTTGTAATTTGTTATAACAAAAATCTGTACTTTAATGGGATAATGCCAGATAGAATTTTAAATGTTTTCATTCTCCTAATTGCTCTTTCAACATGGATTCTAACTGAAGCAATTGACCTTGACCGTTTAAGAGCTTTACTGCTAAAGCATTTAGTATGTGAAAAAGCTGGAATGTTAAGAGTTGCCCTTTTAGGTAATAACAAATGGCTGATGTTAAAACCACGGTCAGCCAGTATGTAATCACCTTGTTCAATATGATCTAAGAAGCCAGAAACCTGAGCAATCTTATCATCGCTGATAGAGCCTGCATATATATTAGATAGAAAAGTTATGGTTCCATTGAGAGAAATTCCTACAAGTTGCTTGAATGTGTTGGGCTGTTTGTAGTTTGACCAGGAAACTTTTGAGCTGCAGGTCTTAATGGCTTTTGAACATAGTTCTCAGTACAGTCTATAACAGCCCTTGTGTTTGGATACTTTAAAAATGATAATGGTAAATTAGCTTTAACAATATCTTTTGAAGGCCTAATCAGTAGGGGTTTCAAACATTGGTGAAGTAGATAAGTCCATGAAATAAATATACTACTAACATGACTAGCAGATAAACCAAAAAAGATATGAAACATGTTTTTGACAAAATTCCATTCTTATTTTAACTAAACAAAGTAACATTTCTGTAGATAAAGAATCAGTTGTCATTTTTCTACCTTTAGTTCTCTTGTTTTTCTAGGCACAGATTTATATTTACCATCCCATAACTTAATATGTTGTGCAGCTGGTAAAATCCACTGAAATAGCCAATGTAAAAGCGCAACAGTAGGCAAACTAGTATACTGAAAACATATACAATCTTTGCTTAAGATATAATAAATAAAATCATTTGACGTGTTGACTGTTTGGGTAGCACATTCTTTAACATTGAGAGAGTCATTGTTGTTTTGGTCTTCTTCAGATGGAAACAGATCATGGAACATGGGTAAGTTGGTAGAGGTAGATGGGACGTTGTCTTTGAGCTAAATTTGATCTCTTGGAACTGCAGCGACTGTTTGGATTTCTTTGTACGTGGCTGGTGCTGTTTCCTATCTGCAGGGCGTTTCCGTGTAGATGTTGAAGAGTGGGTGGGGTAGGTAGCCGGTACAGGATCAACAGCTCCATCAGGGAAATGCTGAAAACAAATACAACACATTCCATATTAGACAAAGATTATTATTTAAATATTGACGATTACCGTATGTAGATTCTATTGTATCAAAAATTCAAACACGTGAAAAAATCATTTTACTAAATATCGAACATGTAACAAATCTACTAGATCAAGCATATTGCGAAGTCACGAGTTTACTATAGAACCTATTGCAGATAAATACACATGCATGTCAATAAATAATAAATATTGAATAAGAAAAACTACCTTTGAGCAAACGAAGTGATGTACCTTGATAATGTCAACTGACAAGTCCTGATGCGGCCGACCACATCTTTGAGTCCAAAGTTTGCACCGCTCAAGAGAGGTTTTTGGTTTTGGAAATGGTTTAAAGATAACATCTTTCATATGAGACTTGTGTTTGTAGCGACTATCGCTCTTACATGTGCCCCGTGAACATCTTTTAGTCACCATTTTAAGCCGGAACGTCACAAAAGACAGGTCAAATAAGGCGCCTGTGTAAACTTTGTTTGTACCGGGGTCACGTGACTGAATTATTGGGAAAACCCACCCGGGATTTCCGGGATTCAACCATTGGAACACCTCGGATAATTCTCGAATCATCTCTTCAATTTCTGGCGTCTTCAATTATAAATCCTCCGATTTTAATTTACCCAGCGCACCAGACACGCAGCTGTCAAACGATGGCAGTGTTTATGTTTTTGTTCGAACTACATAGGCATATTCTTCTTCCGACTTCCGGCGAACAAAACGATCGTGAATAGACCATTTCAAACATCCAGTGCGCATGCGCCGATTTATATCTCGCGCTACGAGACTTGACCCGTTTTCTCCAGATTTTCAAAACTGGGGGCTCTTGCGCAAAGGATTTCATCATTTGTGTCCGTACTTTTTTAGAAAACAAGTGTTAGTTTTTTTTCGGTTTGCACATATTAGCGCCAATTAACGGCTGTTAACAACATTGTTCACGCACTTATAACATAGAATCGCTAATTACATCACTGTGATTTTAATTTCTTCAAGGTTGTAAAAAATAAATGCGGTGTTCTTTCTTTCTGGCGCGGAGGGCTCTCACTGCAACATCAAAGAAAATTCTGGGAAACAATCGACGGTCACTATCATTTGAAGTCGCCGAAAAGAAATATTTTTGTTTCAAATTGACTGACCCATTATTTCTCTAATACTGTGTAACATGATGTCGATCGATAATTGTCTTCAAGCTGCCATTTAGAAGGTAGAGAGGGTGTGAACGTTGGGTACTGTTGAGAGATTAAAAATGATAAGTACACGTGAACGGCGTGTGCTATGAAAAAATATGCAACGTTATTGACGATTTACCTTCGCGGCATAAATATAAGTTCTAAAGGATTGAGAGTGAAGGGGGGAAACTGTACTATGTAGTAATATTTCAGACTGCGCATGTTTTTACTTATATAAATATCCTTACAAACTTCTTTAGTCCCTTGAATGATCATAAACATTTTTTATAAAGGAATTATTTATATTTAAGGTATGGATTAACTACAAAAGAATAGGCGAGTTATTGAAATAATACATTTGCAATAAACACGAGATGAAAATATATATATTCCTCTTCCTTAACGAAAAAATAGTAGGGTTGGGAAAGGGTGCACCATTGTGGGTACTTCTAAATATAGCGTTAGGTCCTTTTATGAGCCAAAAAAGATATTGTAGACCTTAGTGTTTTGTCCTTTTTGTTGTCCTCGCGTAAGTCAATGCATATTGCTCTTTAAATGGTGAAGGTCATAAACTACACGACTGCCATAAGGTGACAGTTTCAAACACAGCTGCATAGCGGATGCATGTGTTAATTCTTGCGAAGGGGAAAAGACGCCAAAACACGGTCACACTGCCTGTCCACTAGACAAACAAGGTGTCATAAAACTGCCAATTAGCTTAATTAGTTGGGGTGTCCGCTCATGTCTTAAAATTAGGGATTCAATTAGAGTAGAACTTTATGATGGTATGAAAGGGACCCACGCGCATAGAGACACATAATATAATTTTACAAAAAAAAAAAAAAATATATATAAATAAATTAATACATTTCTATCTTTAAATGGGTACAAAAATTAAGTACCCGGTAGGGCCCACTTTAGACCACATTTTGGCATATAACATTCAAGCCATGAATGGGAAAATAAGCCGTAGCCAGGCGTGTAGACCCTCATTCAAATAGTTGCAAATCAAGTAAAGTCAAAAGTTGTATGCATATTTTGAATCGCGGTCCACGAATTCCTATTAATTATTTATACGTAATAGCGCATAATGGGACCGATGCATTAAGAAATAGGGATTTTGACACCATTGTCCAAATTTACAACATTGTTCATTATAAGATATATAACAATTAAGATTAGAATCATAAGAAAATTTGCTTGACAAAGATCCATACCCCTGTAACTAAAGTAATGATGATGCAAATGACGACGAGGCTGCTGCTGCTACTGCTGATAACTATGACGGTGATACCGATGCTGTTTATGATTATTATGTAAATGGTAAAAACGGTTACGATGATGCCCATGACGATTACGATGTAGATCGTGATGGCGGTGATGCTGCTGCTGCTGATTAAAGGTGATCATACAGGTAATATGGGATCATGATAATGATCATGTGTGGCCAGGTAAATTTAATGGCGGTAATGATTATAATTTCTTTAATATTAAACATGTAAATGGACGTGATATAAGTTCGTTTTTATTACGGTTGTTTTATTTAACTTTCAATTGATGATTGTATACGTGCACTATTTGGCAACTTATGGTTATTCAGACGTTTAACTTTTGTCAATTTCATGATTTTCAGTACTGTATTACGTTCAATTAGATAATAAAAAATCCGGAAGTGAAGAGCCCCCAGTTTTGCAAAACACGTCGAGATATTCTCACAAAGCGTCTACTTGATCAGCGGAATAGGATTGACCAGACGCTTGGTTTGAAATGGTCTATTAAGTACGTATTATTGCACCAGACACATCCTAGGTCAATCGGAACATCTCGGATAATTCACGAATCATCTCATCGGATGATTGTCCCGAGAACGGAATTACTCCAGGAGTTCCGATAGATCCTAGGGATGATTGTCCCGAGGAAGGAATTAGCCGAGGAGTTCCGATTGCTCACATTTAGGTTAGACGCCACTGAATATGTTTGTTCAATATTCCATAGTGAATCGCGAAAAGATGAAAACAAATTGCACCATGACTAAGTTATAATGGACCCCCATAACAATATATAGGTGGAACGAGCTATTTATTGTCTATCAGAAAGACCCAGAAATAAGGCAACTTTTGCAACTTGTAAGAAGGTTCAGCTTTATAGACTGCGCATACCGCCAAATTGCCAGTCGGTAACCGCCAAATTTCAATGAAATATGTACTTCCTGTAAAAGTGGATCAGTCCATTATTGTGCATAGGGGTTAAAGACTTTTGCTTTCTTTATTTCTACATAGTTTCAGATTACCTTCAAAATAGGAAATTTAATGCCAAAACATAGCAACAGACTGTTACTAAAGACAAAAAGTCGCACATTCTACTTCCGGTCGGTATGGCGTGTAACCACCCCTTCTTCTTCTTCTTCCGATTAAGGAACTGGGCTCTTTTTTGAGCGTTTTCTTTATCCAGTGCGGTAAGGCTAATTAATTTCCCGAATTCATTTGTTAACATAAGCTGTCCTACGTACCTAAATATTTTACATGTTTGTGTTGAAAGGGAATTATGAATTATAATTTATTTTTTAAAAGTCATGCTTTATCCCTAATATTTTATGCGGTTAATCTACCTTTGTCTGCTTTTTGTGAAATCCGGCGATTGTCTGCTATCTAGTGCTAACCGATTTCCGGTTAGGGATCAATCGGAACACCGCGGATAATTCACGAAATGGCATAAAGCGACACATCTGAGTAACATACACGGGAATATTAGGGATAAAGCATGACTTTTAAAAAATAAATTATAATTCATAATTCCCTTTCAACACAAACATGTAAAATATTTAGGTACGTAGGACAGCTTATGTGGTTAGCACTAGATAGCAGACAATCGCCGGATTTCACAAAAAGCAGACAAAGGTAGATTAACCGCATAAAATTCACATTTTGATTGAAATAAATATACTCTCTTTTGTTGAATAACAATAAAATAAACTACTGCAATATATTAAGTGTAGTTTTGCTTTTAAAACACACATCATCACATTTTATAAAAGAAAAATACATGGACTTACTAGGGTTCAGTATAATTATTGCCGGATAGCTTGTAAATTGTGCTTGGCTTTTTTTCTCGGTGTGTCCTTTGATTCTGCATATTTATTGTGTTTTTTTTTGTGCGTTTTAGCGCATTTTAAACTGGTTTATGTATGTTGAGAGTTTTAAATATGCTGATGCCTTTTCACTTGTTTGCATTTCAACTACTAGTTGTGAAGTAGTTAAGTGTTTTGCCATATTTTGTCTGCTTTACTGTTAGCCTACTGGTAGTTTGTTCACAGAGACTCAATAGCTCACTGGTAGAGCAATCCACAAGAATGTGCCAGGTATGTGGTCCGAAGCCCGGGTTAGGCTCAATTTTCCACCCCGGTTTCCTTTGGTGCCATGGCCTTTGCCAGGAGCCTGTTTGTGTTGTGATATGCAACAGTGCTTTGGAGTAAAACCAGGGATTAGATTCAGAACATGTTAAAGGAGGCAGGAGTGTTGCGCTATTAGTTATTATCGGTAGAGTGAATTTCTTGTTTTGGGCGTTTGAATCCCAGTGTAGGCGTATCCTCACTTCTCATAGTTTCGTGAATTCTCATTATTTCGTGAATGTTTTTTTAACTATACCCAAAGAGTAGATGTTTGGTCTTTGCTCAGTCTGCATTGAAATTGAAAAAACCATCAACTTAGAATTGTTACATTACTGATTATAATAATCATTTGTTGTAGTCTCTTCTATAAGTTTTTTATCATGTTTTTCAAAGCACATGGTTGAGAGACTGCAATGGTAAACATTAAGATACAGGATTTATTGTTAATTTGAAATGTAGAAATTAAACAAAATAAATTGACAGATTCACGAGAAAGGACATTTCTTCTTCAATCCCTTAACTTGTTATTAAGGTACTGTAGTGCATATAGGCACTTCCAACAGCCTTGCTGTTGGGTTAACCCTTTAGCGACGTGGTTGAGTGTCAGCCTACTGATCTGAAGGTCCTGGGTTCGAATCCCCGTTAGGGACAGGATTATTTTCTCCTCTCAGATTTACTTTAGTACTGGTACAAAAAGGCCGCAAACCAGAAAGGCCGTACCAAAAAGGCCGCAAACCTAAAAGTCCCTATACATTAAAGGCCATGGAAGAACATATATGTTTTCAATCTAAATACATGTAGTATGTCTATATTAGTCTTTAGATGCTGAATTAATGCTAGAAATGAGAAATGTTTTGAAATCATATTAATGAATGCTGACATCAACTTAGTCAACTATGCAATGCTTACAGTAATATAGCAATGTGTTATAACTTTAACTGTTAATTGTTAACTGTTTACAGCAGCAACATTTGCACATTCTTGTATATTTTAAAATTAGCAACTTCAATTTAAACAGTTTGCCTTGATTTATTGTTATAAAAAAAAATGCTGCACTGATTGAAGCCAAACCTCAAAGGTACCGGTATACTAGTTGGTCAGTGAGAGTAAATGCAGTACTTATTAAAATCGATTAAAAACCTCAACCTCTTTAATGTTTAGTATAATTAATTATTTGTAAAAAATATGCAGGTCATGGGTGAAAGTGTGATTGTCGAGTAAAAGCACAAGCATATGTTGGGTATAAATGACATCGACATGCTGAAGCTAGAGAGGTCTGTACCGATAGACAGCAACCTATAGATGAGTGACAATAACATCGCCATGCATATGCCAGAGAGGACCATGCCGATAGAAGCAACCTAGACGTGAGCGACGATGACATCGCCATGCCGATGCTAGAGAGGTCCGCACCAATAGATAGCACACTAGACGTGCATACTACTCTTGACCAAGTAAGTTTACATTAATCTCAGTTTTAATTGTTAATTTCAGTTAATGTGAAAGATAATAAAAACACTATTTATTAAAAAAAAAATATCTGGCATACAACACAACTCCAGGTTAGCGTTGCTAAAGCTCAGTCATTGTTGTATATTTCAATAATTCTGAAATATTGCTGTTGTTTTTGCCAAATCGCAGACTTGGATGCATGGTCTGTATTCTCAACGCCTTTTCAGCTGGGTCTACTCAAGACTGCAAAGCGGTGGTACATTGACGGCACCTCTTAGGTAAAATAAAAATAAATAATAAACAAATAAATATAAATAAATAAATAAAATCAACCATGATATCTGTTTCTGACGTCTTTCAGGTTGTTGGAAGGCCCTTCAACTCCAAACAGCTGCTTTTGATCAGTGCGTTCATGGAGAGAGATGGCCACCAGAGGCAGCTGCCACTGGTGTTCGCTCTGATGAGCCGCCACACCCAACGGGACTACGTGGCCATCTTCAGCGTAGTCGTGGATCGTGTTGGGCAGCTTGCTGTTGAAGGCTTTGTTGCTTCAAACTTGGTATGTTTACCATGTACATAGTTTGTAAACAGTTAGATGCAGACAAATGATTTACTGGAAAAATACCATCTAAATGCCAATAATTTATGACAGCATTTTATTCAGAAAGTTTTATAGCCTTATATCTCTTCATATTTTCCTCATATTTTACATATTTTATACCAATATACTTATGTTTCATCCATCTGGAATGCAGTTCGTGAGGTCTTCCCCAGACGGGACAGGAAAGGATGTGCCTTTCACTGGAATAAAGCAGTTTGGAGGTGAGTCCATGCCGATGGCCTGGCAGAGGCCTACCGGCAACGAAGGGCTATATTCCGGTACATGCATGCACTGATGGCGCTCTAGTTCCTGCCCACCACCCACATCAGAGGCGCCTTTGACAATCTATAGGGTCGTGCCTCAACACCATTAACCCAGTCCCTGGTCAGGTACATTGGGCATCAGTGGATAGATGGCGCTTTTGCTCCTGAAGATTGGTCCCTCTTCTGACAGGAAGTGCTGACAAATAACGACTTGGAAGGTTAGAACCTTAAATTTTATATTTAATTTAAAACAAGTAAATGTGCATTCTATACCATTTTCACCTCAACCAAAATGTTATGCTTTTAAATTTAGTAAAATAATTTGTTTCTCTTTAAATAATTCTTAAAGTCAGCACATTTAATTTTCAATTTAAATATCATAAGGTTATTTATATCTTTTTCAGGATACCACAACCGGCTGATTGAAATCAGATGCGCCTTAGGGTTCTCCAAACTTGTCCTGGAGAATAGTAAGGAGGCTGAGTGAGATTGTCTGGGTGCTGGTCGAGGGAAGGAATCTCCAGATTGAGTCTACTAGCCAGTCCAAGGCCATCAACGAAGCCCTTGCAACACTGTGGGACCACTATAGCGATGACGAAATGGTCACATTAACCTTCATGGCAGCAGTCTGAAGTGTATACGGTGTCCGTGCTTGACACTTTAGTGTAGTTTATTAAGTGACTATTTTATAGAATTTTGTGTTGTGTAAATAGTGTTTTAAGTTACAGATCTTTTGTGTTGTTTGTAAATTATGATTGTTTTTGTTGTGTATATTGTTGTTGTAAGTTGTTTGTTAATGTAGATTTTGTCTTGATAACATGGATGATATTATAGATTTTACTTTTTTTACTGGAATAATACTTATTCAATATAGTGATAAAATGAATTCAACACTTTGCCTGGTCTTGTTATTTTATCATAAATAAAATCTAGATGTTTACACGTACAAAAATGTCCCCCTAACCTTAGATAATTTATGGTAATAAAGAAAAGTGGCAAGGGGAAAAAGCCAATATATTCTAACAAATTGTTAAGTTATACAAACTTACTTAAAGCTGAAAATGCATTTGGCTAATCCGATACAACATTAACAAAATGCCTTTTTGGGTTTCGGTCTTTTTGGTCTAGGGCCTTTTTAGTATTCAGCCTTTCTGGTTTTCAGCCATTCTGTTACCCAATCATTATTAAAAGCAAAGCCACATTTTTGTTTATTGCAATTGTGTTTGAGCTTAGTACTTGCTATGGTTTACAGAGATGGTTAGTAGTAGGACACATAAGTCGCAGCTTAACTGAAGAGCATTTAAAGTCTGTAAGAAGGTTTAAGCTC
The DNA here is from genome assembly GCA_007844125.1 of Sinonovacula constricta. Classification (NCBI taxonomy): domain Eukaryota; kingdom Metazoa; phylum Mollusca; class Bivalvia; order Cardiida; family Solecurtidae; genus Sinonovacula; species Sinonovacula constricta. The sequence goes on along the minus strand of CM017558.1, from coordinate 5,976,786 downwards.
TTAAGTTGACGAAGTCATGGCAAAGCATATTTTTTCTCGTCCTGTTACATATGTGTAGAGAAAAAATCTATATAGTACTTTAATGTCACTTGCTAGGTGTGTCTGCATTTTAAATTGCAAACTTTAAAATAATTAAATGTACCAGAATGTTTTGTCTGCATTTTATTGCATTTTTAAATACAAATTTTATAGCCTTAAATGTACCCGGCTAGTTTATCTGCTTTTAGTGTGTTTTTTAGCTGTATGACTCATTTATTGTACCTGGCTGGTTTTGTCTGCTCTTTAGGATGAAAATATATGCTTAGAGTTTTAACTCCAATTATGGTTCTCGCATATTTTGTTTCTCTTTAGTTGATTTTACTTTACAATGCTTGAAGAAGATGAATATTTCTGGCAAGTTTTGTCTGCTCTTTAGTTTACCCTAAATTGGTAGCATAGAGTTTTGAAAACCATTCTGTTTAGTGCATTATTAAAATATTATTATCTTACTTTATATATATTTTATATTACAAATCTTAAAGTAATTATCCATCTCTGGTAAGTTGTATCTGCTCTTTCATGCATTCGAAAGATGAATGTCTTTCATTTCCTGTTTAACTTTGTCTGCTTTTTAGTGCATTAATAAAAAAACACTTTTTTTGTATTTTTTGTTTTCTGTATTTCTACTTTTGTCTTTTTCCGTAAAAGAAAATACTCTACTGTGCCATTTATGTGTTACTTATTAAATGATATAAGCCTCTTTGTGTTCTAAACAAAAAGAGTTTTAATATTGCTTATTATTTTTGTGTTCTCTGTTCAGACAGAAATAGTTATTATACTTTTGGTTTGCAGCACAATGTATTTAATAACTTAAATAAGGACCATGTTGTGTTATTACATAATTTGTATGTGCTTTATATAACTTTTTTTTATGTCTGAGACCAGCTTTGTTTACTGTTTCCCATATATCAGAAAATAGTTTTGGTATTGTTGAATTGCATATTCTCTTTGAATTTCTTTTTCCTGACTTTATTCATGATACCTGTTAGCCCATTTATCAGTTGTTGTTTTTTGTGCACTGCTCAGATACTGATGTTTATTTTTTTTGCAATATTGGTAACATTTGGTTTGCACTTAAGTTTCACAGAAAAGTTTTATAACTTTTACCTACTGTTTTTGATTAAAATGTACAAAAACTATTTTTGTCTGTTAAAGTGACCATATCGTTTTGGCCTAAACAAATAAAAACTGTGTGTTTAATGTTGTACTTTTCTTGTTTTATTTCAAAAGCATACCATAACATTAAATTACAGATAACAAGCGAAAAAACATTCCTAGAATCGACAGAAGGCCCAACTCACTTAAAAATAAAGCGCTAGTAACATGTTCTTGATCAGTGCTTGTATTTATTAGGTATTGTTTTGAATATTTAAGTTATCGTAATAGTAGGTATTATCTGACAAGTTGCCGTTCAGCAAGTCTTAAAATATTCTATTTTTATTCTTTAAGCTCCCTAAATGGTCGTTATTTTTGTTTGTTGGTGGCATTTAAATGATAAGTGCATTAATGTGTTCATTGAGATTGTGCCTGACATGAATATGTATGACATAAGTTTTTGTTAAATTAATTTAACACATTATTATTGACGAGTAACTTTGATGAGAAAGATAACACATAGGGAACATGTAAACAAAACAAAGAAATAACTTGTTAATAATATATTTTTTTATAGCAAGTGTTGTACAAAAATGACCGAAAATCTATAACTATATAAAACATTTGTACATAAAGGCCTTTAACACATTATAAAACATAAGAAAAAATAGGGACTCATTCACAACATAAAAAATAACAATACCAGTAATAAAGGTCAAAGTACATTATAAGAAATAAAAAGTAGGTTTCAAGCAGATTATGTCTAGAGCACAAAAGAAATATTAAAATATAAAATACAATCAGCACTATGTGTTACTGTGGTAAGTATACAAAAGCAATATGTCTTCATTTATTTCATACATACTAACTCCTGATTATTTAAAAGTCCAGAATGTCAAGTAATGCAAAGTAAATGTTCTAAAAAGTCAAACATCTTAAAGAAAATGAACAGCAAAACTTCGCAATTAAGCTCAAACATTATTTTGTTATAACAATCTGAATCTGACCACAAGACTAGTAATGAGTAGTATGTCGAAAAATGATTTGATGTGCTTTGATATATTTATGTTCCTATGCAAAGAAAGTATTATCAATATAGATTGTAGCAAATACTGATTTGTACAATATACAATTCTAAAATAAAACTGGAGAGTAAAAGGTAAAAAAAAGTTTTTAAAAATCCTATACAAAGCATATAAATTTCCATGAAAAATAACTTGGTCACACTTCCGCATGCATACATGACATAAAACTATACAAAACACACACTTCATATGCATTTAAATTATTGCATCACTTCTGATGTTTTATTGTTCATGACTGACATATACACTTGATATATATATATATATATATATAGCTCTTGCTAAACTTGTATATCTCTAAAATGTGTTATTATGTGCAATTATTTATGACATAAAATGGCTAAAAATAGCTGAAATAAATGTTCAAAGATGGTAATTTGTTATTCCAAAGATGGTAATTTGTTATTCAGGAATTATTAAGAAAAAGAATAGAAAAATGCAAATTTGACCAACTGGGACCAAGTTGCCTTAAACCTACAATATGTACTATCAATGAAAATAAATGTTAAAATGAGGCTTCTGTTCAAAGTAGCAAATAGACCAGACAGAAAAGTTGAGGTACATTAAATAGATTTATGTCCATATAGTGCGGTAGAAAACATACAATTTTCTACAAAGTAAACATGTATTAACAATAATACCGTACAACATTTAGTCTCGTTGCTTAACAACCTCTAAGCTTTTAGTAATAACTGAAAATTTAACTTAATAGTACCTTAATATTTATACATACGATCAAAAGAGGTAGTTAAGATAATTACTGTATAAAATCTGTTAATTTATAATATACAGTGTCATGGAAGATGGTTGTTTTAATGTTTTTCATTTAACTATGATAAACATTGTTCAGCAGTATGCACCATTTGTTTTAACACAAGTCTTTGAGGATGTTAAAAAAATTTGCACTTAATTAACATGGTTAAGCACATCTTTATTCTTACATTCATAAATAGACTTTGTATGAACTTTGTTTTGAATTTTATATCTATTTGTATGATCCATCACCTACAGTAATGTTTATACATATCATGTAAATCCTAAAATATTAAAACTTGCTATTTTGTTTTTTATATTGGTTGCATTGAGATACTGGCTAATTTAGATTGTCATGTTTGTCCAAAAGTGTTTTGATTAAATTATCACACTTAGTCAAGTACATGTCCCACAGATGAAATCTGCTGCTGGACCTTTGCCTGGGGTCGCTCTCCCCAGGCATGCAGGATGGAACCACTGCCCACAGCAGTCACACTGCCAGTAGACACTGCAACAGAAAACCGCCAGATTAATATTCTACATGTATATCATTTCCTCACAGATGAATACATGATTTTCTATCACAATTTATATCACTAAATAATACTGCTCATCTTTTGCATCTTCTTAGTTGGTACAAGTAAACATATAAAAGGTAGTAAAATTACATGCATACTTTAGACTATAATTAGATATTGTGTGCATACTTTCCGCCATCTGGCTTGCGGCATATACAGTATCTTCCTTTTAAGAACAGAAAAAAAATGAAACTTTAACTTTTCCAGTGAAAAAAAATTGGAAAACTTCATGTTTAGATGCTGAAATTTGTATAGTTAAAGACTTATCAGAACACAACCACTGTAGTGGGAAAAACATCAAAACAACCAAATTGAAGTTAGAATGCAACAGTCTTGCAGTATGTTGTATTTGACTTTATCATGTAGGGGCAATATTTGTAAAACTACTTTGTTTTCAACCTTTTAATTTTAGATCATTTTACATTGTCACTGTTATAACATACAGAAATATATATTTACTGACTGAAAATCATTGATGTTATAGGTACATTAAACCACAAGCTAATTTGTTAAAATCAAGGTTTAAAAAAAATACATACTTTACAAGTGATGTTCTGCAGATTTCTTTTTTTTTGCAGTGGATCCTTATTTCCTCTGGAAACACCTGTCCGAGGTGGAGCCTCATTTTCTCTGGAAACACCTTTACAAGGTGGAGCGTCATTTCCACTGGAAACACCAGTCCGAGGTGGAGCCTCATTTCCTTTGGAAACACCAGTCCGAGGTGAAGCCTCATTTCCACTGGAAACACCTGCCCACGTTGGAGCCTCATTTCCACTGGAAACATCGGTTTGAGGTGGAGCCTTATTGCCACTGGAAACATCGGTCTAAGGTTGAGCCTTATTGCCACTGGAAACACCTGTCCGAGGTGGAGCCTTATTTCCACTGGAAACATTGGTTTGAGGTGAAGCCTTATTGCCACTGGAAACATCGGTCTGAGGTTGAGCCTCATTTCCACTGGAAACATCAGTCTGAGGTGGAGCCTTATTGCCACTGGAAACATCGGTCTGAGGCGGAGCCTTATTGCCACTGGAAACATCGCTCTGAGGTGGAGCTTTATTGCCACTGAAAACATCGGTCTGAGGTGGAGCTATATTGCCACTGGAAACATCGGTCTGAGGTGGGCCTTATTGCCACTGGAAACATCGGTCTGAGGTGGAGCCTTATTGCCACTGGAAACATCGGTCTGAGGTGGAGCCTTATTGCCACTGGAAACATCGGTCTGAGGCGGAGCCTTATTGCCACTGGAAACATCGGTCCAAGATGGCTGCCTTAAACTGTCTGATCATCACATGGAAACTGTCTATGTATCATGGTAGCAATTTCTGACAACATTAAGGAAGGTATACAGAAATTATAAAACTGACAGGTTCTGTAAATCATATTCAGAGGACAGTAGTCGATGATTAAATAATCCACTTCACAGATTAAATGCATAAAATTTATTTTATGAAAAAAACATTGAAGGTTCATACTATTGCAGTTATTCTTGTTTTTAATTATACATTTGACACCGAAGCAGTATGGGCCATTTCAAGCAATATAAACAATCAACATTGTGGACAATAGGTATCGTATCAGATGACTACTATCACCACTATACACTGCCAGTGTATGTTAATAGTGTTTGATTAAGTCACTTACCACAAGACACCAATGACATCCAGATTGATTGATGACAGCCAAACACATGTCATAGTTTTGAAGCTTCTCCTATTTCAATATACAAAATAAATACATGTACTGTTTATATGTGAAAATTGTTTCCATATATAATCATACTTATTGAGGTCCCTCTTGAACTATAATAAGGCATGAATGTATGTATTGAATGGTATTGGCTTAAAGGCAGTGAAAATTGGATTGTGGGGGTGGGCATAGCCAGCTGGATCCAAATGCAATAGTATTGGGAAAGGGATGGGGATTAGACCGTTGCTGACCAATTACAGTGCAGTTAGTCCATGTTCATCAAGTGTGATTGTTTTATGACCTCTACCCCTATGATATGTCAGGATATAATAAACTTATCAAGTGTCCAGGTGTGATCTCAAAGCGTGGTCTTATCTGTGTGTGTATGTGTGTGTGTGCAGCGGGGTGGGGCTGGACTGTAAAGAAGGTCATTTTCAATGCCTTTAAGTGACACTATTAACAAAAGCCACATGTTTTATGCAATAAAACTTTACACTTTATTAGTATTTAATTCATTTGTTCTTACATGTTGAAGAAGCAGGTTTTCAGGTGTATATGGGTACTTCAGAGTGCTAAATATTGCTGCAGCCACAACAGTTTACATACAGAATGTTCCTCCCTTGAGTCATCAAAAACAAGTAGGAATCAATGACCTGAAAATGTTGAAAGTAACAAAGATATTTTCTTTTTAAAGTTAAAACAATCATTTATTTCTTTAAATTTAAGCATAGCAGAGCTGGACATTTTTTCTTTGTAACGACTAGTCCTGGACTATTAACCTGGACAAAACTGACTTGTCCAAGAATTTGCATCGTTTTCAATTAATAAACACAACAACACATTTATCATATCAACAACTAACAAACAAGGTATAATATCAGGTTGTGTCTTTTTTTTTGTCTAGAAGCATTTATGTATCGCGTGTCGTGATTGACTGTTTTGAACAGGTACATGCATTGTACATGTACCACACTTACGTTTTGTTGATAAATGCTCCTGGCGTGAAATTGATTGTCTTCATCGCTAACTAGAAAACTGCTGTTAATTTGTCACTTGCCTGATTGCCACTTTATGACTTGTCTGGGACTGATTAAATGATCAATGACCAGTAGCCCGAAACTGTATTTTGACTTGTCCAGGACATCAGGCTACTGTATTTTTCCAGCCCGGCATTAAGTGATGAAAGGTTGGTATACTTTTAGTTTTGGTTTGAACAAGCCAAATGCTGATGTAAAACTGCAGTAAAAAAGAGTCAAGATTAAGTTATATGTGTGCAAATTAAGCTGTTACCTCATCTGTTAAAGTTGACTTGAGAAAATGAAAAGAGTCTTCGCCAAGAGTAAACGGCCCAATTTTCACAACAATAGAGTCATCATCTGCAGTAGCTGTTTTCCAATGCTCTGGAAAGAGAAAATGCAAATTAAAACACAATTGTTTCCATAAAAATTAGATGTAAAGGACTGACCTCTATTAGATTTAATAAAACTGCTTGCTTGGGTAAAGGTCCTATCTGAACATTTGTCATGGGACTTCCTCCACAGATGAAAACTTTCAATATCTATGTAGTTAAAATTGTACATATTGAAGTAATTTTAACACATGAAATAAGTTCTTTTTTATATAAATCAAAACTCGGTAATCATCACACAAAAAATATTTGGGGATATGCTCCAGTAGACAGAAGAAACATAAAATGTGGCAAGTATACTATACTTCTATAAACAGGCAGTTTTGGCTTACAATTTTAAAACTTATCAAGTTTTGGAAATTATACATACTTTCAAAAGAATGTTGAGAGTGCAAGGTCATGGTGAAATTTTTCTCATCTTTGTTAGAGATGTCTGCAAAAAAGTAAATATATAAACTTTCTACAATTTACTTTAAATCAAAGACTTAAACAGCAATAAATAGAAGTATGTAATTAGTAAATATGTCTTTTTCTACAATTTTCTTTACATTTTATGATGGACTTAGGAAAAGCCATACATACTGGTATGTAATTGGTAAATATATACTTTTCCACAATTGACAGTTCTTTGAATAATAGACTTTTAACAGACTTAAGTCTTTTTATTCTCCCCAACTGAAAAGTAGTACAATCTTTTGAGGCCGGCATGGCCACATATAATATAGTAAATATATACACTGATCAGGGTTATAGTCAATTATTCATTGTTGTTTAACAAAGTTTTCCTCTTTGGCTAAAAATGCAAATTTGACCAGCTGAGACCAAGATGTTTTAAGATGCATATGAATGCCATCAATATCATCACTGTGCAAGAAGTTTTTGATATTTACAATGTGATATTAATTTGAGATAAAAGAAAACTATTGTAAAATAAGTGTCGTTAAATTGAGAATGTACTTTAAATGTTACATTTTACACTTCTTCAGCCAGGTGCCTTCTATGATTATTTATAAGATTTTGCAATCAAGGTATCTTATAAATATGTATGTTAATGTTCTTATAATTAGGTATCTTATAAATATGTATGTTAATGTTCTTATAATTATCTTGTTTAATTATATTCTTAAAGTTATATGCATTTAAATTGTTTTTCATACTAAATACGATCCATTATTTGTACATTCTTGCCAAATAAATCTAACCATATGATACATGCTGAATGACATAAAAGCAGAAAAATAGATATACCTTCTTGTCCACACTGTTGAACTTTTTTTTTTTTCTGTGTCTTAAGCTGAATGGGGGTTTCTCCCAATGGAACTTCTGGCTTTTTTTCAAGATATTTTCCAGTTTTTTGCCTATGTCTTCCAGTAAATGTTTGGCACTGATGTGAAGTATCCTGTTCTTTACCATCTCCAGCTTCTCTAGCACCGTTCTCCTCAAAACAGTAAAACTCTGATGAACCCCAGCACTGGATTCTATTGAAATATGTCCTACATGCATTTCACATTCACATCTGATAAGATGGCTTTAGATACCTGTGTATTTTTTGTCAAATTTCAGTAAGTTGTTCTTCTATTAAAACATGAAATGTTTATTTCATATTGCTTCTTTTCTGTTCATAATATTACATTGATCAACTAGTGTGTACATGTTCATGTATAAGCATGTGATTAACAAATTTATTGTCTTACCTTGCAGCACAAAATCACCAAATTCTTCAGACACTTGTTGTGGTTGCCCGCCACCTGTGGCAGAGTCGCCGATTTGTAACTCCTCTGACTACTCAGCCTCACACCGCTTAGGTTGGGGCAAAGAACTTAATGTAGGAAGGTCTTCCAGCTGATCTAATGTATTAAAATACATTAATATCAGTTTTTAAAATCACTAAAAAGCAGACAAACCAGGCATTATGTATTAAATACTTTAATATCAGTATTTAAAATCACTAAAAAGCAGACAAACTTGGTCTAATCTATTAAAATACTTTATATCAGTACCGGTATTTAAAACCACTAAAAAGCAGACAAACCTGGTCTAATGTATTAAATACTTTAATACTAGAATTCAAAAACACTAAAAAGCAGACAAACCTGGTCTAATGCATTAAAATACATTAATATCAGTATTTAAAAACACTAAAAAGCAGACAAACCAGGCCTAATGTATTAAATACTTTAATATCAGTATTTAAAATCACTAAAAAGCAGACAAACCTGCTCTAATTCATAAATACTATAATATCAGTATTTAAAATCACTAAAATGCAGACAAACCAGGTCAGATGTATTAAATACTTTAATAACAGTATTTAAAATCACTAAAAAGCAGACAAACCTGGTCTAATGCATTAAAATACTGTAATATCAGTATTTAAAATCACTAAAAAGCAGACAAACCTGACCTAATGTAATAAATACTTTAATACCAGTATTTAAAATCACTAAAACGCAGACAAACCTGGCCTAATCTATTAAAATACTTTAATATCAGTATTTAAAATCACTAAAAAACAGACAAACCTGACCTAATGTATTAAATACTTTAATACCAGTATTTAAAATCACTAAAACGCAGACAAACCTGGCCTAAACTATTAAAATACTTTAATATCAGTATTTAAAATCACTAAAAAACAGACAAACCTGACCTAATGTATTAAATACTTTAATACCAGTATTTAAAATCACTAAAACGCAGACAAACCTGGCCTAATCTATTAAAATACTTTAATATCAGTATTTAAAATCACTAAAAAGCAGACAAACCAAGCCAAATGTATTAAATACTTTAACACCAGTATATAAAACACTAAAATCAGACAAACCTGGTCTAATCTATTAAAATACTTAAATATCAGTAATTAAAATACTAAAAAGCAGACAGACCAGGCCTAATGTATTAAATACTTTAATATCAGTATTTAAAATCACTAAAAAGCAGACAAACCTGCTCTAATTCATAAATACTATAATATCAGTATTTAAAATCACTAAAATGCAGACAAACCAGGTCAGATGTATTAAATACTTTAATAACAGTATTTAAAATCACTAAAAAGCAGACAAACCTGGTCTAATGCATTAAAATACTGTAATATCAGTATTTAAAATCACTAAAAAGCAGACAAACCTGACCTAATGTAATAAATACTTTAATACCAGTATTTAAAATCACTAAAACGCAGACAAACCTGGCCTAATCTATTAAAATACTTTAATATCAGTATTTAAAATCACTAAAAAACAGACAAACCTGACCTAATGTATTAAATACTTTAATACCAGTATTTAAAATCACTAAAACGCAGACAAACCTGGCCTAAACTATTAAAATACTTTAATATCAGTATTTAAAATCACTAAAAAACAGGCAAACCTGACCTAATGTATTAAATACTTTAATACCAGTATTTAAAATCACTAAAACGCAGACAAACCTGGCCTAATCTATTAAAATACTTTAATATCAGTATTTAAAATCACTAAAAAGCAGACAAACCAAGCCAAATGTATTAAATACTTTAACACCAGTATATAAAACACTAAAATCAGACAAACCTGGTCTAATCTATTAAAATACTTAAATATCAGTAATTAAAATACTAAAAAGCAGACAGACCAGGCCTAATGTATTAAATACTTTAATATCAGTATTTAAAATCACTAAAAAGCAGACAAACCTGCTCTAATTCATTAAATACTATAATATCAGTATTTAAAATCACTAAAATGCAGACAAACCAGGTCAGATGTATTAAATACTTTAATAACAGTATTAAAAACACTAAAAAGCAGACAAACCTGGTCTAATGCATTAAAATACTGTAATATTAGTATTTAAAATCACTAAAAAGCAGATAAACCTGACCTAATGTATTAAATACTTTAATAACAGTATTTAAAACACTAAAAAGCAGACAAACCTGGTCTAATGCATTAAAATACTGTAATATCAGTATCTAAAATCACTAAAAAGCCGACAAACCTGACCTAATGTATTAAATACTTTAATACCAGTATTTAAAAACACTAAAAAGCAGACAGACCAGGCCTAATGTATTAATTACTTTAATACTAGTATTTAAAAACACTAAAAAGCAGACAAACCTGCTCTAATGCATTAAAATACTGTAATATCAGTATTAAAAATCACTACAAAACAGACAAACTTGGCCTAATGTATTAAATACTTTAATATCAGTATTTAAAATCACTAAAAAGCAGACAAACCTGGTCTAATGTGTTAAAATACTTTAATGTCAGTACTTAAAACCATTAAAAAGCAGACAAACCTGGTCTAATGCACTTAAATACTTAAATACCAGTAATTTAAATCACTAAAAAGCAGACAAACCTGGCCTAATGTATTAAAATACGTTAATATCAGTATTTAAAAACACTTAAAAGCAGACAAACCTGGTCAAATGCATTAAATACTATAATATAAGTATTTAAAATCACTAAAATGCAGACAAACCAGGTCAGATGTATTAAATACTTTAATATCAGTATTTAAAATCACTAAAAAGCAGACAAACTTGGTCTAATCTATTAAAATACTTTATATCAGTACCGGTATTTAAAACCACTAAAAAGCAGACAAACCTGGTCTAATGCATTAAAATACATTAATATCAGTATTTAAAAACACTAAAAAGCAGACAAACCAGGCCTAATGTATAAAATACTTTAATATCAGTATTTAAAATCACTAAAAAGCAGACAAACCTGCTCTAATTCATAAATACAATAATATCAGTATTTAAAATCACTAAAATGCAGACAAACCAGGTCAGATGTATTAAATACTTTAATAACAGTATTTAAAATCACTAAAAAGCAGACAAACCTGGTCTAATGCATTAAAATACTGTAATATCAGTATTTAAAATCACTAAAAAGCAGACAAACCTGACCTAATGTAATAAATACTTTAATACCAGTATTTAAAATCACTAAAACGCAGACAAACCTGGCCTAATCTATTAAAATACTTTAATATCAGTATTTAAAATCACTAAAAAGCAGACAAACCTGACCTAATGTATTAAATACTTTAATACCAGTATTTAAAATCACTAAAACGCAGACAAACCTGGCCTAATCTATTAAAATACTTTAATATCAGTATTTAAAATTACTAAAAAGCAGACAAACCAAGCCAAATGTATTAAATACTTTAATACCTGTATTTAAAACACTAAAAAGCAGACAAACCTGGTCTAATCTATTTGAATACTTTAATAACAGTATTTAAAACACTAAAAAGCAGACAGACCAGGCCTAATGTATTAATTACTTTAATATCAGTATTTAAAAACACTAAAAAGCAGACAAACCTGGTCTAATGCATTAAAATACTGTAATATCAGTATTAAAAATCACTAAAAAGCAGACAAACTTTGCCTAATGTATTAAATACTTTAATATCAGTATTTAAAAACACTAAAAAGCAGACAAACCTGGTCTAATGCATTAAAATACTGTAATACCAGTATTTAAAATCACTAAAAAGCAGACAAACCTGACCTAATGTATTAAATACTTTAATACCAGTATTTAAAACACTAAAAAGCAGACAGACCAGGCCTAATGTATTAATTACTTTAATACCAGTATTTAAAAACACTAAAAAGCAGACAAACCTGCTCTAATGCATTAAAATATTGTAATATCAGTATTAAAAATCACTAAAAAGCAGACAAACTTGGCCTAAGGTATTAAATACTTTAATATCAGTATTTAAAATCACTAAAAAGCAGACAAACCTGGTCTAATGTGTTAAAATACTTTAATGTCAGTACTTAAAACCATTAAAAAGCAGACAAACCTGGTCTAATGCATTTAAATACTTAAATACCAGTAATTTAAATGACTAAAAAGCAGACAAACCTGGCCTAATGTAATAAAATACTTTAATATCAGTATTTAAAATCACTAAAAAGCAGACAAACCAGGCCTAATGTATTAAATACTTTAATGTCAGTATTTAAAAACACTTAAAAGCAGACAAACCTGGTCAAATGCATTAAAATACTTAAATATCAGTAATTTAAATCACTAAAAAGCAGACAAACCAGGCCTAATGTATTAATTACTTTAATACCAGTATTTAAAAACACTAAAAAGCAGACAAACCTGGTCTAATCTATTAAAATACTTTATATCAGTATCTAAAACCACTATAAAGCAGACAAACCTTGTCTAATGTATTAAATACTTTAATATCAGTATTTAATCACTAAAAAGCAGACAAACCTGCTCTAATTCATTAAATACTATAATATCAGTAATTAAAATAACTAAAATGCAGACAAACCAGGTCAGATGTATTAAATACTTTAATAACAGTATTTAAAACACTAAAAAGCAGACAAACCTGGTCTAATGCATTAAAATACTGTAATATCAGTATTTAAAATCACTAAAAAGCAGACAAACCTGACCTAATCTATTAAAATACTGTAATATCAGTATTTAAAATCACTAAAAAGCAGACAAACCAGGCCTAATGTATTAAATACTTTAATACCAGTATTTAAAAACACTAAAAAGCAGACAAACCTGGTTTTAATGTATTAAATACTTTAATACTAGTATTTAAAAACACTAAAAAGCAGACAAACCTGGTCTAATGCATTAAATGCTTTAATATCAGTTTTTAAAATCATTAAAATGCAGACAACCCAGGCCTAATGTATTAAAATACTTTAATATCAGTATTTAAAGTCATTAAAAAGCAGACAAACCAGGCCTAATGTATTAAATACTTTAATACCAGTATTTAAAATCATTAAAATGCAGACAACCCAGGCCTAATGTATTAAAATACTTTAATATCAATATTTAAAATCATTAAAAAGCAGACAAACCAGGCCTAATGTATTAAATACTTTAATACCAGTATTTAAAATCATTAAAATGCAGACACACCTGGTCTAAACTATTAAATACTTTAATACCAGTTATTAAAAACACTAAAAAGCAGACTAACCTGGCCTAATGCATTAAAATTCTGTAATATCAGTATTTAAAGTCACTAATTTAAAGTAGACAAACCTAATGTATTAAAATACTTTAATATCAGTATATACGGTAATCGACTTTAAAATTTATATTTTAAAATGTACTAAAATGGGACAAACTGGCAAGATACAATAAACAACTTTAAAATAATTATTTTAAATTGCACTAAAGAGCAAACAAAACTAAACATATACATTAAAAGAATTTAAACTCTCCAGTTTACAATGTTCTAAAGAGCAGACAAATAATAATACATGTATGGCATTCAGCTTTATACGCCGAATAAGTCAACATTCTATTTTAAAGTGAATTAAAAACCATAAAAAACTACTTCAAGCAATTTATTTTACAACATTTTCAGAGGTCAGGCTAAATAAGTTATAATACCATCAAAATAAGATATAAAAGTGCTAAGCTATCGAGCAATAAGAAACAAGCCAGCCGTACACGATTTGTATGCTTTTTAGTGCTTTCAAATGTCTGCACTCTAGTGTCAACGCCGGAAAATCAGTGTAAAGGGCGGTCACTCACAAGCACCAGAAAAAAAAGGTATATAAAAAAAGTGTCTAGTGCGTCACTAGAATTTATCAGTATGTCCTAGTTAGTGAGAGACCCGTTCATTGTGTGTGCGTTCAGTCTTGTTGTGTCATGTATCCACTGTATATACCCTATGCTGTCTTCAGACTTGTGTGATTCGGTCTGGAACTGCATGGTTTAGTAGCTTACCTAGAGGCTAGAAAAATAGTCAAACAACAATAAAAATCCCTAACCAATCAGCACGAATAGTCATTTTCCTTCTGTTATAGTTCAGCCATATCTCTGAGCTTAGATAGGTAAAGCAAAAACGTAACAGACGATTTCTTCATGCACTAAAGAGTTTTAAAGCAACACTGCGTAACTGTCCTATAAAGTCAAATTCCTGGTGGGGACTGACAATTTGTAAAAGCAGCTTTAGAAGGTTATGAAAGAGTGAAGGAAGGTTGGTTAAAATAAAACCAAGCAGATATATATATAAGGGAGATGCATGTTCAATCTAGTTGACACCCAGACTGAACTCGGGGGCCAGACAGTTGAGTACCGGTCACTTCGGTAAATGACCACTTCTGTAAATTGATCTTATATAGGGATTAGTCGGTTGTTTCAGTAAATAGGTAAACATATACCTGATTGAGTAAGAGAATTCGGTATGTCCACGTGTGAGAAGATTTTCATACCTCAGCCCGAGATATAATTTAATCATTTTTTCTTAAAAGCTGTTAAATTTGATATAAAATTCAGTAAAATAGATTGAAATATATAAACACAGTGGTAAGTTTAATACAGCACATATTTCCAGATTTCAGCCTGCATTAGTTTCTGCCTTCAAATATGGCTGCCTTAAACTGTCTTATCAGTGCCTATGACATTACTTAGTAGCCATCTATTATAACACTTTGCCCTTTTCACACTTCGCCCTCCCTTGTTAATCCCACTTCATCCAAAAATGAATCAGACTTCGCCCTTGCTCAAAAACAAGTTGCCTTCTGATAGAAGTTTACGAGTCACACTTTATGCTTAAATTAAGAAATTGTGTCAAAAAACATTAAATGCTGGGGCTTTGGTATGTCTGCGGAGCAGTACGATGTGGCATTCTGCTATGGCACAGATATTCAGTTTCTCTGTCAGCGGTGCCATTATGAAGAAGTTGATGAAGACAGAAACCAGCTAATGTACGAAGATGAAGACAACAACCTGCCCGTAGCACCAGTGGTCATATCAATAGCTATGTCCCTACTACTGGAAAAGATGGATGTGATGAAAGAATCAACTACTGAGAAAAGTGATTTCGGTTTTGGCAGCCCCTTCCGGTCTATCGAAAAAGAATATGAGGAGCCATTGATTGAGGACCGGACTGTCACCAGCATGCATGAAGAGAACCATCAACAGATCAATTACACCATTATCAACAAAGCAAGCATTCAGAGTTTATAGAAGTTAGTGCGATCCAATGGCAGCACATATTATGTCTGTAAATCAACTCAAGTCTGTCGTAATCATGATAATTTATATGTTTGTAAACAGTGTTTTTAAACTGAACATCTGCATAAAATGCTCTTCTGCATGCAAATAAATTTGATTTTATTTAAAACTATGTAAGTGTGCATCTCCTTGTGAATAATAGTCATCAAAAAGATTTTAATGTAATTTACTATAATATCGTCCTCTAGATGAGATATTAAGTTGTGTTTTCTCTGATTTTTACATATAATTATACAACTCTCTTTCAAGAAACAGTCTGTTTCATGATTTGTGGATCATTTCAAATGTCTTTCAAACAGATTTATAATTAAAGTTTTATATAACTAACTAAACAAAAATTTCACAAACAAAGGCAAATGATGAATTCTCGCCCTCTTTCATTAGGTCAAACTGCGACCAGTCAAAAGAAGGCGATGTGTGCAAAGGGCGAAGTGTAACTAATTCTTTCAGTGTACTATAGATCTAGGGAAATGGAGTACTTGTGGTTATAGGTTTTGGTGTGGATATGGTGGAATGCTTAAGAATGCGAGGTTCCAATCAGTCTTGTCAGGGGTTTGATGTCGGGAGGTAGAAGGGTTGCACCCTGGACATGTATGATGTTATGAAATGTAACCAGGCAAAGGTCTATACGGTGAAGATTAAGCCCTCTCCAATTAAGCGATGTAAGCATGTTAGTGACACTGGACATTCTACTTACAAGTAAGTCATTTTTAGCCTTGCATGCTGCCCTATGCTGTATAGTTTGAAGTTGTTTAATGTGAATTGTTGTGCATGGGGACCAAACAATGGAACCTGTTCAAGCTGAGGCAGTACTAATGTTTTGTGTATAATGCATTATGGACTTCAGCTTTTCTGAATGGATTTTTAAGTTTCGATGAAGATAGCCTAGGGTCTGGTTTGCTTTTTTGGTGATGTTTTTAATGTGTGTTAAAAGTAGTATCATTTGAAATTGTGACACCAAGGTATTTAGCTGAGGACGTTGTTACTAAGATCGTATTGTGTAAGAGATATTGTGTTGGGATGACTGCTTTACGTTTAGGGACTTAAAAAACGTGGCACTTGGATGGATTGAATTTCATATCCCCTTTGTCTTTCATTGTTCAAAATTGTACTCAAGCGGCAGTAGTTAACTGGTATGTGAGGAGACAGATAAGGTAATATAAAGAGCAGTGTCGACGGCAAATACTTAAGAAGAGTGAAGATGACGGGGAAGATCATATATGTAGATTAGAATTATAACGCTTTCTCATATTTTCGGGTTTTCTCATAAATTCGTGACGTCATAAATTATACCGAATGCGTGCTCGTGCGATCTGTGAGATTGTCCGAAATACTACTCAACTTTGACAAGAACGCTAATACTACTTATTTGACCAAAAACATTCGGTCTAAGCAGGTAATTATTGTCCAAAGTTCAATTTTATTAATTTATCTTGATTATCATTTAAAAACATCTTATTATGTTGAAAATGTTGTTTTTTTATCAAGACAATAGTGCTAAATCCATAACCTGATTCAAACCTAACATTGTAAATAGTCATAGCTAATTTAATGCAGTATGGAAAAATAAGTCAGGTGATTTTCAATGGCAACACCTGCCATCCAATCAAAAGTCAAGAATTTATGAGAAAGCGTCTGCTCGATTTAGAAGACCGGTGTCTACTCAGAAAAGTAAGATAAGCAATGCATACAACTTTTTTTTCATGTTTTTTTCTACTGTACATTTTTCGACATGGTTTCTTGTGATGATAACTATTGAGAAACGATAAATAGAATAAAAATTTAGGTCGGCACGGTTAAATTTATGTGATAGACCCCTGAAAATATGAACGAATAGTATATATGTAGGACCCAGCCCTGGGGCACTCCAGACGTAACAGGTATGATGCTGGAGTTGTAGCCATTTACAACTTCCGGCCTTGACCTGTTACCAAGGAAATTTTTTATCCCTTTTAGAGTATGATCCCCTTATTCCATGGTAGTGTAGCTTATACAAATAGCAATCTAAAAACCCTTTGTTTAGATCACTAGGGAAGAATAAAAACTTTTTGGGGGTGTTATGCTTTCCATTGTCTTTATTGTTGTAGTCAGTTGTCTGTGCCATAAACTACTTGTTTTGAATTGTTTTTACCAATTTCTTTGTTTGAATTTAGTAAGCATAACTTTGAACCCAACTTAAATCATGACAGCAGTGGCATTCAACGACATTTTCATGTGGTATTTAAACAGCAGCTGTGTTGATAGAACATTTAATGCATATGTTGGTTAAGCCATTAGGTTTAAAGTTGCCAAAATCAGTGTTATATGCATGGTAGAAAGTTGAGGTGGTACAAACCTGTAACTTACAAAAAATATTCATCCAGGTAAACAGTGTTTGAAAGGATTGAAGTATATATTTCAACTAAATTAACGTTGGCAATGTACCCACATTGTCTGGATTCAATTTGTTTTTTATTCAAAGTTTAGTTTACGTGATATCTTATTGTTGGTGAACAAGCTGAAAATTGTGTATTTGTTTATTAAATTATTTTTTTTACTGTTGGTAAGTATTATTTCTTACTTATTTTCTTTTTAAATTTTATTTTATTTTTTTTTAATCAGGAGCTATTCAGTAAATACATTTGTTAAATGACAGGGACATAAGTGAGTTTATTTATTGCATGTACCCTGCTGTTTATTGTAGTTGCTGCAACTGTCATTTTGCATCTGTAAAATAGATATGCATGTCAATATTGAGTCTCTAACTATATGATTTTTTTTTTATTATAACATTTATATTCCAGGCACCAACAATACTTGTCCCACAATGGAGAACAACAAAGAAAGGCATGGTGTTTGTTACATCAACAAAGAGCTGGTTTCATTGAAGGTTATCTATTTCACATTTTTTGCAGGTATGTACATACAGTTATATCAGACCTGGTAGTGCATTTGGTTGATTGTCACCTCCAGAAATAAGAGACCCCTGGTTTGATCCCAGGCCGCGACTACCAAAGACATTAAAATGGTAGTGGTATAGCTCCCTTGCTAACGCTCAAGCAAATATAAAGGTAGCTTCACAACTGGTTGGCCTGGTGACAGGATAATGTGACTGGGTGTAGTATCATGTCAGGTGTTATACACAGTGAAGGCAGCACTATATCTGCTTCAATTGGACACCATCTTCAAATGACTAAAATAATGTTGGTAAACCCAATAAACAAACATGCTGCACTTTTTATCTAGACTATGTCATGTTCTTAGATTGGGTTTTAGATACATTGCACTGGCCCAGTTGTGCTCTGACTTGCCATGACAAAGCTTTATTGATAGAGGACCACCCCTGAAAAAATTATAGGTAGAACCACTGGCACAGTTTGGCTGAAAACCTCAATTACATGAAAATTCTTGCCCCAGTCTGGATTTGAACCCAAGTGGGAAGCAAGATCCTTCGTCCATATACGCGTAAATCACAGCAATGTATGCACAAAAAATAAATTCTGCGTCTACAAAATATGCCCAGAATAACTCCTTTCAACATCAAATCTTTTGGTTATCGGCAATTTGCCTTGATATTTCCGATAATATAAATTTCTTACCACATCATCATGTATGTAAACGTACCAGCCAATCAATGCACAATAGTTTAAGCGCTTTTACTGACAGCGGATGTTGTTGTTAGGAACGCTGTACTGTTCGGATGCATTCACGTTTTATTTTAATGAAAGCTTATGCATGAGTTAGAACGATATGTCAAACCAAACTGACTTAAGAAGTTTCGGGGGTAAACATTGTTTTCTTTTGAATAAAAGTTGGAAATGTTATTCATTGTTTCTTTACATACTAAAAAAGCCATTATATGGCTATTATGTTCAATTTCTACTACTAAAATGACTAGGACCCCCAAATTTTCATGCTGGACCCCTGTTGTCATAGATCCTGCATCCAGTGGACCCCTGAAATAATAAAATAGTGTAAATCCCTGAGGGTTACAAGTGTGACGCTTACTGCCATGGGTACCCATCTTTGTCTGGACAGTAGGATGTTTAATTTTGATAACTATGAAGGACATTTGTTATAAATATTACAATCAATGGTGATCTAAAATGCAAGAGCATGATTGTATTAGGTAAAGGTAATATAGGCAACATTTTTGACACACAATAAAATTTCACTGCCTATAGTTGCGGAAGTAAGTAAGAATGCATAAAGAAACTGGAAGTTGAAGCAAAGTGTCAAATCTACAAACCTGTTAGCATTTTCTTAATGATGCAAACAAAAACATTGTTTTTATAAACCACGTGCAATGCTTCTATGGAATACCTACATTGCATAAAACCACTTTATGTAACATATTTCTTGAATGTAAAGCCATATTTAGATTGTGTGCCAACAAGTGTCTGTATATATGTTTTAAGATTCAGTTTTATTTCTCTGTTTCAGCCATTGGTGACTTGCTTCCCTTTATTCCTGTGTACATGAAACACCTGGGACTCTCCTCTACAGAGACTGGCATCATTTATGGCGCTATGCCTTTCATCGCATTTTTTGTTCGTCCTGTGTTCGGCCTTATAGCGGACAAGACTCACCGCCATCGCCTTATCCTTATCATCTGCTGCATCTTGACCGGCGTCTGCTACAATCTTCTGCTGCTCACACCAACCAAGGAACCACCCAACAACATTTTCAGCATACGCACAGGTGTACAGTGTAGTCCACAGTCTTCCTTCATCCAAGATTGCGAGACACAACATGATGTTGGTGTTAGGAACCTTACTGACAGACATCACTGTGATCACAGTCTGCAGTCGTTCTATGATCAGTTTGTTGTAAATCAAACAGATGTGAGATGTGATCTTGTGTGTTCGCTAAGTTTCAGTTCAGAGTCCAACATTGAGGCATGCTTCACTAACGATGTTGGGCCTTTTCAGTCGGATGAATGTGGTGCCATTTGGGAGCATTCTGTTGTGCCAAATCTGAAGTTTTCTATCAATGATCTCGATTTTATCATGAACAACAAAATTTCTGGAGAAGACAGAACATACTTAGGAAATTACTGTCAAAATTTTGACTTGAAAAATGTAACATTTGCACATGCATCATTTTGGCAGTTTATTTGCTCTGTGGACTTAAAAATGGACTGTTCAGTAACTTGTAACATTGAAGAAGCAAATGGTAATTGTGTGGCGAAGTATCAGACTTTGAGCAAGACATTTTGGATTTTCTTTATAATATTTCTCTTCGGAAACATTTTCTACTCACCTATAACAAGTTTAGTTGATGCTATTGCGTATGACATTCTTGGTGAGAATAGAGGAAAATGGGGAATGCAGCGTCTCTGGGGAACCATTGCTTTCATTATCTTTGCAATAACTTCAACCGCCATTATGGACATCAGAGCAAGGCTGGGCAACTCAGTTGACTACTCCATATCATTCTATGTCTTTGGTGTTTTATGTGTAGCAACATCAGTTAGTGCATTTTTCCTCAAGTTTGACGAAAACCTACAGTGTAACCAAATGTTTAAAGATTTCAGACGCTTAATGAAACTTCCCCAGGTTGTATTCTTCCTTTTTATGATGCTTTTCTATGGTATGATGAATGCAGTTATTGAAGGATTTCTTTTCTGGTACTTAAATGACCTTGGGAGCTCTCAGATTGTCTTTGGTCTCTGTCTTGTGTTCAACTGTGTGCCTGAGGTCATTCTGCTTTTCTTCTCTGGAAAAATCATCAACAAAATCGGGCACATCAGTTGTCTGTACATTTCAGCTATTGGTTATTCTATCCGATTCTTTGGTTACTCATTTTTGACAAATCCGTGGTATGTTCTGATGGTTGAACCCCTGCATGGTTTCACGTTCGGGCTGTTCTACGCCGCAGCCTCCTCCTATGTGAGCATCATCACGCCCCCAGGCATGTCTGGGACTGCCCAAGGACTTCTTGGAGGGATCTTCTTTGGACTTGGTAAGGACCCCTTGCCATCATTTTTATGCCCCCAAAGGCGGGCATATAGTAGTCCAACTGTCTGTCCATCTGTATGTCTGTCCATCTGTGTGTGTGTCTGTCTGTCTGATATATATGTCCGCACAATAACTCTGTCATTCCTGTATGGATTCTAAAATAACTTGTGGCTGTGCAGAAATGTCAAACTCATAAAGACAACGTGTTGCGCACAAGACTCGGGGTCGATTACTTGAAGGTCAAGATCACTTTTAAAGGTCAAAGTCATAAACCCTGGTAGTGCACTGGTGGTGGTGTCCGCTCATTAACTCTGTCATTGCTTGAGAGATTTTGAAATAACCTGGCAGAAATGTCAAACACATGAAAATGATGTGTTGCGCGCAATACCCAGATTGGTTATTTGAAGGTCAAGGTCACACTTATTGGTCACATTCATTATCCCTAGAAGTGCACTGGTGGTTGTGTCTGCTCAGTATCTCTATCATTTCATGAAGGATTTTGAATTAACCCAATATGTCGAACACATGAAGACAACCTGCCATGCACAAGACCAAGGTCGGTTACTTGAAGTTCAAGGTCACACTTATAGGTCAAAGTCTTAATCCCTGGTAATGCATTGGTGGTTGTGTCCACTCAGTAACTCATTTCTTGAGGGATCTTAACTATTGCAGGTTGTCACCTAATTTTGGTTGTAAGGACAGCCTTTATTTTATTTAATTTTATTTTTATTGGATGAATTTTTGCTGACCTTGAGCATAACATGCTAAAGGTCAGCTTATCTGATATCTCTTCATCCATCGTGCTGCATCAACATTTTAGCTTGTGAGCAAGCTAGAGGTACTAGTTTTTATCTAATCTTCATCAAACTTGGTCAGAATGTTTTTCTGCATGAAATCTTGGATGAGTTCGTTATTGGGTCACGTGGGATCAGAAAGTAGGTCACTAGGTCAACTCTTAGAAAATGCCTGTGGCACACAAAAGGCCCCATTTATAATCCATTCTTCACCAAACTTGTTCAGAATATTTGTCTGCATGAAATCTTGGATGAGTATATTACTGGGTCGCATGGGGTCAAAAAGTAGGTCACTAGGTCAAATCTCAGAAAAAGCTTGTGAACACACTAGAGAACACATTTCTTGCCCAATCTTCACTAAACATGGCCAGAATGTTCGCCTGCAAAAAACTTTGGGTGAGTTTGTAACAAGGTCACTTGAAGTCAACAACTAGGTCATATTTAAAAAAAAAATGTGAAAACACTAAGAGGCCACATTGATGGCCTAATCTGCACCTAACTTGGCCAGAATGTTTGCCAGTATGTAATCTTACACATGTTTTGAAGTGAGTTGTTTGGATTTAGTAGGTTACTAGGTAAAATTCTAGAAAATGTTATCAGCCTAGTGGCAACACTAACTCTAGTAACATAATATGTCTTAACACTATTTGCTTAGATAATACCATATATTTGACTAACATTTTTGATATTGCTACAGTGAAGGCAGCGCTAGATTTGCCAATTACTAAGATAATTGGTCATATTACCATGAATCAACATTATATCTACTAACGACAAAGATAATTTGTTCTCATTACAAAATGTGGCAGTACTACCATATATTTTCTGATTGACTTTATTAGTCTTTCCATGTATTGTATGAGAATAAAATAGTGAAGGGCATAATTGGTCTTACTGGTAATATAATGAAGGTTTAATTGGTCTTACTGGTAATATAATCAAGGGCATAATTGATCTCACTGTAATATAGTGAACAGCATAAATGGTCTTACTGATAATATAATCAAGGGCATAATTGATATTATGTTACTATAATGAAGGGCATAAGTGGTCTTTTGGTACTTTAATGAAGGGCATAATCGATCTTATGGTACAGTAATGAAGGGCATAAAATTGTGTGAAGTTGGGACAATACTGTTTATTACAAATTACATGTAATTAAACCACGTCGGTGCCAATATCTCTACCTGCAGCAGAAGTAGGCGGGAAGACGTAGCTCTGACCTGCTGTCGCATTGGACATACTAGATTAACTCATTCATATCTTTTAAAAAGAGAACTTCAACCAGAATGTGTACCATGCCAGGAACCTCTTACCGTTAATCATATTTTACTATATTGTATTGACACAGACAATATTCGGTCTAAGTATTTTAATGTCAATAACCAATACAAACTATTTAAGACAGTATCCACTGCTAAAATTGTTATTTCTACTCACATACTTTAGTTTTAACCTGATTATATTCTATTTTCGTTACACTTCAATGTATGCGGTGCCATGTGACCTACCAAGTGTCGGTGTGCCATAAAACCCAAAATACAAAACCATGTGACCATCTCATTTGATATCACGTTATATCATCATTCAAGTAATACACTCTGACATTGTCATCTAGTTTTAGCAGAAATTCCCGTCATGCTTATTTATAGATTGGAAAGAATGAATGTTAAGAGCAATTTTCTCGATGTGGATGAGCTAAAACATAAGTGGTCACATGGTTTTCTTAGTTTACAAACAGCTTACTGTGCAGCATGGCTCAGATAGGAAATACATGTTTGTAATGACGATTATGTCGTTACGATTCACTTTTTCGACAGGTGTAGGGCATCAATTAACAGCATTTTGCAAGATTTGTTCAGGTAACAATGGTTTATAATGATCTTTAATGAAAATATTTTTGGTCCAGACTGTTGTATACTACCTTTAAAAAACTTGCTAATTAACATGTACATGTAGCTCAATAAACAGTGCACATAATCCTCATGCAAAACAAGCAGAGCTTAAAAAGCATTAGATATTATACAGTGGAGCAAATTTTTCTTTGGAATGCAGTGGATAAAGTGTCTGAGTGTGACTTTTGGTTGTTTCCAGACCTCAAAGTAATGCCTGCAGAATGCCATTTTAATTGCTGTAAAGGAAGTGCAGGCTGCCAGCATTTGAAACATTTACCGAAAGACAAAAATAACGCAGCCTTTAGAAAGATCTTGTAATTCTTTTTCTCCTAAGCACTTATTGATCAGGCTTAGGAAAAAAGTGTTTATCCTGACCAGCCAGCTTCCATTAGGTGGTCAGGAGTTGCACTTTTGTTTTTATATATTTTGATTTTCGGCACACCGACACTTGATAGGTCATACGGCGCCGAATACATTAAAGTTTAAGGGCATTTGCACTTTTGCTTCAAAGTTAACTGCAAGCACAGTGAAGGCAGCACTATATCTGCAATATGTACAGTTACATTTGCATGTAGGTTTTTGATAAATACCTTTGAATTTGTTTTTGAAATGATTGATAAAAAGCAGGAAGATATTTTACTATGCTCAGAATTAAATTAAAGCATACTGTGATGCACCAGTGTTTCTACCCAGACATTTGTCTGGGGTTTTCCTAAACCAAAATAGCTGGACGTTGCTATAATGTTCATAATTTGTTGCTGCGATGTATTCTCGACTCAAAAATAATTCTTTAACTACCAAATAAATTATCATTACCTAAAAAAAAGAGCCAGCAAAATGCTATTTTTTAATGTCCTACATCTATGTCAAAATATTTGTGTGTTTTTTTTGTGTGTTTTTTTTTTCCTTTTAGAACTGGTCTGTTAAAGGGACCCATTCACAGTTGACTATGGACCCTTCACAATTGCAAAACATGTCAATTTTCAACCAAATTTAATTATGCCATTTTTTTTTAATTTTATTTGTCATTTTATTCTTCACATACCACTAGAGCAATGTGAATAGGTGCTGTTTACTCTTTGATCCAAAATTTTAGCATTCAAAACATCTTTCATCAGCTGCTGAAATTTTCCATTGTTATGAATTGAAATAATGTGTATAGATGTACACCAGGGTAATGGGAATGCTAAAGAGTTAATAAATCACCTTCTAAATAAATATGAACAATTGCCAAAGCAATATTCATAAGTGTTTATTGAGGCAATGTCCGTAATCTTGACCTAAGCTAAAGTGTGAATTAATGCACTCTAAATTCTCCAAAATAAAAGTAAGATGGCAATACATGTATTTTTATATATGCAGAATATTAGGTACCGCTTTTAAAGGAAAAGCTCCAACACAGAGATCTATTAATTGACTTGGTGACATTTTGCCCAAGAGGAAAAACAAAGAAAAAAATTCTGTTTTTAAATTTTAATGCCAATAATATGACTTTTTTTCTTTCAGCTAAGGGTGTTGGCAGCCTTATAACAGGGAAGATGTTTGACCAGGTCAACAGTCTCGGACCAGTGTGGACCTTCAGATTCTTTGGCTTCTTTGCACTCTTTGTCTTCCTTTTATACTTTGCTGTCCAAATGATCTTCTTCAGAAAGGCCAAACTTCCTCTGCCAGAACAGAAACTAGGTGAGAGAAAGTCTTATGTTTTATAAACCTTTAGACAAAATGGTGTATGTTGGACAAACTTTTTTGTGTTTAAACTTCTGTTTTTTTGGAAATATACAAAAATGAATATTGAAATTACTATTTTATGTCTCCTGTTAGAGTGACTTTTCTAGTTGGACTTGTTACATCTGTAACTTACCATTTATAACAAGTTACACATGATTAAACATTACGTCGATGCCAATATCTCTATTAGCAGCGAAAATAGGCGGTAGCTCTTACCCGCTGTCGCATTGGACGTATTAGATTAACTTATTCATATCTTATTAAGAGAAGTTCAACCTGATTGAGTTCCTTGCCAGGAACCACTGACAGTTAATTATATTTTATTACATTGTATTGACACAGACCATATTCGGTCTAAGTCTTCGGTTAATAACATATTTAAAACAGTGTCCGATTCTAAGCTTGTTTGCTTCCTGAACGAGATTGGTATCCTTAATAAGTTTTGAATTTTTAAACTGTTTATTATGCTAACATTATTTTTTTTTAAACTTTTTAATATGTTAACCTGTTTTACAATTATAACTCTAATTGTTTTAACCTTAAAGATTTTTATATTTCTACTTACATATTTAGATTTTACCTGATTATATTCAGTTCACATTAAACTTCACTGTATCTGGCACCATATGACCCATAAAGTGTCATAAACCCCAAAAAACAAATACATCTGTAACTCTGTAACATGATTTTGTGTCCCCATGCCTGCAGATGGATTTAAGGTCCCATTTGCTAAAACTGTTCTCAGCTGAGATGTTTCTGACTTAAAGATGACTCCTCCCAATAACTTAAAGTAACTTCCTCCATGTTTATATTACTACTTATCGAGTATTATAGTTTATAAATTCCAACAGCTTGTCTCTGGCTCTTCTTCAGATAAATATAAAAAACAACGGCCATCACTTTGTTTTTGCTTATTTTCAAATCTGGTTGCATGAACTCAATGATTTGATTGTATTTATGTCATATTTAATAAAAAGATAAATTATAATTAAATTTATTTTATATTACCATGTGTTCTTTGACTTAATGTTTATGTTTTTTTTCAAAAACATCAAATTTTAGGGTTTTGACACCTTTGACAAAAAAGTACTAATGACCAAGTCAAGCAACACAAAGCAATGTACTTTTGTTTCAATAATATCTTTGCAGTTAATATTAAATAAAAATACCTTAATACAATTTATACAAATAGATTTGAAACTAACCACAAAAATGTAATGGTCATTATTTTTTCCAGCTGTTTGAAA
The DNA here is from genome assembly GCA_007844125.1 of Sinonovacula constricta. Taxonomy (NCBI): domain Eukaryota; kingdom Metazoa; phylum Mollusca; class Bivalvia; order Cardiida; family Solecurtidae; genus Sinonovacula; species Sinonovacula constricta. Next base: position 5,949,492 of record CM017558.1, on the reverse strand, counting down.
AAGAGCTCTCTATAAGAAGCACTGGGTCCTCATGCATTATCCTTTCTCATTTGAGATTTTGCTCAAGCTGAAATACTGATTTGATAAATTTTTACTAATATTAATGTTAACACTGCACTTTGATGTAGTTAAAACTAAGCATTTTCAAGTAAGTAGTGTATAACAGATAGGAGTAGCAATATTATTTCCTTTTAAGAAGTATTCTTGGAGGTCAGGTAAGAGCTTGAGTAAAAAGTAAACTGAGAAATGTTTCTGAAATCAGGGCCAGGTCATCACAATTTGAGCTTGAGCATTGTCTCAACTGAAAAGATTTCATAGGTCCTTTAATTCTGTCAGAAATTATGCCAGTAAACAAATTAAATATTGAATTGACAAGAAACCACCTGTCTTAAGAGACCATTTTAGTGCTGTCCCATGTGTGGTCTTTTAATACAGGTTTGACTGTGTTTGTCTATCTTTCAGAAGTGGAAGCAGAAACTGCTGATGCGTTACTAGAGCAGCATGGAGAGATCAAGGTGAACACAGAGCTGTGATGCTTACGAAAACAGAAGCCATTTTGAAATCCTTGTTCAAGACCCAGTTCAACAAACAATCCTTTTCTGGTGCTGTTAGCCATTTAAATGGCACTTAGTAAAATGTTTGTTGTAGAGCAATACTGAGAGCTTACATGAATGTGAAATGCTTTGTAAAGCTTTAATGTTAAGCCAAGTTGAACAAAAATACTTTGTTTTATACCAAATACTTGTTCTGTTGCAAAGCAACAAGTTGTGTTGACAATTAGAGTGTTTAAACCAAAATAGAAAGCTTCATTAAAGGTGGTACCTGACAGTTTAGACCAAAATATTTTTTCTCAAATAACTAAAGTCATTGTTACTTGTAAAGATCCTGCAAAATGCTGCTCATTGATGCCCTAGGTCAGTGTGAACAGTGAAACATAAATCCCCATTCCTTATTGCAAACCTGTATTTTCTATCTGAGCCATGCTGCAGAGAAAGCTATTTTTAACTAAGAAAACCATGTGACAACTCACTATTGAGATTATGTTATATCGTCATCTGGGTAATCTGTTCTTATGTTAGTAACTTCTTTTCAGCAGAGATCACTATTTTGCTTATTTACAGATTTTGAATAATTGAACCTTAGAGTGGTTTAATGCAATTTATCAAGTCTTACAATGTAGGCAGTGTTTAAAACTGTCTTTACGCATGCCAAAGTATCAGTTTATGCTGTAATTATGCCCTAATTACCCAAAGCAGTTGTAAGGTATTGTTAGATTATTGTAAGAATTTGATATTGGCTAACTGTAGGATACCACCTTCAATGGACAATTTGTTATGTTTTTCACAAAGCTGACACAGTGATCCTGGAGACCTTGTTTCGGATTTGAACAGACATGTTTCAGGTTTTAATAACTAGCTTAGTGTACCAAACAATTACTGAGCTAAATGGGAGGATAGTTGATTGTGCTCAGTAACAATGTGCCTTGCTTGCTTACTTACAGTCAAATATATTGCTCAGGTTTGCCCTCTTTATTTGCTTGTTTTGGCTAAACTTTTAACAACTTTTGCTTTAATCTACTGCCAAGGCCATGTTTTTAGCTATTTGAAGAAATTGAATTTATTTGTCATGACCCTATTGTGGGCATCGGTAACCTTTTTTTTTGTCTTCGAACTAGCGATGCATTGGTAGTTCTACCCAGACATTTGTCTGGGTTCTTCCTGCACAAAAATAGCTGGACATCACAATAATGATCAATAATTGGTTGATGTGATGTATATAAATAAACAAAACATATCATTTTTTGTAGGTCTGGCACTGAGGAAAGCTGAGCATGCCGTCTACAGGCAGCTCCTGTTTTAGAAAAAAATACAAGATTTCCAAAGTGGCGCACCTTTTATTTATTTGTCTACTTTCATTTTGTTTGGAATCAAGAGGGCTTGGTACAGAAAGGAGAAGTAAATTTTGAGGAAGTAATTGAAAATCCACTTTTTATATGCACCTTAAAAGAAAAGTATTTTCTACACTAGCATGTCAATACTAACCAACACAGTTAAAAAATTGTATTCATTTATGATTTTGCAAGACAGGGAAACGTTCATTTAAGATTTTTAATAGTATATGGTTGCCAATTATCATTGGTTAAAATTGGTTGTTTTTCACTTTGACAGAAGTGAACTTTGCCCAACCTAAACCCTCTTTGTAATCAGTTGCTTTTGAAAAATGAATATAACTGGTGATTTCTTTACCTACCAAAACCCTGTATGCAACCAAATGTGCTTCTTTTTTGTCGGCTTGCGGATCGGGAGGTCGTGGGTTCGAACCCCGGCCGGGTCATACCAAAGACTTTAAAGTTGGTAGTAGTGGCTTCCCTCCTAACGCTCGGGGCTACGGGGACAGCATTACGCCTGACTCGTCGGTGTCAGTATAATGGACCGGCCGAGTTCAGTCCCTGGGCACCTCATAAGTGCCCCTGTGCTGTAATGATAGAAATGTCGCTGCGCAGTATCGGCAAAAAATGCCGGCTAATCCCAATCCCAATCTTTTTTGTCACCTTTTAGAGCTACCTTGAATAATTATATGTTACTAAATAAGGGATTAGATATTGGACCTGTTCTTTGTCCAGGGGCAGTCATATTTGCCCTAGGTCAAAGGCCGAGGGCCAATACGACTGACAAGAGGACAAATAACAGGGCCAATATCAGATTCCTTATTTATTGACAATTTTATTAGATAAAAGCATGTATTTATAGCATTTCACATTTAATACTTAGTTCGATTTTGCATCAATCCATGTCAGAAAATGCTTGTTTTTGTGTTTGTGAAATCTCCACATTGTAAATTTATAACACATTCTGTTAAGCACTACCAATTTACACTGTTATTGTTTGAAAACTGAGAATATTTTGTTTTCATAAATTTATATAACCTGTCTGCGTCTACACATTGACTAAGTTAAAACAAAATGAATGCTTTTCCCAGAGCTTCTTGCTGAAATCTATATAATATTTTGGTCCTGCCTTATTTGCCAATCAAATTACTTCAAATGCACGCTTTATATCAATATCACTTTTCGGCCAGGCTATTGATAGTGGCACTGTTTTGAAGCAGACCGTTGTTCTATTGAAAGTGGCAGGTGCTTTTTTATAGGGCTAATAACTTTTTATCTGTTCTTTAAAAGTGTTCAATTTTTTTTTATTGACTGTTGCTATGCCTGTGTTCTTTAAAACTGTTCCACCTTGCAACATTTGTTTATAATCTGGACTAAACTTAAGTTTTTGTCTTATAACTATATTTTAACGAAACTAGATAGGTGGAATTTTTGTATTGGTTTTAAATGTTTTGAAAGGATCAAGGAGTTTTATTGTTGTTTTTTTGTTAGAATTAGATCATGAGTATAAAGTATATAGTTCTCTTTGTTTAGTAAAATAGTATTCAAGCAATGCTTGTAAAAGTCTACAATGTGTTCACAAGTGTACATTCTGTTGGGATACTTTACTAGTTTGTAGTGTATACAGCACATGGTAATTATTTTTTATAAAATGTTTATACAAAAGACCAAAGATGACAAGAGAAAGCATGTCCCATCGACAAATTTTATTGTATTGTTTTTTAAATGTTTTATAACGATGACATTGTGTCCCCTTTTGATAACCTGTAATTTTTTTTGACAAAGGTCATATTGACACTTAAAACGTTGTATTTTCGCATATAAATTCTGTCATATATATATTTACAAAATTATAAATAAATTTTATTTACTATATTTGAATATACAATAATTTTATACAATGTCCAAAGATAACATATATTGAACATATAAATCCACCTTATAAAACTTATTTTGACACTATCTTTTTACACTTCATACCATACATAAAAAAGCAAATATCTGAATTTTGAATGAGAATTAAAAAATATTTGCATAAGTATGTAAACTTAAGGTCAGAATGTAAACTAAAAGTGTTCATACATATTTGTTTCATTTAATGTTTATTTTCGTATTTAGTTTGATTTTAAGCCTATATAACATATAATCGCCATATATTTGTTTAACGCTATACCAAGACTGTGTTCTTGAAATATTTTATGATATTTAATATGATGTGTTTTGTGCATTGACTTTCCATTTAAATCGTACTAGTCGCTACAAGAAGGTCGTCGGTTTGATCCTTGGCCTATTCAATCTTTTAAGTATCTTGCCCTAAGCAAATCAAATTTACAATTTTATGTTCACAAAGTACTATATAAATAGCAGTCACATTGTCCTTCCATCTGTATGTCTGTCTGACCCATTAGCGTTCCTCAATCATACTTTAAATATTACTATTATTACTTGCATGAAACGTCTCCATCTTACAGACTTGAAGGCATGTCATGTTACAATCAGGTAGTTGTAGCCGTTAAAGTTGGTATCCGACGGTTTGCCTATATTTAACATAGGTAACAAAAGCTGACCTCTGTTTGGGGTATTTGTGCATAATTTCTGCAGAAAAACATCATATTTAAGTCTAAGCTTTGACGATTGTCAGTGGTATCTCAATTTTGGAGCATTAAAACTCGCTTATCAACACTAAAAATTATCATTCTTTTCAAATGTATAATTAATAATTGGGGTTTCTGCTATAAATAGACATTGACGTCAGAGCGGATGATGTGGATAAGCTGAAACATAAGTGGTCATGCGGTTTTCTTAGTTTAAAAATAGCTAACTGTGCAGCGTGGCTCAGATAGGAAATACATGTATGAAATGACATTGTGATGTTATGGTTCACTTGTCAGACGGGTATAAGGCATCAATAAACAGCATTTTGAAAGATCTGTTCAGATAGCATTGGCTTATTAAGATGTTTAATGAAAGTAATTTTGGTCCAAACAGTCGGACACCACCTTTAAGGTCAAGGTCATATTGAAAGTCGTATCTTTAAATGCTGATGTGACGTGTTTATCCGACGATGCATGTATTATAGTCGTAGGTTGAAACTGTCATTGCCCCAAATGTTATATTGAACATAGTATATTTATATTTTGATGTAACCTTTACATTATATTATACTGCCAATTATGTTTGAAATTCGTGAAAACCTCAGGTTTTACGGCAGATTACATACAGAGTTCAATTTTTGTTTTGGATAATGCTGTTTGTTTTGTTTCTTTTTGGATTACTTTTGAAGTCCAAACAAATTGTTTTTGAGTTTTTGATTGTCTGCAAGTTTCACTGTTCATTATTCAAATTTTGCTGCTTTTCATATTTCATATTTGCTGCTGTGATTTAAGTCATGAATTGTGTTCACAAAATATATTTTTCCTGTTATTTTCCTGTTATTTTCTAACATCCATTGCTGTTGGCTGTTATTTTATTTATCAGCAACATAAGTAAATGGTCACAAATTATAAATTATATTTGGTTACAAAACAAACCAAATGATAGTCGTTTAAACAATACCCAAAGAAAACCAGGCATATTAAAATTTATCTGGTTTAATTACTGTAATCATTTGTCTAATATCCGCACTTGTGTATTGTGCGCACCCCTAGTTTTGAGGGCAACAACACTTTACCGTATTTATGTTACAGAAGTAGTATTTTTGTTTTCTTTTTGTTTTTCTTTTAAATGTTGATTGTGACAATTGTGTTTTATAGTATGTTGCTTTTTATGCATTTTGTTTTACTTAGCTTTAAAGACAGTTGTTTTTCATTTATCTTAGATGTTTTTCACTGTTTATGTATGATTGTGACAGTAGTTATTGTTTTATAAATAAGCAATTTAAAGACTATTGAATGCCTGGTGTTCACGGCATGTTATACACAGAGAAGACAGCACTATATCCGCTTCAAGTGGACACCGTCTCCTAATAACAGAAATACTGTTGGTGGGACGATAAACCCAATAAACAAACAACCTTTTTATGAACGACCCTTGTACTTTGTATTTTGTTTGATCCACCAGTGTTATTTTCCTTTTAACTTAAGACATTATTTCCACCATGACAGTTTTTATGTATACATGTAATTATACATTGTTTTTTACAATCGGAACTCCACGGGTAATTCCGTCCGGGACAATCATCGCTCGGATGTATCTGGTGCAATAAAAAAACAACAGAAATCATGATCGTTTTGTTTACCGTAAATCGGTAGAAGAATATCCCTAAAATGTAGTTCGCACAAAACATAAAGTAAACAGTGGCATCGTTTGACAGCTGTGTGTCTGCTGCTAGGGGTTAATTAAAATTGGATGATTTAAATATGAATCCACCACATTTCACGAAGTCTTACATGAAGTCTTACAGGCATCGTACTGAAGTGAGCTGTCATCCGAGCTGCCGTCTTTGTTTTGACGTCCGTCACAAAATTAGTCCCATTTAGGGAAATGGCCGATGCGATCCGACTACCTACATATATCCGAAAGATGATTCGTGAATCATCCGAGGTGTTCCGATTAATAAACATATATGTGCAATCTGACACAAAGTTTAAATATACAACTTACAATGAACATTTGACCTTATTTTCATGTATTCATGTTTACGTTGCTTTAGTTTTCAGTCTTTGTTTTGGAGTGTTCTTATTTGTAGTGCGGGTATTTTGGGTTTAAAGTTTAAATTGTTGTACAATTATGAGATTTTATATTGATAAATACTTTTATCCTTTTAAAATAAAAGCATTGAAAATTAATTTAAACAGTTGAATATCTTATCAAACCAAAACGAACAAAAAAAATCAATGGTTTACAGAACTTTGTTTAAAATTGATCAGAGGATGCGGAAACTGAGTATTTATTGGTTAAAATTACTTAAACTATTCTTTAATAATTTATAATAGTGTTTGATGCCTTTGTATATAAATATTTGAAGCAAAACCTTCACCCACCCTTATAAACTTTTACTTTGGTTAAGTTTTAATACTTTTAAACCATGGTATAACGAACAATCAAAATTGTTAATATGATTTTTCATATAAACTCCTTTTAGTTTTTTGAATTTGTATGTTCTGTATATTATATATACATGTATATATATATATATCATAAAATAAAGCTAAGATTTCACAAATGTTTTCCTCTTTTACTCACAGATATGAAATTCTTGTATTTTATGGGTTTTTTATACCCCCACCACAAAATGTGTGTGTGTGTGGGGAGGGCGGGGCTATAATGGATTCGCTTTGTCCGTCCGTCCGTCTCCATTATCGTGTCCGCTCTATCAATCCTATACCAATTGAAGGACTTTCTTCAAACTTACCTGAAATGTTCACCTCAACAAGGGGATGTGCAGAACCCATGTTGCCCATGTGTCAGCTCAAGGTCACAATTGAAGGTCAAATATCAAACAATCAAATATTAGACAATATGTCGTGTCCGCTCTGTAAGTCCTACACTAATTGAAAGATTTTCTTTTAATCTTTGCTCAAATGTTCACCTCAACAAGGGGATGTGCAGAACCCATGTTACTCTTTTGCCGGCTTAAGGTCAAGGTCACACTTGAAGGTTTAAAATTGACTTAGAAAATATTCTTAAATTTTAACATGTATTTGAATATTTCTTAAACTAGAAAAAGTATTTGCTTGAAACTTAAAATATATATGAAGTGTCACAATTAGGATATGCAGGTCAAGTTTCATAACTCTGTATTGCTCTTTGACAAAGTTATGCCCCTTTTAAGTCTTCAGATTTACATACAATCAAGTATTAGACAATATGTCGTGTCCGCTCTATAAATCCTATACCAATGGAAGAATTTTCTTCAAACTTTACTCAACTGTTCAACTCAAAAAGGTTATGTACAGAACCCATGTTACCTTTGTGCCGGCTTAAGGTCAAGGTCACACTTGAAGGTCAAAATTTACTTAGAAAATGTTCTTAAATTTTAACATGTACTTTAATATTTCTGAAATTAGCACGAGTATTTGCTTGAAACTTAAAAGATATATGACGTATCACAAGTAAGATATGCAGATCAAGTTTCATAACTCTGTATTGCATTTTGACAAAGTTATGCCCCTTTTTAAGTCTTTTATTTTACTTACAATCAATACTAGACAATATGTCAGGTCCGCTCTATAAATTCTATACTAATGGAAGGATTTTCTTCAAACTTGACTCAAATGTTCACCCCAACTGGGCAATGTGCAGAACCCATCTTACCCTTGTACCAGCTTTGTCAAGGACATTGGTGGGGGTATGAATCGCATTCAGCGATAGTTCTAGTTTACCTCGCACCTACACAATTTTGATCATATGAGCCTCGACCAGCTAATTATTGGCGAAGTAACACCGTAGATAGATGTCTAGGTAACGTTGTGGCGTACCGTGGGTCAGCTAAACGACCTCCCTGTAATAAAGTTCTAACCCGACCAGTGTCTGGGGAGTTCCCAGTAGGGCTCTCAACGATTCCAAAGATATCGATGTATCGTCGATATATATATGTATGTGTGTGTGTGTGTCTGTCTGTCTTATTTATTTTTTCATGTCGATCGGTTATCGGTACACACTATGAAATATTGATTCTTTTTTACGGGAAAACAAAAGAAAGAAAATAATTTTCAAATTTGGCAACATTATTGCGACCGGAAACGGCAGCGCTATCAAATTGGGTTCCGTATAAAACATTGGCAAAAATAGCGTATTTGACAGTGGTCGGTTGTAGCTAGTTGTTGGCCATCTGTCTGAAATTTCGTGCATGAATAACACATTTTTGATGATTGTCAATGTTTTAGAAACTGAAGGTATAAGGTATGAAAATAATGTAAGAGACAAGCTAAATACAGTTCTATTTACCAAAAACTCGCTATATAAATTAATTTTAGAAGGTTCTGATTTTTTAAACTTAATAAATGCAAAATACTGTCCATGTTGTTAAAGATTTATTAATAAAAAAATGGACACAAAGCTTACGGGTAGAATTGACATTACTATCAGAACTAACAGTGTAGCTTCATTTGGCATGTGTAAAGATCATAACTCTCATGTTCACACGATGAATATTAGTGTTATAGAGACATAGATACAATGCCTAAAAGATAGCATTTTTATTCTTTTTGGGAGAAACAGTAGATCTGCTATGCAGTTATATGATACGTTCATTTTGATACTTTACAAATTGAACTTGTCACTGGTATATGATTTGAAATTTGCCTTTAAAAGCAATTTATTAATAATATGTTAATTATGTAAAGTGAACACAATGAACATGCATCATTTATTAGTTCTTGGCTTTTTGAAAAGTTTCTGTCTTTCTGATGACATTGAAATAATGAACGTTTCTCTCTTTCTGGTGACAAAGAAATAAAGAAAGTTTTATACTTTTTACTCTTTATTTCGTTAAAAGTAAACTGAACTACAGCTTTTGATACATTCGGCGATTTGGAACGATAAAACACCAAACAGCAGAAGTCTAAGCAAAAACCTTTTTAATTTGAAAGGGAGATTTTATCGATATATCGTCGATATCTGTATATTACAATAAATCAAGGCGAACGGAAACTGAAAATTATTATGACACAGAAATCTGGCACTCTCTTAAAATGTTGATGTCAAAATATTACAGCGGAAAAAAGAAATTGATAAACTTTATTTGACCAGATTTACTACAAATGGTGTTCAAAAGTACGCAAAAACAGAGTTCTTATTTCTTTTGCATAAAGTTTCGATGGCATTTTACTCTATTTTAAACCAATTTAAGCCGCGCTGCAGCGACACATTGGAATATATTCCTCCACACTTCGCGTTTTTACGACTTTCCCCCTGAGCTGCACTGTACATTACCTGTTATTTTTGGAACTTTAAGAGATTAATGCCTAGATCAGTACCTATCAAACTACAAGACGCATGTTTATGATGTAATTTAGGTTTCTGATGTTACAAAACTCACAAAAGTTAGTTACAGCTGCTAAAATAGGTCCTGCAGCAAAGCGCGACCAACGGCCTTGTATTGAACGAATTGCATGTTTAAGATAATAACACCTACAAATATTTTCCATAATGTTTAATAAAGCTGCAATAAAACGATTGCGTGTACTTTTCTATAAAAGATGCAAGCGTCTGGAACAGTGAGTTAACATAAAATTTGGTGGAATAAGTTCCGAGATAACGTCAGCTCAAGTCATCGTTGTCTCTTTGTGACAGCGACAAAGAAATAGTTATTATAGAACGTCCCGCGCGTCTCCACATATCTTAGACATAAAAAGTGACGCTTTGGCACAGAATACATTAAAACAGACAATTTACAGCCAGTCTTATTGCATCAATGAACACTTTAAAGGCGGTATCCGGCAGTTTAGACCATTTTTTCTCTCATGCATCCAAATAAATCACGTGACAACTTACTTTTGAGTCTACGTAATTTGTAATTCTTAGCAAATCTTGAGTCAAATGTATTTCGATAAACCAATGAAAACGAAAATATACATCTTTTGCTTTTTCTTCCACGTGTTCTTTTTGAACCAGTGCAGCTTTCTGTTGGCGATCTTAGTCCAGTTTCTATAGTTCCCATGTAAAACGGGTATTAAAAAGTACATTGAACATCTTGTAGTAATAAACTTAAGTATTTTTTCTTTTGTACAAAAAGTGTTAATCGTTTGAATATGGCGAAGACTAAATTATGAATTTGACACATTTTCAACGATTTATAAAGGGCTCCTATCCTACACAGCTGATCCCTCTAAACCGAGTACCACCCAACATCATTCAGCCGAGATATCCTAGAAGAAATGACGTCATTACAATCAGAATACCAGCCAGTATGTTCAGAACGTTTCCCCACTTTGCGTCGTGAGTAATTGACGTCATCTTACGTCGTATTTCCGCTTTCTCCTCTGGGCTTATGTACTTTTCTGGCTCGTCTCCGATACCACACAGCCAGCTCTTAAAATGTCGTCTACAACCTGGTGCTTCTGGAAGAAGAAATACAGTAAAATCTTTAAAAAAAACGGTTATGTTATTTGCATGTTCTTAACTTCCAGCTGACCTGCTGTGCGATGTTGGTTCTACCCAGACATTTGCCCGGGGTCTTCAAACATTAAAATAGTTGGGCGTTGCCATAAAGACCATTATTTGTTTCTTCGTTGTATTTAAAAACACAGAAACAACATGTTCTTGATAATAATTGACCATAAAGGTACGAGTTTATTATTTAAAAACCGTAAACAGCACTGTATAAATCATTAAGTCTTACAACTGTAGATAAAAGTGGAATGCCAAAAAAGGGTTAATTTTGAACTGACCAACCGATGATGAAGTCTCTGACAGCACACCGGCCTAGTTAATGTTCCTTCATACATTTTGTTGGGGGGGGGGGGGGGGGGTGACACTTAACAAATATCTGGGTAACACCCACAATGATACCACAGGCAAGCTGAACAAGTTCCTGACAATCATTTTTAACCCCGAACTTGGACTTAAACCTGTGTCGATTCTGACCTAAGGACCATATATAAATTAAAACTAAACTAACATGCCAATACTTTTCGCCAAACAACTCAGTATTTCAAATAGTTGAAAACTAAAGATATGATTGTTCAGCACATGTATGAGTTATTTACCTATAACATTGAGTCGTAAAATATAAATTTATATAAAATTAATATATCACGTCATTTTATACTATGTCCTGGTATCAATATCTTTAACATAAAGCTTTTCAAAAGTCGAAAACAATGCTATTTTTCTTCACTGACGCGGCGAAGGATCCTCGACCTCCATCGCCGTCCGAACTTTGTTGGTTTCCTTCGGATCCTCCTCCTCGTCATCGGTCAGTTCCGGTTCCTTTACGTCATGCCGGGTCCACCACGTGACTCGATGAAGCTGGAAATATAAAAGTATATTCACTAAATACGCGTGACGAGTTCTGTTTGTTTATATATACGTTTGCTTGTTTGATTGTTAATAAGATACATCGCACATACCAAATTTGGTCATTATAGCGACGTCCAGCTTTTTTTGGACAGAAAGTCTGAGAAGAACCACTGGCTCACCGCTGATTAGCTGGGAGACCTTTCCGGGTTGTAATCCTTCGTCCCGAATAGGACTCGAACCCACGCGGCAAGATGCTATTACGTCAGTAAAGTAACAAGGAGGCGACTCTCGCTCTACGCCACGTGCCCCTACCCCATCCCTGTGAAAAGTTCCCGCAAACATGCAAAAACGACATTTAGAAGTCTAATTTAATCAATGGTTTTATTTCCAACTGCGCATGTGTAACAAACGCGTTCTGGCCTGACTTCTCCCCTTGTGACGACAAGTTTGAACACGCCAAGACGATTGACAGTTTTATGTGGCAGATTGCACGTCATTTTGGTAGAACAAGTAGAAGTGAGTCGGGGACTTCCAAGTCGGATAAAATCTATTTAGACGTTTCCATAGAAAATAGAAGCCTGCTCGTTTTGCCTTCTATTTCCTATAGAAACGTCTTAATAGACTCTATCCTATACTTTTCTTGCAAGAATTGCATTTCTTTAGTCATGTATGTTGTTTTAAGATCATGGTAAATGTTCTCAAGTGGTTATACTCGATGGCTTGTTACTCTTTCCCTTACCACGTCGGTTCGAATCCCGGTCGGGGTTCGAACTTTTTATGCGGGGAGGTCTGTCAGCTTACTTGCGATGTGGCCATTGTTCTACCTACCCATTTGTCCTGGGTCTTCGTAAAAAATTAAAATCGCCAATATGACAAATGTGGTATTGCGATGTATCAAAAACACAAAATTTAAATGCATCAGTAAATATGCAGTTTACACGATGTTTAACCAGGGGCGGATGCAAGATTCTTTTCAGAGGTGGCCCTAATTGAGCTCTCCGTTCTTTGGTGGGGGGGGGGCGTTGGCCTTCAGAATTTTTTTTGAAATGTAGCAGCCAAATAGTGCCATTTGCAGCATTTCAGAAGCTGCGCCAGAGACATTAAAACCACTGAAAAACGAACTTCAAGCTTTAATCTCACTGAAGTTGCCATATATTCTGTAATGTATAATTTGCTGCCGAAGGATCTATTTTGATCTTTTCCAGGTTATATTTTATGGTATTTAGGCGTAAAAAACAACGACCAAATGCAATCATTTTAGCATAGAACTAACAACCTGTCTGACAAAATGCGCGTCCTCGGATTATATTCCTCTGCTAAATGGGTATTACGTGGACTCCGGACCGGAATTATTTTATATGCATTCTTTAACGATGCTTAGTGAGAATTATACACATATAGTTTAATTTCAAAGCGTTTTCTCATGGAGGGTGACGATATTTTTTGACGGTACTTTTTTACATTTTCATAGGTGGGTCGGATAACCCTGACCCCGTCGATCCCCTCGACCAACCCCCTCACCACTCCCCGCTAGATCCTCCAACGTAAACCTTTACCATAGTTATATTAATAATTTTATATCTTGTAATAACATGTTTAATTCGAAAACAAATGCACAAATCACCTGCTTTTCTTCGCGCGGTTCCGTAAAATGACTAATGACCAACATAGCAACTGTTGTCACAATAGCCAGAATGATAGCGAAATGCAGGAAGTCAACTTTAGACACAACCGGAAACCGGGTGTCTGGATCCCCGCTGCCACACGTGGGTGCGCTAATGGCGAAATCAAGGCCCATCCTTATCAACCCTACAGCCATGCCAATAAGAAGACCCCAAAAGGCTCCCTGAAATCACAAAATAAGTGGTGTCATTTTAAAGAGACACACCAGAGGCTAAAATAGTTTAATTCGAGTTATAGATCCAAATAATTTGATGACCAACTGCTAAGGGTCATTAAACTATTCATTATAACCCATCGAGTCGACTTTAAGTTCGGGAGTTTGTCAGTGATAAGCCGACAAAGTGTTGTTTACATTTATGAAAGTTCGTAACTCAAACACCTCGACAATGTTTACAAAAACATCGCACTACGCAAAATGCGTAATGCGTTATGGGTACTATTTTCTTGAATCTCATCGGCCGAAAAATCCAACATGGCGAGCAGAGCAAGACAATTAACATTTTCGGAGTTTGAGATAAAAAGAAGTGGATACAGACTAGATATTACCAGAATGTTCGATTCTGTATATGTAATGATATGGCTTAATCATATGTCCATTTTAAATGAAATATTCTGTAAACTGGAAGTTCAACCCATATATCTGGGTATAAATTTTCCTAAAAGTGATGTCTCGAAATTAAGAATGATTAAATATTTCTTTTTAAAACTGATTTGTCTTGGTGACGTACAGTTGAAACATGGATATTATTAAGACAGCGCCACAATGTTCAAACAAGGACCATGTTCCAACTTTGAGCCACACGTTTGTTGATTAACGGGTTGAGTACAATGTGTGTGTTTTAGGTAACGAACTTTCTTTCCTAACAATGACCTCTTGTTGTTTTCCAAAGGTATGTTATGGTATATGACTTATCAAGAACAAAAAAGTCGTACCTTTTCAGTCAACCTATTCCAGAAGAAGCCTAACAAGAATAACTGACACCAGGGTACAACAATATATGCGCGGATTGATTGTAAATAAAACCAGAGAATGCCGCCTTGAGCCTGCTGAAGGATAGGCAACCAGAGAATGCTGACTCCAATCAGCACGAGGATGGTCACTCGGCCTACAACCATAAGTTCGGCCTCTGTCGCCTTTTTCCGGAACTGTCTCCAGATGTCGAGAGTGACGATGGAGCTAGCGCTGTTAAAGATGGACGTCAGCGAGCTCATCAGAGCGGCCAACAGGGCGGCAAGCATCAGGCCACGGATACCTAGAAAATGAAAAGGTGTTCACACATTTGTGTGAAACTCATTTTAGCAAGTTAGATCTACTGATGAAAAAATCTGTACCATTATACATTGACATCAAACAACGACTGTCAAAGATATTTATCTAAAGACCCTTTAGCCAGACGCTGACAGTTGCCATCCAAATTAATTAGCAAATAAATATAAATAATAAAACAGTGACTTAATTAGTAAAGATGTGCATTTTCCCGGCTTAAATCTCTAGCAATGCCGTTTATGTGGAGTTTGGACTGAATTTTGTAATTATTGTTGCAGCCAGATACAGGGATGGATCCAGGGCAGGGGAAACACACCCCACACCACCACCAACAACAACAACCAGGTACAAGAGTAGAGTTGTGAAAACACATAAGCTTAAAAATGCTAAGCTTGCAAAGTAAAGTTTGTATGTTGACAGCTAAGGCCGAAGTAATGGTCCATTACTGTGTACATACATCTAGTATTTACTGCGATGAAGTTGAATGGATCCTGACTGATACCTCCTCCCCTCACCACTCCACCACCACCACCACCACCACCAAAATTTTCTGGATCCGCCCAATGCCAGATAGCCAGGTAGACATGTCAATAAATTTAAAAGTTTATACCGACAGATATTTTTTACAAAGCCAAGGCAAGAAGGAGCACACTTATGTTCAACATACCCACTGGCAGTATACGCAGCACGAGCAGAGGGTATGCCAGATTGCTGCACCCCGCTTTGTTCTGACAGAAATTCTCACACGACTCGGGATCGGCACAAGCAATTTCGTCTAGAACAAAAAGAGCACACATATTTTACCCATAATAAATTATAAAATATTTTATAATGTTGTCTATGCTTATTAAGCTTATCCCATTCGTTTTATAAAAAGAAAGCAAATAGGCCTGAAGTAGGTTCAGACTTTGATTTCCAAAAGTCTCTGGAATTTAATCATTCGTAACACTTGTCGATTAAGTTATAAAAATAAATAAATTAAGTAAGTGTGGTTAGTTCGTCAGACATAACATATTTTTCCAGTAAAAATGCCGAAGTATGCACATTACAAATTAATTTGTGTTTGTTTTTGTTGTTGTTTATGTGTTTTTTTTCTTCTAACCTGTACCTGGATATTTGATACGGCTGATCATTCCGGGAATAATAAACAGGAGAAATCCAAACAGTTTGAAGAAGGCCGCCAACACGGAGCCCGCTTTAGCATGCCCAAGGTTCTTCGCGGACAGGCATCGTTGGACAATAATCTGGGATTAAACAAACCGCGTTGAAATTACGGGAATATCTTTGAAATGCATGCGCGTGATTTGTTGCTTCACTGGGCAGTGATAAGTTCGGATGTAACAGTGGAAAGTTGAAAGCAATTAATATTACAAGCAAAACCATATAGAAAGCTACAACACTGCACAATAGTCGAGGACGAAACAACACAGTAACCCTGGTTTGTTTTAATTCCTTGCAAAAACAAGTTTCACTCTAGTCTGTTAACATACTAGTATTGAAAAAAGCTCTTTTACTTCCTAGCTAAAATGAGCTTCACTCTAGTCTTTTAACATACCAGTATTGTAAATCGCTTTTTTACTTTCTAACTAGAATTAGTTTCACTCTTGTCTGTTAACATACCAGTATTGTGAACCGCTTTTTTTATTTCCTAGCTAAAATTAGTTCCTCTCTAGTCTTTGAACACATTAGTATTGTAAATCGCCCGTTTCCCTTGTAAGAATGAGTACACTTATTTGTAGACACACTATTATTATGGAACGTTTTTCTTGCTAAAATAAGTTTCAAACAAATTTGTCAACACTTAAGTATTTTATGTTAATATTCCTAAAATAAAATTATACAAGTATTACCTACATGTATTTTATTTGGCAATCATTTCGACATCTGATATGACATTTAATTTAACTGACCTGGTCTTGGCACCATGTAAATAACCCGAGCAGAGAGAGTCCGAAAACGGCCCCTGGCCAGGGAATGTCCCCAGTGACCGGACTGCGCCAGATGTGGAAGGCGTCCTCACGCGGCAGACCGCAGCTCACATTGTGATAGAGTGTATGATTGGAGGCGGCGTTAGGATATTGCTTGAAGAGTTCGTCCCAACCACCAATTTCAGAGAAGGCTACAAACAGAGTTGTCTCTTCAGTTTTTCTCGAATAAATTTAAACAATGACTTTTAGTCTACCAAGCTGGACCAAAGTAGAAGGCAAAATGTATTGAATCTTCCTTCCTTGTTATATACCTGTTAAATTTACTGTACTGTCAGAATGTTAGTGAACTTAGGCCATGGTACCCCACCTTTTTATTTCAATAAATATTACAAAATTTTGTATTGAGTAGCTTTCAATTAAGACCGAGATTTTATGTTTTAAATAGGGATGTTAACGAATATTCGAATATCAAGTCGCTATTCGAATAGAGATTTTGGGATTCGAATATTTTATCATTTTTGTTTCATTTTTGTTAAGTTTGAAGGAAATTTGAAAAGACATTTCTTAAGTTGATCGTATTGTCTCCCAACGACTTAAGACGCTGGCGATATGTGATTGCGCTCGCTCTAAGATAGATGGGGTGGGTCATGTCTCCTGATAACGAATTGCCATCTGGTTAACAGCATGAAATCACCTTACCGCGCACAGCTCCTTCTCTGCCCCCTCTCACACTTAGACCCAGTCTCATCACCAACATCACCATACAGCAGCGGAAACAGTTGCCACAGTACAATAAACACGCATGTCCGTTCAATGCTGCGGTAATTAGCTACAACAATTACGTAACACTGACTCTACCCAGCTTCGGTCGGGATAGTGTGTAATAAATACATTATATAAGGCTATACTTCTTGATAACAGTCCACCAGAACTTCTTTTATTTTTGGAAAGCACAACTAGATCACTGTCATACAAACTATAATTGCAATCACTTTCTGTTTTTGTCACTACACTTCATGCTTGAAATTTTATTCCAATACAATACCGCGACATCTGTTATTTTTGTCACCGCGTATTTCTGTTCTCTGTGTTTGCTTCGTTCTCTCTGAATAACAAAAACGTAAATCTACATACTTTTGAAATGTTCCTCATATGTTTACTTTACACACTTAAAACTCACGAGTTTACAATTTTAATCATTCTTTATGCATGTATATAATTATGTATATTGGTTGGTAATTCATCAGTTTATCAACAGTCAGGTAATTTTGACACTAGCCAATGGCAGTAATTTTCGTCATCAAATGGTTTTGTTTACCCTCGCCTTTCACCCATAGACATATGGCCAGCAGGTTCGTAATTGTCACTTGTGTATTGGTAACTAAATGTCCCTAAGTGACATGATATCAGCCAATCACAATTAAACATCAATCCGACCACCAACCAATCAAGACCGTTAATTGACTCTTCACTTGGGCGATTTCTCTTCATAAAACCTTAATGGTTTTGCCTAATTGTCTTACAGTCGATCCAGTATCACCCGCATAATGTCCTTTTGAAAATGACCCCTTTAATCATTAATGTATTTTATAAGATTAGTTCAATAATAATAATAATTGTTAAGTAACAATGACATTGTTTACGCATTTACTGGCATTCTTCATTGACAGTATTCTCTTGCAAATTACCGCTGACAGAGTAAAGAAACAACCCGACTGGTCCTTCACTATAAGACCGGCCGCAAAAGCTCAGGTGGTAGAGCGTCGGCTTGCGGATCGGGAGGTCGTGGGTTCAAACCCCGGCCGGGTCAAACCAAAGACTTTAAAGTTGGTAGTAGTGGCTTCCCTCCTATCGCTCGGGGCTTAAGGGACAGCATTACGCCTGACTCGTCGGTGTCAGTATAATGGACCGGCCGGGTTCAGTCCCTGGGCACCTCATAAGTGTCCCTGTGCTATAATGATAGAAATGTCGATGCGCAGTATTGGCAAAAATGCCGGCTAATCCCATCCCTTCACTATAAACAGGATAATGGCGGATAATAATATTGCCGTTTGTATTTCAAAAAGAAGGAATCGTCGTTTTAAAATTAAATGCTATGCTAAAATCATAAATCTACCGCCGCTTCTGCAAAAAGTAAGGCTAGCAATGTAAATTATGGCACCGCCAGAAATAAAGATTTTAGAACGAATAAACACATTGAATATAATGGAAAATTACCGTGTTATGTGCCACTATGAAATACATGTGTAAATTCTTTCCGAATATTCGAATATGATTCGAATACACATAACGAATATTCGAATATCGTTTTGGGATTCCCAAAATCCCATAATGGGATTGAATCAACGTACCAAGAACTGTTACGATCGTGGATCCTGCTAACAATATAACAGCCTGCAGTGTGTCCGTGTATAAAACTGACGTCAATCCACCTGTAATGACGTAACATGTTTAAATCGATAATCTGTCACTGGAAAAAGAATTCATTATCGAACAAAATATGTGTAAGTATATTTGTATTTTAATGGACCGACGATTTGAATTGATGCTAAGATATCATTTAAAGTCAGCAGACTTGGCACGTTAGAAGTTTACAAGATTTGGAAAGAACATTAAGAGTTGTTTTTTACGAGTTTTGATGTCTTATAATTAAGGTACTGTTCAAAATCGCCCGTGCTTAGGATCGAACCAGAGGCCTTCCGTACCTGGAGCCTACGCTCTACCAATTGCGCTACCAGGTCCGGTCGTAAGTATGAGATTCTGCAAATATTCTGCGCAAAAATACCAATCAGTGGTCAGATATGGTTACATGGCTTTGATATAGGCAAACTGACGGAGACCAGCGTCAACGTAAAAGTAAACAATGCCTTAGAGCACATATCATTCGAAGACAATACGCTGACACAATCAACATGCTCTTTTAATCAGAAAGCGACAGGTAGTTTTATTTGTATGAGTTTTCCTCTTGAAAACAGAATTTTGCTTAAGCATGTTCAGAAAGTGTTGATTGCATATTACCAAAAAACAATCTTAAAGAACGTGAAAAGAGTGTAAAACCTGTGATGGTGTAAACGGCGGTGACGGCGAGGATAAGCGCAACACACAGGTACATGTTCCATCCTAAAAGCTGCTGCATGAAGATGGCGCCAGAATAGATCTCAGCCTGTCAAGGGAAGATACGCATGAAACTGGGTTATTTTGAAAAGCAATGCCAATGAAAATGAGTTGTTTTTTTGAAAACCGATGCCAAGGAAAAAAAATTGTTATGAAAACCAATGCCAAGGAAAATGAATTGTTAAGAAAAAACATTCCGAAGATATTTATGTTTTTAATCAATGGCATGGAAATTTCTGATATACTTTGTTATTTAACGGATCTATTCAGTAGAGATAGATCTGCAAAAGAATTCATGTTCCGTAATATACGTCTTCCATCGTAAAGTTTATACCTTGTGACGGCCGCATTTTAGGACACTGCTTACGTCATTGGTTTTTTTCGCTCAGTGATAGAATGTCCTATGTCGCGTGAAATATAGACGCTCTAGTAACTTAGGAAATGTTTTCAATGGGTGATGCAACTTGTACCTACTACTGTACTAGAACAGTTTTAGCTATTATAAATGAGGAGGATGTTTTCTTGTGGGTTTGTTTACGTTTTAGACCTGAGTAAGACCTTTAAGACATTAGAGACCTTCTGTGAATACAGCGTGGAATTCGGATTTGGGATTACAAACTCTTTGGGGATTCATCTTCGGACATTATTGTAGATAATTTAGAATTTGAAAAGAAATTTCGATATTCAAGTAAGTGAACAATTTATATATTATTTGATCAGATTCGATATTATTTGATATAAATGAATTATTGCTCTGTTACAATTAGTTTGTTTCTTTAATAACATAAAGTGTGTTGTAAAACGTGTTGCTGTCTTTAACTTTCTGTTAAGCCATTGATCGATGCGGTACAGTCTACTGATTATACAGTGGATATTATATCCAAAACAGTTTAACCGCGCGTTTGATTCTCGACTTTACTAATATTATTTTGAAGTTCGATGATATTCATAAACTAGTCAATATTCATATAGTCATTACAGGCACATTTACCCCATCTGTTTATTATAATATAAATAAAATGCAAACCGGTCAAACAGCTTGTTCGTGAAATCCTGCAGCATCGGGTCATCATATCAATTAGTTGTTAAATAGAATTATCGCATGACAATTTTCAATTATAAATTGCAAGTAAACTGTTTGTTTCTTGGGTTTTTCGTCCCACCAACAGTATTTCAGTTATATAGAGACGGTGTCCACTTGAAGCAGATATAGTGCTGCCTTCATTGTGTATAGCATGCCGTTAACACGTGGCATGATACCACACCGAGTAACATTATTTTGACACCGGGCCTTGGTATGTCGCGGCCGGGATCGAAACCGTTGTCTCCCGTACCTGGAGCCGACACTCTGCCGATTGCGCTACCAAGTCGCAAGTAAAATAGAACATTATAAAAAAACTTCAGCTACTGACCGATATATTGTTAAGTATGAACTCGACAATAGACATGAAGGCAGCCAACATTCGGATACGTTTCCCTCCAAAACGTTTCTTGAGGTATTCCGGCATTGTGTACGCCTGTAAGCAAACAACAAAGAATAATTCAATTTTTATTTATTTATTTAATCTTATTTCGATGTTACCTAAATAGAAAAATAGTTTTGAACTGCTGGTAAACTAATCTGATTATGAAAAACCATAAAGTAACGAAAACTGTACAGCATACAAACGAGACTTAAAAATTAATCGTATGCTTATTCTTTCTCTGTGTTATGTTTCGATACTTAAGTCAAGGTTCATAATAATTAAGTTAAGAACTGCGCCTTCTAAGTAATATATCGATAATTTTCAATGTGTAAAAACAACAGGGTATGCGATGCAAGCTGGGAGAAGAGAAATTATAATTGCGAATGTTGGAAAACCAATACATACCCCACAAGCCACATACACGGGTACAAAGATCCATCCTAGCGCAATCAGGAAATAAACGGCCTGGAACAGAAATAAAGATGACTTTGTTAAAAACAATTGTAAGACCATGAACGTGTGTTAAATGAGATGTATAATTGATTTAATACAGCTGCACGTATATAAAGTGTACCCCCACCCCCCACCCCAGCCCGCCTCAGACAAAAAGTAGGTCATTGAGAACTGCTGAAACGATCTCGCGAAATGCCTTTTATTAATGTCCTATACTTGCATGTATAACACCCCACTCGTCATTACGTAATTTCCTATCTGAGTCACGTTGCACAGTTAGCTATTTTTAAACTGTGAAAAAATAGCGTGACCACTTACTATTAAGGTCACGTTATTTCATCATCCAGATAGTCAGTTCTGACGTCATAAGCTATATTTAGCAGAAATCACAATCGTGCATGTTACATGTAATAGATTTGATCGGATGAACATGATAGGTTTAAATGTGTTAATATTGTTTCCAAAATTATATTTTCTTAAATTAAAGTATGCGCTTTTTGGCACAGATACATCAAACAGTAGATATTGTTACTTGTATTTTATATAGGCGCTCAAAAACTGTCGGTTTTCTCTATTTACTTATTCAGTAAATAAGTCAATTATCAAATTAATTGAGTCTAGTTAATTACTCATATCTTGTTGCAAAAGATGCAGGCCTTTGCGAACGGAAATTTGCATTACGAAAAGTAAGTGTAACATTACATGACTTCGAACTTCGCGGAAACACTTGAAAGTTTTAAGTAAGCCGAATTAACTTAATTTAGATGCAAATTGTCAGAACATTGTCCATCGGTCCTCCAATGAAATGATAGTCCTCTATAATGACCCCATGTTCTTGAACTTTTCATTGTGTGTCTTGACGTTCATGTATGTGACGATGTTTTGAGGACATCGCCCGATGGTTTATGAAGCACTAAGATTGCTTTGCTTAGCAGCTTGGGAATCTTTAATGATACTACCGTAGTTAAAAATAAAACCATGCTTGTAAGATTTTGTTTTCTTTGCTAAGGTCACGTTCAAAAACTTCCGTAGTGTGCCTTTTTGTACTCATTAGGACACGGGTATGAAGTAGCAATAAGACAATGAGGTCACGTGATACCATTTTTTTGCCTTTTAATCGGTCAACTGCATGTGCTACTTGGTTAAAGGTGCATAACTCATATGAATGAAAGAACTAAGAAGCAATAATATAAAAAGAAAACATTGCTATCAGTACAAAAAAACAACAATCAAAACTGAAAAGTGTTCAAAACAACAGAAGATAATAGAAGAACCCGACTTTAATCCCAATTAACTGAATAGGAATTCTTCCAAATGCAGAAATTTAAATGTATGCACTGTTCTGGTCGCAATGTATAATATAAAAACTTAAAATAACCATATGCCAAGACTCTTTAGTGCAGTCAGTAAATCACTGGTACCGCCATTAGAGGTCCCGCGTTCGAATCCTACAAAAACAAACATTTATTGTTATTTGGGTGTATTACATTATTTCTTTGTTTTTTCCTTAGTTGCAGTTCCTAAATTGTGTCGACAAATTACCTTTAAGTATTAATTTTAAACCAGAAGACCGGACCTGGTAGAGCAATCTGTAGAGCGTCGGCTCCGGGTACGGAAGTCCCGGGTTCGATCCCGGACCGTGACATACCATATTAGTTAAAATGGTATTGGTATAGCTCCCTTTTAAACGTTCAAACAAATATATGGGTAGATCCACGACTTTTTAGCCCAATGTAAGGATAATGTGAGATGTTCACGGAATGCTATACACATTGAAGGCAGCACTATATCTGCTTCAAGAGGACACCGTCTCCAGATAACTGAAATACTGTTGGTGGGATGATAAGCCCAATATAATATTTAAAATTGTTTTGGTTATGGACAGTAGGAGGTCGTTGATTTGGTTCTTCGCTATTTGTCTAAGCCCGATAAATTCGTGATAAGCATTCGAAGAGATAATGTGTATCAGGCGCGTATCTGGGCCGTTTTTGAAGTTACGCACAATTACAAGAGAAATAACATTTGCAGTAAAACTTTTGAATATATTCGGTTCTTTTCTAATGATTAACATGTAAAATGCGGACATGCGAGGAACTTAACGCAAAATATGAACGACTAAAAACATGACGTGTATAAGTTTAATCATTTTAAACCTTTCAACTCGATTGGTGTGGTAATAAGATTTTATAACATATAAACTACCGAAATAAAATACTTCATTCCTTACCCGGATTAGGCATCGACTTTCTTAGTGTTTTTGGTACTTTAAGATTTTTTATTTTTCGTTGTCGAACGTAGGTTACGCATGTGCGTAAAGTGCGTAATGGTAGAAACGCGCCTGATGTGTATACATACTGGCCTTCAAAATGACTGAAAAAAGATAGTGCGTGACCTTCACAAGAGACCTTCACAAGAGACCTACACAAGAGACCTTCACAAGTTCTCATATCATGCACACCTGCCATAAGTAACTGTCTGCGCAGGAGGAGCCGTCAACCATTTGCTCGTGACACCTAACAAGCAAACAATAAATCTAGCAAGCACGGACTCTTTAAAGGTGGTACCGACAGTTTGGACCAAAAATATTTTCATTCAACATCTTAGTAAACCGTTGTTATCTTAACGGATCTCGCAAAATGTTATTTATTAATGTCATACATCTGTCGGAAAAGTGAAGCATAACGCCACAAACGTCGTTACAAACATGTATTTCCTATCTGAGGCACGCTGCACAGCTGACTATTTTTAGACCATGTGGCAACTATTGTGTTAGTTCATCTACGTCATCAGCTGTGACGTCGATTTCTATTTTTAGCAGGAATTCCAATCGTTCTAATTTACAGATATTGTAACATATATAAGATGTAGGCAAATAGTCGGATATAACCGTTAACAGCATTATATTTGGCAATATATTCTAAGTTGCTAAGCTAATAATATTTTTTTTATTTTTTTTAAATTCATAAGATGCATTTTACACGCAAAAATAACTTGAAAATGCTCATTTCAGCTCTAGAAAGCATTCCGTTCTGACAGAAAGAAACCATATTTACCCAATTAGACAAAACAATGCAATATCATTTTTACTATGTGTGGTGTTTAGTATGCAATCCCTTTTTTAAATTTATTAATAAACACATTGAAAAATGAACTTAAGGCTTAACTCCCGTTGAACGTGATGCACTTTGTACTGATTAAACTAAAATATTCATCTATTCAAAATATTCAAAAACTAAAGTTCATTTGTCCTGTTATTATTAATTGTAACCGAGTTTTATAAGTAAGACTGTTTGCTTTAGTATATAATTTCAGCTCTTAATAAAACAAAAAATGCAATAAATTTCCAGTGGCGTAGCTTCGTCTCAAAAAGTAATATTCAAAAATGAAACAACACGCCTCTAACAGTTTATTCTAAACATTTCATTTTCAGCTGCCTTTGCCGGTTTCTGTATTTAGTACAAGTAAATAGTTGCCAATGCACATCTAAAATATAAATGCTTCAAGCGTTTTCTTCTGTACATACTGTTTCTGTATGATATTCATGTTCTATACAATTATAAGCCAGTGGTCGAAATTAGAGCTAACCCGAAAACAAAAAGCTAGTAGATTTTCTCTCGGGCTAGTAAAAATCCCATTTTACTAGCCCGATAGGCTTCTAAGATCCTGATCGTTAAAAAATCATCGTACTTTCATTTTTAATTTGTAAAGTTTTTAGCTGGTTATTTCATTCGGCAGCCTGTCGCTTGTATCATAAACATGTTATGCGCACTAAACCGATAGTATGTTTACTGTGCAGTAACAACACGGTATTCTGGTGCCCACATGGTACATTATGTTCTATACCAAATTAAAAATAGCTGGGACACAGAATAAAATGGCAGAGAAAATTAAACTGAAACATGTTTCTTGTGCAAAACCCGGGGAAAAAACATGAAGTTTCCAGGCGATTGATACTTAAATGGTCTTTTTCCGTATTTATCTTAGTTGTTTGGCTTACTTGTAAAATTAAAACAGAATTTAATTCAGGCTAATGAATTTTCTTTCCGGATAGTGAAAATTGCTTAGTTTCTAGCCCGACTTGCATAATAATTTCAATTATAATTTCTATGACTGATAAGCTGTCCGTGAAAACTATTTGTCTGGCAAAATTGTGGATAAATAAAGGTTCTGTTCTGTACTGATATAAATGTCATATGATTAAAACTTGACATAACATGAAATCCTATTCGTTTATCCTACCCTTGAACTGTCATTACTGAATTGAGAAAGATCTATGTTTTATTTGGTAACAGACTGACGACTGATGCATGCACTTCCACAATTTTACAACTTTTCCGAAGTGATGGTTATATCTCTGAGAACGTAGTAAATTTGAGTTTTTTATGCCAAACAATGGAATATATCTGTTAATTTCTCGACGAGACATTCTATAGAAAAACATCACGAAAATCTATACAATATGTAGTACTAGTTAAATTTTTATTTTTAAGTCTCAGATAATGTACCAAATTGCACCTGTGCCGTTGCAAATTAAAAAAAAAACAACAAAAAAAAACACGGGGAGCATCCTTTACCCCCACACCCACCCCGATTTAAGGTGCCTACACATGGTTTTCTGTCAAGATACGGCCCTGCTTTCTTGTGAATGTGAATGTAGTGGTTACTAACAGACAGACAGACAATGTTTTATTTCAACCCAGGTACAAAGCAAGTACAGCATGGGGAACAGTACAACAGTACAATACACGTAATAGTATACAAAATGTCAATTTAAGGAAGAAGAGGAGGATGGTGTGAATATATATAGAGAGAGTTATAGAATAAGAGTTATTAGAGCTTTTTTTAATGGTGTAAAGCTTTTAGTTTTTGGACCACAAATGTAGAAATTACAAGAAAATAAAATTAACGCTTTTAAAGAATTCATCTGAAAATCCCTTGAAGTTGCCATCAAAGATGGCTGCCAAGATAAGGGGATCTTCAGTGATGTTGGAACTATCTATACGCAGAAGAATGGTTACAGCTAGAAATGTCCATACGTACATGCCATTCGTAGATGATGACGGAGAAGCCACTGGCTGCGGCCGTCCCAGCCAGGCCGATAAACATAGGGGCTCCAACATTACTAGCGTAGATTGATGCACCGATCTGCAACAGAATAGTGAAAAACTATAAAACGTTGGATTTGAAACATCTATCAAATAATAAAATCCATTCTAAAAATTTTAGGAAATAAGTTTTTGTTATAAATACTTAACGTTAATTTAGACAAAGGTTCAGGCAGTTGCATATTAGAGAAGAAAAGAAAGACCTATATGCGGATAGCACTGAGACAGGACACTTACAGAGAGATGGATAACCGCAAGATCTAGGCCCGTATTCAGCAACTATTCTTAAGCCTGAGTCATGACTTGAATACGCCGCCATTGCCGAATGAGCTTCTATGCCAAGTAATACTCGGTATATTTAAATATAAATATATGAAGGTATAGTGATTTATGAGTCATGAGTATTAACAAAATGTTGTTTGTTTGTTTGTTGTTGTTTTTAGGGGGATGGGGTGTTTTTGTTGTTGTGTTGTTGTTCTTGTTTTTTTGTGTATGTTTGTTGTTGTTGTATTGTTGTATTTGTTTTATTGTTGTCGTTGTTTGTTTGTTTTTACTGTAAACGGTATGGTATGTGTATGCACAACAAGTTTCAGTAAGGAAGTCAGATTAAAAGTCAAATTAAAGACAATTCAAATGGATCCTGGCTTCATTTAAGTTTGGTATCCGACAGTTTGTCTTCATCAAATACACATAAACCTCGATTCGAGGAATTGGGGCAAATTTTCTCATAAAGTCAAACCTAACTCTTACAAAAGACGGGTTTGAACATTGTCTAAATTGTAAGACAGTAGAAGAAATCGTGAACTAAATCACTCTACAAGTCCATTCCTTCTCAAACTATAAATAAGCACGAGTGTGATTTCTGCTAAAAATAGACATCGACGTCAGAGCGAACTACCCGAATGATTATATAAAATTCGGGTCACGTGGTTTTCATAGTTTAAAAATAGCTAACTGTGCAGCGTGGCATAGATAGGACATACCTTTTTGCAATGACGAGTGATGTGTTATTCTTTACTTTTCACATATATAGATGTGGGACATCAGCATGTTGCGAGATCTTTCCAGGCTACAATCACTTATTTAATTCTTTGAGAGAAAAAAAATCTGCTCCAAACTGTCTGATACACCTTTAAGACGACCTTTTAATCAAAACACATATCCATTGTTCATTTAAATACAATATTCATTTTGTTTTCAGATTTTAATTTGCTTATCTTCGTGTGTTGTGTCTTATTCTTCCACAGTCCAATTAACAACAGATTATATTTGCATACATTATTTGCTCACATTGCAACCGTCATTTAATTTAGTTAATGTGGCAAATTTCATCATCATCAGCAGCATAATCATCATCATCATCATCATCAACATATATTATTATCTTATATATTACAATGTATTAACCGCATGTGATGTTTGGAGATGCTAGACCGTTGAGCTAAAACGGCTTAATATAAATTAAAAAACATTCCGACACTTTTGACTCTTCCAGTGTAACGACAAAACAATATTTTGTGGGACAGCATGTTCCCACATGATCTAGTTAAGTTGTTATGTACAGTAGTACACCAACTTGTAAGGTTACGCTAGTCGGGTTAAGGGTTGTTTATCGTAGTAATGACGTATTTCGCATGACGTAGCTTTCGCGTATCTGCCAGAAAGAAAAGGATCATCCTAGAAAATCTATCTCTTTATTTTTAACTGTGTTTCGTGAATGTTCTGGAGACTTCTGCGTTCTAGAAATTCTTAGGGTCTTTTATAAGGGCGTGTTAGCCGATTTAAGGGAAGTTTGGACATAGAGTTTGGACCGTTGTGTCAACACACGGTCAAAATGACCTGTGTGATTGCACTCGGTGTATTGTGGGTAAAGAAGTTCTTCAATATGGCTGTTATGAATACGGAAGTGATTACTAAAATGAACAAAACAAGTACGAAGAGGTATACAACAGATTATTTTGGCATTTTTTTTATACATTCTAATAGTTAAAATATGTTTCGTGCAAAAATTTTGAACTAAGATTTGTAAACGGTCCAGACTTTAACGTAGTGACGTCACACGCTATGTATAATGGACATATTACTGTTTAACGAAAGCGAAAGTAGCAAAACTTGCTCATCGTATTTTTTTCCATTTATCTACAAATATCAAGACTCTAATAGTTTCTGGACATAGAATAAGGCCTTAGAATATGGTTGTTTAGTCATTTATCTTAATTCAATGAATATTATAATCGAACGTATTTCCTACGCGGAACTATTTTTTATGTAGGCACAAATCTCAAATTTTGGGTGAGTTATGAGTCGTAGTATAGAGATGACTTAAACGTAGTGACGTCACGCTATGTATAGAATGAGTTTGGACATAATAAGTTTTGGACATAAAGTTTAGACAGATAGTTTGGAAATACTTGCAGCTTCCATATTAAACCTTTCTTTGTTGGAACTTACGAAGTTACGTGGACTTACTATATTCTACAGTGATATAAATATGAAAGTGTTGATTTGGAATTATATCAATTACATTCGTGTATTGTTCTACTTTTGGATTCTTTCAACTGTGCGTATCTACGATTACATTCTACCGTAAACTCTTCAGGATTATTCAACGTTGGATTATTAATTGGACTATTAAAGGAAGGGACAAACTGTAAGCTAACATTTATTTTGCATTCTCAAATAGATTTAATTGTTTATTAAAATAAAACATTATTGTGCTAGTTTGTTGCTGGCTTGTTCTATCTGTTACACCATTACGCCGTTTAATAAACGTGACATTTTATAAATAAATCTTAAATAGCGACACCGGTCGTAACAAAGTTATCAGATGAAATATATTCCATCTGTCATTGCGGTTACATGTGATGTATGTTGTTGTTTGTTTCTATGAAAATGCTAATTTGTCTAACTGAGACCAAGTCGCTTAAAGGACACCCCCCCCCCCCCCCCCCAAAAAAAAAAAAATCTCTCTTTTTGTCTTCTGTCTTGTCCTTTTCTCTTTTTTTTTCTTTTCTCTTTTTTTCTTTTTTCTTTTTTTCTTTTTTTCTTTTTTTTTTATCTATTTTCGTCTCTTTTTGTTTTCTTTTGTTCTCTTTTTTCTTTTTTTTGAGGCGGTGGGGGTGCTAAACTTTGCTAAGCCACAATAAATAATTAATTAAGATTATAACCTCTGCTCACAAGATTGTTTGTGAATATGCGGTTTTCAACTATGTAAACTTACTGAAAATTCAGCAAATAATTATATCTACGAACTAAACGTGGCTAATGGTCAATAGAAGTGAGTTATCGTTCGTGAGTAGGTAAGGCTACATTACCCGGTCACAATCAGACATCGTCTGTGAATGCGATGGGAAAAATTAAGAACTGTACATAAACCACGCATTTTAGACCATAGAAAAT
This sequence comes from Sinonovacula constricta, assembly GCA_007844125.1. Taxonomy (NCBI): domain Eukaryota; kingdom Metazoa; phylum Mollusca; class Bivalvia; order Cardiida; family Solecurtidae; genus Sinonovacula; species Sinonovacula constricta. The sequence goes on along the minus strand of CM017558.1, from coordinate 5,919,286 downwards.
ATCTCGGCATGCCTGGGACATGTTGCTGTGTTCCACAGTGACATTTGAGAGGTGGACTTGAGTTCCCGGAAGGTCCAAAGCTACGACAATTGTGGATTGCTGCGATCAATCGAGTGGACGAAATCACGCTGAGAACTTAGACTCGTCAGAAACCTCAGTTGTTTGTAGTGCACATTTTAAGGACACAGACTACTTCCAGCTGACAAAAAATAGATACTTGTATGTGATATAAAATATTATATAACTTATATAAGAACGATCTTATATTAAAATAATATATTTTGTTTTACACCATACGTGTATACAGTGGTTATAATTATTGAACTGGTATGATGTATGATTGACGCAATGGTTTAAATACGATGTATGATTGTCGCAAAGAGTTAAATATGGTGTATGATCGATGCAATGAGTTAAATGTGATTTATGATTGACGCAATGATTTAAATGTGTTTATGATTGACGCAATAGTTTGAATATGATTTAAGATTGACGCAATGGTTTAACTATGATGTATGATTGTCGCAAAGAGTTAAATATGGTGTATGATTGACGCAAAGAGTTAAATATGATGTATGATTGACTCAATGAATTAACTGTGATTTATGATTAACGCAAAGAGTTCAATGTGATTTATGATTAACGCAAAGAGTTCAATGTGATTGATGATTAACGCAAAGAGTTCAATGTGATTGATGATTGACGCAATAAGTTAAATATGACTTATGATTGACGCAAAGAGTTCAATGTGATTGATGATTGACGCAATAAGTTAAATATGACTTATGATTGACGCAAAGAGTTCAATGTGATTTATGATTAACGCAAAGAGTTCAATGTGATTGATGATTAACGCAAAGAGTTCATGTGATTTATTATTAACGCAAAGAGTTCAATGTGATTTATGATTAACGCAAAGAGTTCAATGTGATTTATGATTAACGCAAAGAGTTCAATGTGATTGATGATTGACGCAATAAGTTAAATATGACTTATGATTGACGCAAAGAGTTCAATGTGATTTATGATTAACGCAAAGAGTTCAGTGTGATTGATGATTAACGCAAAGAGTTCATGTGATTTATGATTAACGCAAAGTTTTCAATGTGATTTATGATTAACGCAAAGAGTTCAATGTGACTTATGATTGACGCAATGAGTTAAATGTGACTTATGATTGACGCAAAGAGTTCAATGTGATTTATGATTAACGCAAAGAGTTCAATGTGACTTATGATTGACGCAATGAGTTAAATGTGACTTATGATTGACGCAATGAGTTAAATGTGATTTATGATTGACGCAATGAGTTAAATGTGATTTTTGATTGACGCAATGAGTTAAATGTGACTTATGATTGACGCAAAGAGTTCAATGTGATTTATGATTAACGCAAAGAGTTCAATGTGATTTATGATTGACGCAATGAGTTAAATGTGATTTTTGATTGACGCAATGAGTTAAATGTGACTTATGATTGACGCAATGAGTTAAATGTGATTTAAGATTGACGCAATGAGTTAAATGTGATTTTTGATTGAGGCAATGATTTAAATATGATTTATGATTGACGCAATGGTTTGAATATGATTTCAGATTGACGCAATGGTTAAAATATTATTTATGATTGGCGCATTGAACAAATACGAAGTATGGACAGGGTTAAATGTGTCATATACGCAAACCTGTGACTAGACTGCTGTAAAGGTCTTTCCGACAATTTGGGTTAAATTGTGTTTCTCAAACAGCCAAATAAATTACCTGAAAACATCTCGCGAATTGCTGTTTATAGGTGCCCTACACCTATGTGAAAAATTAAACATACCACACCTATCGTAATTAAAAACATTTGCATGTTATCTGAGCCACGCTGCACGGTTGTCTATTTTTAAACCAAGAAAACCACGTGACCTGTTACTTTCGAAAGCGCATTATATTAACCGCCAGGGGCCAGTTGTATAAACAGTGGTTAAATTTTAACCAATGGTTAAATTTTGGGTACCTCATTCATTTTGATTATTGTGTTAATTTTTTGTTAATTTAACCGGTTCCAATTTAAACCATTTTTGGTTAACTTAAACCATTCTCCGAGCTGTCTGTATAAGTTATAACCAAAAATAAAAATGACCGCTAATTAAGAATGTAGAACCAATTAGAATGTTGCATTGTGGGAAATTTGGTTAATTTATCTTTTGGTTAAAATTAAACAGTTTGGTTCTGTAACAAAACAGTTAACTGCCTTTATACAACTTGATAACCACTTTGGTTAACTAACCAAGGAAGTTAAAGTTAACCAGTTGTTAGAAAATAACCAAATGTTAACCCTTAACCATTGTTTATACAATAGGGTGCAGGTAGTTCGCTGTGACGTTCACTTGTAGCAAAAATCCCAATCGTGACTAATTTTAGATCATAGAGTAATTTATTTCACGATTTATACGGTCTAACAATCGAAGAATTAAAATTAATTGTGTTAAAAATTGCCATTATTTAGTCTTTAGTTCGAGTTTATTAAAAAAAAAAATTATGCCCGAATTCCCCATGTTGTAACAAGTATTTTATATAAGCCAACTATACATACCACCTTTAATATTTAAAGCATATTATAATAGAAGTGGAGATAGCGGGTTTTCATTTAACATTGCCCTAGATAAAGATGCACTTTTAAGTTGACTGGTTATGGAAATGTGAGAATTTGTCCTAGTTTACCTTTGAGATATGAGGGATGAAGGGATGAAAAATGTGTGCTTGATACGTGACATTTTCTTCAGCCGATAGAATACAGCGTTCAACGACCTTAGTTACTGTTGCTATCTGCTCGCAAGCTATGAAATGAAAATGCGTAATTGCAAACTACGCCTGTACACCACGATACGGACAAAGTGTGTTAAGACGTTTGTCGCAAAAATTATTTAATCACACCTCACCATCGGTAAATCCTTTAAATATATCGCTGTTTTTTTTTTTTTTTTTTTTTTTTTTTTTTTTTTTTTTTTGCACCTATAATCTGGACGATTGGAACTGTTTCTTTTAGTCTTTGTCTGATCAGATCCCGTGGCGTGGCTTTCAAGGAAGGGGGACACTGCACTCGTTTTGGCTTCTATTTTCCATATAAACGTCTTAATAGACTCTATCCTATACATATTCGCGATATGATATATAACACGAACATTCCATTTTGTTTATATAAACATTGTCTACAAATGTGGCAGTTGGTATTTTGTTGATGCTCTTATAAAATTGTTTCTAAATTTAAAACACTATTGATAGATGGCGTTAACATGCAACATTTATTGTTGTTATTCATTAACCACAAGATAATCAATCATTCTTCAAGTAAAATATAATTGAAGTTTAAAACTTTCATGAACTATGTACAACCCTTCAACAGTGAGTCTTTCCGTATGCATCCCGATTATTTGGTGCATTAATTAAATCCTTTTTGTCTATAAGAACTAAAACTTAAATCATGCACTGAAATCGAACTCGACAAATTTACTATTTATTTCATAATTGTTTTGTCTTTAAACTTTATTTAAATCAGCTGTTTTTGCCGAGCCCCTAATTACCTCCCTTGGAATCAGAGATGGATCCATGGGGAGGGTGTGGGGGGATGCATCAACCAGTTAAAAGAGTATGCGTTATGAAAACACATACATGTTAACTTGAAAATTACTAAGCTTTTAAAGAAGATTTTGTCTGTTGACTACTTAGGTAGAAGTTATTTACATGTATATATATTATTTACTGCGATAAAGTTGAATGGATCTTGATTCATAAAACCCCCAGCCTACCCCAGCCTACCCCACCCCATCAACATTTTCTGGATCCGCCCCTTTTACTGGTATTTCTCACTCTTTCACGAAAAACCATGAACTAAATATACATAATATTTTGTTTTTAAAATCTTAGGTGGTTTTTTTATAAGGTGAATATTATGAACTTACTGGAATCCAGTGCATGTTCTTTCCCGCCAGAAAGTATCCGGCTGCACTGCCTTTGTTGGGACGGCATGTCGACTGTAAATATAATACAGAATAGAGATTATTGCTTTGTAGATTAAATTTTCCACCACAAGGGATGTCAAGTAAATGAAACACAGACAAAACAAGAACATACTAATTTCCTAAGATGTTAAGGATTTTAGTCTTTGCCTTACTTGTTTCAAGTATTCCACTGTGAAGCAGGAATCCCAATCGTTCGTATTTAAAGATTTAAAAAGAATGATCATTTTAAGTGTTGATTAACGAGTTTTGCTGCCCCAAAATTGAGATACAGTTGAAAATTGTCAAAGCTTAGACAAAAGTTTGTTGGGTTTTTTTCTGCAGAAATTATGCACAAAAACCCCTAACAGTTCATGTCAGATTTTGATACATACTTTAGATATAGGCAAACTGTCGGGTACCACCTTTACGATATAACCTGACTTACCCATAGGCCTACAGCAAGAACGATCGCGAAGTAAACTCCGATGGTAACGTAATCTTCCCACACAAGTGTCTCAACCATCTCTTTCTCTATCTGTCAAGAACCTTATAATGAACCTTTCCTCAACAAATTAGATAACTTTCTATAACGGTCGGTCATCATTCGGAACTCCTCGGGTAATTCCGTTCGCTATATGATCATCTTCTGAGTGTTTGTTTATTGGAGTTTACCGTTCCGCATTTTGAGTTTCAGTTGTCTGGAAACGGTGTGCACATGCAGCAGATAAAGTGCTGACTTCACTGTGTATAGCATACCGTGAACACCTGGCAAGATACAACACCCCTTGTGTGACCCTATCACATTATCATGACACTTAAATAACTCTGTACTCGGGGAGTTACATGTATCTTTATATTTGCTTGTGCGTTAGCATGGGAGCTATGCTAGAAACATTTTTAACGAATTTAGTATGTCGCAGCACAGAATCAAACCCAGGACCATAAACTAACAATTAGTGTAATTTATGGGATTATTTTGTATTGTAAAAGTTGATTGATCAATTTGCGTTTCACATTTCATTCGATCTTCAGCTGTTACTGCATGTTTATTAGAGATACAAATCGTTTATCTGTGTTATTTGAAGACATCACAGACACAGATGCGTTTTTGGCGGGGTTTTCCCTTCATACGACTTCATCCTATATAACGCTCATTAGTGACAAAAAGATTTAGTCTTTTGCATTTTTAAAATGTTTTTACCTTTTTTTACGCAAAATAAATTTTGTTTGAGTAAAGATAAGTTTGATTAGTTTAAGATTTTTTTAGCTATTTGAATTGTAATGGTCACTCAACATTTGCGTGACGTCGGATATGAAAATTGGGTTTATGACGTACGTGTCATTTTTCGGAATTAAAATGTAGTGTAATTCGTAACAACGATTGCGATTAAAAATCCTATTAACGATAATGTTTCATTTCATTCTTGCTTCTTCTAACAAAGACAATATACCCCTTCTATATCACCTTTATCCACCGCGCAAGGCAGAAACAGTCATCGTAGTAACTATTTTAAACAAACTGAAACACAGGCATAAGCAAATTTTGGAAAATGGTTAACATCACTAGCGTATAATAACTCCATTTCTTTGTACTACAATGAAAACAGGTATATGTCAGCGTTCATTTGTTTTTGTGTTTTTGTTTCTTTGTTGTTGTTTTTTGTTGTTGTTGTTTTTGCTGTTTTTTGTTGTGGTTTTTCACTGCAAAACATGTTTAAGCTTTACCAATAATATTATTTAAAATATGCATATTTATGAAGGACTAAAAGACTGACACGCAAAGCAGAGCTGGAATTTGTGCCCGTTACGCTTGGACGTGGACACAAGCTGCTCTGGTAAGCAGGCCAGACATACGGCCTAACGTCGCTGAACAGATACTGGCAGGGTCGGATCCATATTGTTTTTGTTGTGTTTTTTTTTTTTTTTTTTTGTGGGGGGGGGGGGGGGGGAGGGGGGCGGGGTATGAATCAAGATCCATTTAACTTTTTAGCAGTTGATATTGGATACATACAAAGTAAGGGGTCCTAACTTCGATCTAAGCAGTCAACAGACAAAATTTACTTAAAAAGCTTAGTATTTTTTAAGCTTAAATGTTGTGTGTTCACAACTCTATACTCTTTTACTTGGTTGTGGGGAGGGGTGCATCCTCCATCCCCTACACTTGATCCATCCATGGATGCGTTTCAAAATTTCGACGGTTGGTTAGTCTTGTATGCTGAACATTTCATTCATATTAGCAAGAAACATCAAGGGAAGTAACTCCGTTTTTCCTTTTTTTTGTTACCCGCAAATTCGGTTCCAAATTGTAACCCCAAACATGACCTTCACTTACGCGTTTTTTAACGAGGTTTTCGATTGGCTGGATGAAAATAATCAACCAATGAGAAAAGGTAAGACATCCTTTCATCGGAGCACGGGGGTTTTACCATTAAAACAATTCGGAAAAATAATTTTGGCGAAAAGTGAAAAATATCATTGAAGTGTTCAAATGCAAAACCTTCGTGCTCCACATTAAAATTAGGCTTATTTTATCTATTAATCATTATTCTAAAAAGAAACACTAAAATATATGTATAAAATGGACGTATTAAGTGTTAATTAACGTATGACACACATGAGTAAAAACCGACAAATTTGCCGATGCGGTGCCACAGTCTACATCAACACCGTTCGACTTTGGCGGGAAAATGTCGGAGAATATTTTTGGGTAATTCTCAACTTTTTTGTTTGTATACTAAGTGCATTTATCAATGCAATGCTATAATGCAGTATTCTTTCTATTAAAATAACATATTAATTCATAAAATCGTAATAATGTCATTGCTTATTCACTGATTAATGTCGATGCAGTTTCAGTTGAATAACGCTCATCAAAAGTCATCAGGGTTTATTTTATATTTATGAATACACTAAAGGGACACATGTATCATAGTATGATCAGTAAAGCAATGTCCAGCTTATTTGGTGGAGGTAGACCCGAGACATGTATCTGGGAAGAACCACCGGCACATACAATTGCAATTCAGCTGGAAGACCTTCTGACAGAAGTTCTTCACCCTGACCAGAGCTCAAACCCATACAGTAAAAACTGCACAGTCATAGGAGTTTCAAGTTTACAACTCGACCACTTTCACACTGGAATATCTTAATATATTACATGTTTACACCAAATGGAACTCAAACCCACATGTGCTTTAGGTAGCCAATTTCAACCACCTTGTTAAAATATTGAATTTTGCCTGCTATCTGCATTGCAATTTAAAATTAATATTTTGTTCAGAGAAAAGGATCATTTGATAGGATTAGATTGCTAGATTTTCAATAAATGGAAAAGAGTTTTGCGATTAAATTTTTTTCTATTGGTTTGTTTGTTTTTGTTAAATCTTGTAAACATATGTACAATACACTGTCTCATATTATCTCACCTACTTCATAATATCCTCTGCTCCTGATGATCATGATCCACTTATTACAATTTAATTGAATTAGGGTTTACCCCCTTGCCCTTCAGTAGCTCTCAAAAGACTGAGAAAGTCTTTTAGGTCAAATAGTCTTGACTAAAGATGCAGCTAAAGATATCATATGTACTCCTGTGCAATAGACTGCATTTGGATGACTTATATGACCAGTTTTGTATAAATCAGAGGCATAAAGTCTACATCTTCAATCACATTCTTTTTGTATAATGTTGGAGTTAAACACTAAATAAAGTATAAGTGCTTGAATCTTCAATAAGAATCATGCTAGCTAAATCTGATGTCTTGCATTAAAATGTGGAACATCTGCCCTCTAACACTATTTTCTTATCGATGAAATATTAAGGACATTTTATGGTTTCCCTATGGATAGGCTACTAAGTACAGACTAACACACCACTTAAGTTTTTATGTTCATTGTTAAAATTATATAATTAATATCCCTCTTTTGACCCTATTCATTGCATATCCCCCTCCTTTGTTATACCCTGTTATTTGTATGTCAAATAGAAAATATGGGGGGCGCCCTTGGTACAGTGGTAGAGTCGCCGATTTGTAACTCCTCTGACTGCTTAGCCTCTCACCGCGCGGGTTCGAGTCCCGTTTGGGGCGAAGGACTTAATGTGAGAAGGTCTTCCAGCTGACCTGCGGTGCGCCGGTGGTTCTACCCAGTCATGTGTCTGGGGTCTTCCTTCACCCCGAAAGCTGGACGTTGCTATAATGATCATAAATGGTTGCTGCAATGTATTTACAAAAAAAGAAGAAAAAAAAAAGAAAGAAAATTTGGAATTTCACATTTTATAGTGCTTGATACAGTGTTGATTTTTTATCTTCATTGGTACAGTCCATTTGATTTAAAGTTGTACTTATTATATTTCTGAAAGAATTTCAGGAGAGTTTTTTGTATGCAGATTTTCTGTGCATGAAGACTTCATTTTTATCATTTCAGAGTAGTTATCAAGTATTAGGATAGAGGTTAAATAATCTCAAAGGGACTCTTTTGGTTTTTACTGTAAATTTTTTTATCCGGTTTTGTTATGATTGTGACTTACAATATAATATTGAAACATGTTACTTTTCATCAGAATATTCTAATTATTTCAAAAGGATGCCTCCGCACCAACTTTTACTTCCAATAGGAAAAAACTTTATTAAAGCTCTATTTTTCATTATATTTGGACTTGATAAATACCATGCTAAGGGTATTTTCTGATAATACATGTATGTGTCATCCTATATAATTGCATACTTTTGGTATACTACAAATGAAGTCAAATTTAAAAAACTAATTTAAAGTAAGTTTTTTTTATCAAACTGATACAGGGTCATTTTTTTAATATTACCACAATAAATAAGGATTAAATTAATAATTTCAACTTCAGTTTGTTTCTTTGTGAATATTTTTACACAGTACTTGCCCTCTACTATTGTATAAACTTAAATAGGAATATTTTCTATATTTTTTCTATGTAATTTTAAATTTATATTTAAAAAATATTTTTTAATTGATCCTTTTTCTTTCAGACTAAACAGACAGGAGACGAAGTTCTAGAAATTGCAAGGTGGAATGTCATGTTAAAATTTAAATAAATTATAAAATATTTTAGCTTTGTGTTTTTATTTCTCAATTTACATTCCGAATAATTTAAGGAAAAAAAAGGAATATCCCTTACAAATTTCTTTCTTCGTTAAGTCCTGGACAAGTTTAAATAACACTTTTCAAAACTTCTACTTTGAATAAAAATATTAAAAACATTGAGTACAATTTCATAATTCTAAACATACATAGCCCTAAAACATAACTCTTTCAAATATGCATCATAGAAAAAACGCTTACAAAAAATTGCATTTTTCAAACTTTTTTTTTACTATATCCAAATAATCAAATACTATATTTTTTAATTAGGGCATCTGGAACTAAGTTTTCCTACTATAATATTGTTTGAATGATGTAAAAGTAAGTAAATCTGTCATAAAAAACTCTCCAATTAATATGAATGCATTATAAACAACATTAACATACAGGGTACGGATTTTCAGGCAGAAATGAAAAAGGGCCACCAAACTAGCATTTTTGTAAAAAATCGTTAAAAAAAAGTGACTATAGATATTTGGACAAACTAAACTGTTTTTAATTTCTTGGATGGGAAATAATATAAGTGCCAAATTTCAGCTTCCTGTCATTAAAAATAAAAAATCGATGTTCCATGCTATTCATATGTAGGACATCGATAAACTTCATTTCACCGGACGCAATAGCTCCAGTGGTAGAGAGTCATCTTGCGGATAGGGAGGTCGCGGGTTCAAATCCCGGCCGGGTCAAACCAAAGACTTTAAAGTTGATAGTAGTGGCTTCCCTCCTAACGCTCGGGGCTAAGGGGACAGCATTACGCCTGACTCGTCGGTGTCAGTATACTGGACAGGCCGGGTTCAGTCCCTGGGCACCTCATACGTTATTTCCCCTGTGCTATAATGATAGAAATGTCGCTGCAAAGTATCGGCAAAAATGCCGGCAAATCCCGAATCACATCCCAAACTTTTTTTCGCGAGATCTTTCGATGTAAGATAATAAAAACTTTTTGGATTGTGGGAAGAACAAAATGGGATCTCCAAACTGTTGGATACCACTTTTTAAAAAATCCAATATAATCAAATGTCAAAAATGCACGAGCTGCATTTTATGTATAGACGGGTACGTCACTAGATTTTACTCACCTTTATACTACGGCACTTCACAACTAGCCTATAAGGGCGATTTGTGCTTCCGCATAGAAAAAAAATACGTTAAAAATATAATTATGTTTTATTTTTTATTTTTACAAATACACGTTTATAAATATAATGCATAATATTTACTATGCACACAACAATTACCGTCTTTGAGTAGAACATTGTATTGTTAGCAATGTTTGAAAATAGTCCCTGTCCATGACTCCATATTTATATGAGCGCTTTCACTTTCAGTATGGTGTTGGCATATTGGCACGTTCTTTAAAAGTTTGATATAATCACACATAAGACACGACAACTTTTGGTGCAAACATTAAATGCTACGAATACTCTTGTACTTATTTAAACTAAATTCGTTGTTGTTGTTTTTTTAATTTTAATTTTTTTAACATAGACATGTTATTGAATTACTTGAATAGGTAAGATATTTGAGTGTAAGATACTCCGATTCTTGTTACCTATTTAAAGGTTATTACCGTTATAATGGTTTGCTTTCTAAACAGAAGCATGTTTTTGCAACTTGATTTTTATCGACTTAGAATACAAGATATATAAGTTATCTTTCTATTTACTGTTTTCTACTGAGAAAAACTGTTGGGGGTAATTTCTCGTCGACGTGTTTTGTCACTATAAATCTAAGCTTGCATGTATACACATTTGTCTAGTGTTGTTGTTTTTGTTGTTGTTGTTTGTTCGTTTTTAATGTTACTTATAGGACCTTGTCATGTTGTTTTTTTGTATTGAAATATTTAAATCTAAACAACAATCGTAAATTACTTTCTGAAAACTGATATATATCCTTATGAAATATTTCAAGTTTTTTTTTTGGAAATAAAAAATCTCTCATTCTGGATACATAACGTCCAGGATAACATTATAGACAGCAAAAGGAGAGGAACTTAATCGCACTTTCACGACCAGTAAATGTTATTTATGCAAGTTTATGTTTATTTCTATTTTTCTTTTCATTAGGGCAAAAGAGTCAAGTGATAATGTTTTTGTAACAGAAGATGTTTACATTAAATTAAGTCAGTCTTCATGGCTATATGGGATAGAATTTCAAAATCTTAATTCATCTTTATTAAATATATGACCTTGGCCGTACATGCAAAACCGGCCGCAATAGCCCAGGTGGTAGAGCGTCGGCTTGCGGATCGGGTGGTCGCGGGTTCAAACCCCGGCCGGGTCAAACCAAAGACTTTAAAGTTGGTAGTAGTGGCTTCCCTCCTAACGCTCGGGACTAAGGGGACAGCATTACGCCTGACTCGTCGGTGTCAATATAATGGACCGGCCGGGTTCAGTCCCTGGGTACCTTGTAAGTGCCCATGTGCTATAATGATAGAAATGTCGCTGCACAGTATCGGCAAAATGCCGGCAAATCCCATCCCATCCCCGAACATGCAAACGTTTTTAGGTTTTGCCTCCTTATAAAATGGCCATTGTAAAACAATCAGCATTAAGCCACTGCTAAGTAGACGTGCTGCATTTACACTAATTTATTATGTTTCCCCCAAAAGTTCATATTTTTCGCCGAAAACCTCCCTTGGTGGCATCTGACAGTTTGCCTTTATTAAATACAATATCTAACCTTCGCTTTGGGAAATTTGGTCATTCTTTTTTGCATAAACCCATACTTAAGTCTTTATAAAGACAATTTTGGACGCTTACTTTATTGTTAGACTGTACTAATCGCGAAAAATTACTCTAAATGTTCAGTCTTTCCAACTCTAAAAAAAAAACGCGATAGCTCTGCTAAAAATAGATATCGGATTTCCCGTATGACTATATAGAAGTAAGTGCTCAAGTAGTTTTCTAAGTTTAAAAATAGCTATCTCTGCAGCGTGGCTCGAATAGGAAACACCTCTTTGTAATGACGGGCGTGAATTTATCCTTGACTATTCACACAGATCTTTGGCATCAAAGAATATCAATTTGCAAGAGCCTTTCAGGTACCATTGACATATTTGGTCATTTGAGAACAAAAATGGCGAAGCTGTGCGATGTCAACTTTACCTGTTGATACATGTATAGTAAAAATGTAGTATGTTACGCCGTATATCATTCATAATATATATAAGGAAATTATTAAACAAGACAGGTTATACATTTATTGCTTCATTTTACAACTACATCTTAATATGTAAATATAACGCACAATAATAATTCATTAACAAAATATAAAAAATGTAAAAAGAAAGTAGAATATACATACATCTGTTCTAGATTTATGGTTTCAGAATACAGGGAATTTATCGAAATTATATCAAAATATGGTTTTAAGACAGATACATATATACCTCTCCTTTTTGGTTCCAAGTATCCAATACCTTGTCGCCATTTTTCCATTTTTTTAAAATGTGACTAAATTTCATTATCCATCTTTCAAAACTGCACTATTTACATAAACTGCAATGTTTTCTGATCAGAGGAATGAAACGAGAATAAAATGTAATAAGCGTATAATCATGTATAATGTGACCAGTTTTAAGAGTTGAATATACGATAGTCTTTGTTCAGCTGACAATGGTTTTGTCCAACAGTAGTCCAAAAAGCCATCATAAAAGATTGTTTAAAAAGGAATCATATATTATCTTAGCATCGTAAATATAGCATTAAGATCCGTGAATCTTTACATATCTTTTCAGTTAATGAAGATTAAACACAGCAACAACAATGAAGACAACATGTCAGACAGGGTGCTTAACAACAGTTTTTCAACTAATATTCCAAAAACGTGTTGCCACTAATCGTTTTAAATGTACCGCAATTACTAAGTTTAGAACTTTGTTTCAGAAGTTCATGTGTTTACTTTATTATGCTTTGTAAGACAGATAGGCTACATATCTCTAACTACGTAAGTGTCTGCTGTTTCATTCAGACTCCTCATTATGCATTTGAATGCTTAAAAATAGTCAAAATATACAAATCACTGATAAGACGTCAAGAACTTTATTTGTTCAAGATTTGTGTATTGAAAATGGTATCTACTTAAGATATTTTGTTATGATCGTGATTGACTACAAGTCAAAAACTGTTACTTCACCAACAGTTTCCTCCATCCCAAAAGAGCCTTTCTGAAAATCAATACTAAAAGGATCAGGACGCGGTTCTCAGGTGTTTATCATTGTTTTTGCTTTTTTGCAATATTCTCGGCCGTTATCCGAAGTATCCTAGAAGAAACGCCGTCACAGTCCCTAAAATCACGGCTAGGATGTTCAGAACTTTGCCCCACTTGGCATTGTGCGTGATTGACGTCATCTTACGTCGTATTTCCGTTTTCTCTTCGGGACTGATGTACTTCTCCGGCGCGTCTCCGATACCACACAGCCAGCTCTTTATATGGCGGCTGCATTGTCTGGAAGCTGCAGCAAAGAATACCATTTTAGTAGCACCATAGTATATTTTTGACCATGTTATAAAAGTAGGTCTGGAAAAAACGACATGAATTCACACAAGGAAAATAATATTTTCTAATACGAGCCTTTAAAGTGTACGACAAACAACGTTTACAAACAATCAAGAATAATAAACACAACGGCAATAATGTATATAGTAAAGTTATTCATCATTTTAAATGAATTAGATTAACTTGACAAAAACAATTATTTTCATGTACTTAATAGTTTAAAGGCTGAATTAAGAACAAGCCTTTTATTTTTATTTTTTTTACACTTTAAAATAATCGGATATTTAAAGTATAATTTTGGTAACGGTATATGAAAACGTAAATGAATAAAAGTTTATTTTAATATTGAAGAATCAAACTTCCAAGTGAAGTTTATCTTTACTTTTAATGTCAACCAAATGAAAGATTGTACGCTTCTTTACCAAAAATCCTTCGATTGTTATCTGAAATTCCGCAAACGTTATGAAATAAACAAAGATGCATGCATTATAATAAAATTATAAGTAGATGAAACAAGAAAGAAAAAAAGAAAGAACCTTGGCCAGGCACAAAAATACAAATGCTTAGGGAAACAGTTTGAAATATCATAATAAAATAAAATGAAAATAAAAGTATAATAATCGAACAAAATTATGAAATAAAAGAACAAAGGATAGAAAGATTGCAACGCTGTCAAGTTTTCCCCCATTAAAAACATCAAAGAGAGTTACATTTTTTTTTTTGCAAAATGTTATTTGCTTTTATCCACATGTAAACCAATTAAGGCATGCACGTTGTCCATCAGACCATAATATAAAAAGATAATAGCTTTTATGTCCTACTTATCTGTCCGTTTAAACAGTATATCTTGGGGTAACATTTACATAACTGGTCTTGACAACACGAAACTTCGCTGACGATTAAACGTTCCAGTTCTACAAAGGTAAATAAAAATGCAACCTCGCACGTGTCGGCATTTATTCTTCAGAAGGGCACAGTGAATTAATAGCAATTGGTACGTGTATTGGTCTTTGATATACGACAAATATTCTAACAAGGAAAAATCTAAACCGACGTGAATGATATACGACAAATATTCTACAAAGGAAAAATCTAAACCGACGTAAAAACTAACAAATTACTGAAAGTCAAACAATACAAACTGAAAACTTTAGATGTAAGTATGCAACGGTGTTGTACAAACAGTAACATTCGTTACGTATATCTATGTAACGCTATCAGAAAATATGTACAAAACAAAGCGCATCTGAACGCAACACCGGGCCTTATTCTGAGATAAATCTTTCAAGACTACACCCTTAAAAGGGACGGGGATGGGATGGGATTAGCCAGCATTTTTGCCGATACTGTGCAGCGACATTTCTATCATTATAGCACAGGGGCACTTATGAGATGCCCAGGGACTAAACCCGGCCGGTCCATTATACTGACACCGACAAGTCAGGCGTAATGCTGTCCCTTTAGCCCCGAGCGTTAGGATGGAAACCACTACTACCAACTTTAAAGTATTTGGTTTGACCCGGCCGGGGTTTGAACCCACGACCTCCCTATCCGCAAGCCGACGCGAGCTATTGCGGCCGCCCCCACCCCCCACCCCCACCCCCCAACACACACACACACACCCCATCCCTTAAAAGGTGGTATCCGACAGTTTGCCTAAATCTTACATACAAGTAACTACTATTCTGAAGGAATTTGTGCATTATTGTTGCATAATTATATTTGAGTTTAAGTAAAGGCTGTTTAAAATTAAAACGTTAAATGAAAGACAGTTAAAACGACAAATATATCGCGTAAAATGTCCATTTTTTCCAATTCTATTAATAGGCATGATGCAGATTTTAGCCAAAAATAGATACTGACGTCATAGCTTGTTACCCGGATGATCATGTAACATGATCTCAAAAGAAAAAAGTCGCGTGGTTTTTCTTAGTTTAAAAATGGCTGACTGTGCAGCGTGGCTCCGATAGGAAATTAACAAAATAATGACAAGTGGTATGACTTGCTTTATTTCTTCTACGGATGTTGAGCACCAAAATCGCCATTTCGCGGAAACTTTTCTAGTAACAAAAATTTCATTTGGTTGCATGAAAAATTAAATTGGTCCAAACTGTCGAACACTACCTTTAACATAAACATGTATTTTTGTTACAGTGTAAATATTCAGTGTAATCGGTTATATTGAATGTTCTCAAATTTTGGAAACCATACATAAGAAACATGTAAGTATAACATGCATTGGATTAAATGAAATGCTCTCAAATTTATGACATACAATTAAACAGAAAAAGAATGTTACATGATCGGATTTTGATAAAATCATAGACATATCATGTAAAAGCGTATTTATGCAACAGTAAACGAAAAATATTTCAATATCTCATGTTGTTGTTGTTATTTTTGTAAGTAACACTGTCGAATTTGTGAAAGTTATAAGTGAAGTCGTAGATTTCTTCCTTTTTTACATTTTTTAACACTCATTTTTAACAAACATTCCTGTTAACCTGCTAAGGGAGAGTCAATCAGAATTCAAAAATGCCAATCCAGATCAGGCAAATACTGTTGGAATTCCAGCAATGAGTCTTGTTGTTGTTACATGTACCAGTATAAAACAGTTTTGTGAAAAATAAGAATTCGTAGTTCTCATTCATAATCGTTACATATGTTACAATGTCGACTTTACCTGAATGGGAAGGCGGTTCTTCAATCCCCATTGTGCCTAAAGATATTTCTGCACTTTTCGGATCATCTCCCTCCTCATCGGTTAATTCCGGTTCCGGTATGGCGTGTCGGGTCGACCACGTGACCCTATATAACTGAAATGTACGAAGTAAAATGGCATTCAGTTTTACAGTTACCTAAATTTGGCTATAAATATAATGACGGCTTGATTCCGCTATGCAAACTCTATATATTTCGCTATCAACATTAGAGTTTGCAAAACTGGACTTCTCTTCGTTCAGGTCTGTATCGGTATCCAAAGCTTTTATGCAGGATATTTTAATTAAAAAACACGAACTTTATTTAAATATCAATGTTCATAACTACCAAGATTTTGATTCATCTCCTAATCACAATAAAATAAAATCACGACATCCAGACGGTTTTCCGGTATGTCAGACACGGGTGAAAAGGAAGACAGATACTTAAATGTTTCGAATATTTAAGTAACGACCCAAGCAATAAACATGACTATTTTATATAAATACATTGTTTAAAAAGCTACATAGGCATTTCACTTGATTAAACGTATGCGGAATATAAAACTGGTGGGAGTCGAATATATAAATAAGCTATATCTGTAGATGACCAAACTTAGTTTAAAGACCGAAGTGGCTCCATCATTTGATTTTAAAGTATTGACATTGTAGGAAAATCTTTTTTTTTTTCTGTTATGTAGAAGACCTCCAAAATGTAAGTAACATCACGACCAAGCCAACAGCAGACAAATGTTTTTCCTTTTAGAAAGAATGGACTGCTTGACAATTAACAGCCGATTGATTATGAAACCTAGACAGGCGCACTTCCACAACTTCAACATATTCCACACGAGATGACGTTAATATGACAGTATTATATTCTCAGTGTGAGGTTTACAGAGTTTGACATGAATTGATTTAAGCACAGTGACACTTGGAGTTAATTCTAAGTCACTAAATATCACTTTGCAACGTTGCGTAAAATCAATAGGTTCGGAAAAGTCCGGCATTTTCCGTCAAACGACCGCTATGAGGTCATTGGCAGGACGCTCTCGCCAAAGAGCTTTGTATATATAAGTGACCATTTGAGGTGTTATCAATTCTTTATGAATTTAATTTAAAATCCAAATCATTATACTTAAAGATTGATTTAAAAAGACTAAAAGAATGTCTGTCAATCATGTTTTTCAAAATTTGGTTTCATCAACAAATTCTACTTATAACGTCATGATGTCACTTTTTACGATTTTGGGTTGTGCCAGGTGAAAAAAAACATTAAACATCATAAAATTGATTTAAATGCATAGTTCTTATAAAAAGTTTATTGTAGCAACATACAGACCATTGACTTCTTAGATATCAATACCTGTTTTTCTTCTCTGGGTTTTGTAAACAGACTTATGACCACCATGGCAATAGTGCTGATCGCGGCCAGGATGATGGCGAAGTGCAGGAAGTCAACCTTTGCGACAACCGGAAACCGTGTGTCAGGCTCCCCGCTTCCACATGCAGGCGCTGCGATAGCAAAATCCAAGCCCATCCTGATCAAACCGACTACCAGACCAACCATCAGTCCCCAAAATGCACCCTAAATAAGAGAAACTTCCGTGGTAGACAACAAACGGACACATTTTTATCAGGAGCTTGTCTGAAAAAAAAGGTAAAGGGAGACAACTGCGACGGATATAACACTAAAAGAATTTTGTTGTATCGGTATGTACACGTATTATAAAAAACACATGTATATTCACGAGCAATGATTGCATGATTGTAGGCGTCAAAATATGGAAAATGCCAAACGACCGATTTAGATAACAAGCAAACATATTAAATGATAAGATGGAAATAATTCAGAAGTGTCCAAAGGACCAACTAAAGGTTCATTATATTGATAGTTATTTTTTATATTATTTTTTATTTAAATCTGTCAAGCCCGCATTAACCAGGCCAAAGCACTTCGTATCCATATCAATCAGGGTCTCCCTCGAGTAGAGCTTTCTGTTTAATGCTATTTACTATTTAAGCTATACGTCTTGTTTTCAAAGTGGGGGGAATACGTCGTAGGACAATTTTTATATGCATCCAAATTGTTGATTTTTTATCTTAGATACATGATAATTGTAAGTGAAGACTTCTTTTATAAAATTGTGTATTCGCATTAAGTAAAGTAATGGGCAAATTGAAATTACGTATTCTAGATTTACGTAGTAACATACTTATTATCTTTTCTTGGGTCATGACCTTTGTAGATAGTTTTTCATTGGCTTATGCTTCAACCACTGATCACTCGACAACCGATCAATTTTAAATTATTTTCCGACATGAACGTTTTGATGTAGAAATTTGTGTTACAGGAAATTATATTATCTTACTTAAGTTTTTTACTTTGCCATTTAATAAATTACCATAAGAACCATTTAAAAGAATGATTATCTTTACTCAAGGTCTTTCAAAAAAGTATTTGTAAACTAATTTGTCCACACAGTTTTATTTTTATAAACATGTTTAAAACATTGTGTAGAGGTGTTTTCCATGTATGCCTACACAAGAGCTCGAATCGATCATGTAAATGTTTCTAACTTGTTACATTGTGTTATACCATTTGTTATTTTCTATTTATAGATCGTTACTATTATGGCCATCATTAACCCCCATCTTCCATTAAACAAACAAAAAAAACGTTGGTAGAAAGACATTTTGTTGTTGAACTTCTAAAACCCAGCTAGTCTGGCAACACATGTGTTTGTAGACTTAGCAAAAATAAAATTTCACTTCATGCATATAGATGCCAAATGCTGCAATATAAGGACTGAAAGAGGCATTCTATTTTATGATCAGGACATGAAAAAATAAAGTATAAAAAAATAAAAGACCGGCCGCATTAGCACAGGTGGTAGAGCGTCGGCTTGAGGATCGGGAGGTCGTGGGCTCAAACTCCGGCCGGGTCGAACCAACGACTTTAAAGTTGGTAGTGGCTTCCCTCCTTACGCTCCGGGCTGACGGGACAGCATTACGATTGACTCTTTGGTGTCAATATAATGGATCGGCCGGGTTCAGTCCCTGCGCACCTCATTAAATGCTCCTTTGCTATAATGATAGAAATGTCGATGCACAGTATCGGCAAAAATTTCCGGCAAATTCCAAATTAAATCCCTAAAAACACACCTGCTCGGTGAGTCTTTTCCAGAAGAATCCCAACAGGAACAGTTGACACCAGGGAACGATGAGATAGGATTTGACAGCCTGGAGATAGAACCAGAGTATTCCACCCTGAGACTGCTGAAGGATAGGCAACCAGAGAATGCTGACTCCAATCAGCACGAGAATGGTCACTCGGCCCACAACCATAAGTTCGGCCTCTGTCGCCTTTTTCCGGAACTGTCTCCAGATGTCGAGAGTGACGATGGAGCTAGCACTGTTGAAGATGGACGTCAGCGAGCTCATCAGAGCGGCCAACAGGGCGGCAAGCATCAGGCCACGATAGCCTGTAAAAACCGAACATGGCGGATAAAATCATTGCTTTGGTAGCTTTCATGTTGTATGGCGGAAGTCCAAAGGCCCTTTTAGCTTGAGATCGGTCGCATTGCAACCGAAATACGGGACTTTGCATTGTATAAGCAATCAAAATAAACATAAAATTATTAAAAAATCTGCCTCAGTGTTGAGAATATGGTTAACAAAAATTATAAAACGCAATAATTATATACATACATGTTTGTATTCATACATTATTCATAAAACGTCCCAAATTTAATGACTTCATAAATTACTTTTGAAAGATGCTTAGCCAGTAATAGTTTATCAGTAAACCTTACAGACTGCTTGATCAGAGAACGGTTGACGTGGACAAACAATAGCACATTTTGGATATTTCTTGATGTCGTCGAAGACATACGGGACACAATTGAGATGCGAGAGAACACTTCTTTATTTGCAACACATTTTCCTGCAGCCTTTCCCAATGTTTCAGAAGACTTCGGCACACTTTTGGTCCGTAAAATGCGCAGAAGAAAATACTAAAATCACCCCGATTTTGGCATACAGAAGAATTCTGTTTTGATACCATTCGCCAAATTTTGGTCGATGATCCAAATTGTTCCAGAAATAAGGACAACTCTGGCAGCCGATCTATCGGAAACTCTTAGTATATTGTAGTTGTAGTAAATCACTGTCTTAAGTAAGCTAAAACACTAAGCTGAGTTACAGTAGCAGTAACTTTAGCTGTAGTTAAAATATTTAGAATAACAAGAAAGATAACTGAAGCTGTGTTATACATACCTGACGGTAACAAACGAAGCACGAGCAGGGGGTATGCCAGATTGCTGCACCCCGCTTTGTTCTGACAGAAATTCTCGCACGACTCTGGATCCGCGCAAGCAATTTCCTCTGGAAAATGGTAATGATGCAATAAGTGATTTTTGCAAGAATATATGTAGCAAGCTGTGTGCTTGAATTGTACAACGAGTCACAGTTTTCTCCTACTCGTTCTTTCAAGGTCCGAACTGACCATTTTCATGTTGTTTTAATTGTACAATTAATTTAATTTAAATATGTTATTGCGGAGAAATAGATCTCATTTAAAGAAATTAACCTTTGCAGTTTTAATGTACTTGAATGAAAGCCAATGGATTTCTTCAAAGCGAATGCATGTGCATTCGAAACTCCATGACCTGTTACAGCGTATGTTTAAGTCCTGGTAGGGGCGAAAACTTTCAGGTGAAGAGAACTTCCAGCTGGCCAGCTGTACTTCTGTGATAGTCCTCCTCCAATTATAGCTGGGTGACTCTACGATGACCATATTTATGTAAAAGTAGGTATTTAAAAATCTAACTTTTTTATTTCAATTTTTATTTTAATGTCATCGTGCGACTACTTTACCTGGAAATTTGATACGGCTGATCATTCCGGGAATTACGAATAAGAGGAACCCGAACAGTTTCAAGAAGGCCGCTAGCAAGGAACCCGCTTTAGCATGTCCGAGGTTCTTCGCGGACAGGCATCGCTGGACAATGATCTGGGATGTAATATAAAATAGCATTTTATTAACATCCGAGATTATTAACCATTAGTGATATCAATGCACAAATAATAAAGTTCAAATGTAAAAATATATGTGACTAATTGAATAAATCTTACATTATTTACGTTTAGTTATGTCGCTGAACAGTCATTTAAGACAAAAAGTTTTTTATTATCAATTAATTATTAATTCAATGATTAATTTTGATGGACGAAATGGTAAACCCACATTGACATTCGTTATTAAAGTGAATGTGTTAAGCAAAATCACATGATTGTGTCCACAACTCTAGATTTATAATCGACCGTGACAAGCAAACAAGGTTGGCTTATTATTTGCTTAAGTCTACCGACACACCCACATAAGTTTAACAATTAAACACACAGATGCATAAACTGTGAAGTTCTTTTTTATAAAACGCAAACAAAATAACAACACAAGTAGGCTATACTATTGCTTCCAAAGCAAAACACACGTCTTATTCAGACTGATTCTTTATTTTTTCTTAAAGGTGCTATCCGACTGTTAACCTATACAAAACGCATGATAGTTTTTCACGGTTTCTTGAAAATTATGCATAATTTCCACACCTAAGTCTGAGTAAAGACGATTTTGAACACTTCATATATGGAAGGACGTACACATTGCGAAAAAAATAGCTCCAACTGTTCATTCCTCTTAATCTTTAAAAAAACAACAACACGAAAGTGATCTCTGGCGACGTCAGCGCGGACTACCCGGATGACAATATCAAATGATCTCAAAAGTAGGTTGTCACGTGGTTGTCGTAGTTTAAAAATAGCTCTCCATGCAGAGTGGATCAGATAGGAAACACCTGTTTGTAATGACGAGCTGTGTGTAATGCTTCCATTTTCGTACAGATCTAGGGAACAACATTTTGCATTACTTTTCAGACTTGTTTGGTCATTTTAGAAAATAATATTTAGTCCAAACTTTATATGAGAAAACAACATTAAGTCCAAACTTTATATGAGAAAATAACATTTAGTCCAAACTTTATATGAGGAAAGAATATTAAGTCCAAACTTTCGGATACCACCTTTAAGGTGAAAGTGGAAACGAGGCTTTCCGTACATAAGAGTAAGCACATAAACAAAAGTAACACAACCAAAACAATCAAAATCAACCTACCTGGTCTTGGCACCATGTAAACAGCCCAAGTGTGGTCAGTCCGAACACGGCACCTGGCCAGGGAATGTCCCCAGTGACCGGACTCCGCCAGATGTGGAAGGCGTCCTGACGCGGCAGACCGCAGCTTACATTGTGGTACAGCGTGTGGTTGGAGGCCGCGTAGGGATATTTAGTGACAAGACCGTCCCATCCGCCGATATCAGAAAACGCTGTATTTAACAATTTTTGCACAAAAGTCAAAATACAAATATCACTTGAAATAATTGCGAGAAGTACTTGAAACAAACCAAACAATAACATACAAAATATTAATACATTTACTGTAGGCGATTACTTCTTATATTGAAACGCTTATACTTCATTTAATCGGCACTTCCTCAAAAAGTCAAAAATGTATAAGTGTAAGCTGAAATAGTTCCAATATCTTGACGTGCTTTGGCGGGTGTCAGTTTCCAGTGACGGGTGTTGGTTGGTAGAACCACTATTTTTGTTTGTCGCAAAGATCCCAAGACTATAATTTATTGCAAATATTTATATATGATTTAGGTTAACATGAATACTATATTATTGAAATATTACAACATTTAGTCAGTACTTACACATGGATGTGACGAAAACTCCACCAGCGATCAAAATGACCGCTTGTAAAGTATCCGTGTAGATCACGGATGTTAAGCCACCTAGCAAGACACCATTATTGTAATAAGTACATATGTTTATACGCATTTTTACAGATTCTATCAATTCAAGAACAAATTGCTTATTTTATCTTACATTATAGAAGAAACTATAAATTAAATGGTTTAATGCAATCTTGACGCTTTTGATTGTTAAAAAGTTGTTATTTCCCGGTCATGTCTTTTTTCAACAAACACCATGCAATCGAGAACTCCTTTAAGTAAATAAAATCAATATATACAATTTAATACATGCATTTTTTATCTGAGATGACCATAAATGTATAAGATATTCTTATAGAATAGTTTGTTTAGAAAGGTTAACGTGTTTAAAAAGAACCATGTTAATAAATTAAAGGTTTTCCGCAGGGCATGCCTGCAATGACAGCAACGAAAAAGAAATATCATATTTTATATTTAATGAACGTAGCGTTTGAATCTCTACTTTTTAAATTCTTCTCGAAAACAACTGAATGTTAAACTTATGAACGTTGAAGTAACTGGTGCAGAACTGCAATACGAAGGGCAAATTTAAGTAGTCAAAAATATAACTTCTATTTCGACATTTGAGAAACGGTTGCCATTTCGGACTCATTTTGGTGAGAATTTATTTACAACCCATGAGTACGTCTGTCAGATGTGACCGGCACGAAAGAAATGGATATTTATATCTATTGTTGTGTTTTTTTAGTTTCTAAATGTTTAAAGTGTCGTCTATAATCTTAAGGTTGTATATAAGATTTTCCTCTTTAGCGCGTGCCCTCTTTTTTTAAGGAGTAAATAAATTGTTCATTTCTAATTGGCTGAAATTAGCTGGTTTCAAGCGATTATGTACTGTAATAGATAATTACTATTTAGTTCATTATTTGGCGTTAAGACACTTCATAATGACAGAGAATATTATTTATAGATTTTAACAGTTTTAACTTCTTTGTCCTACTTATTTGCCCATTTAACTTCCCGCATTTCGTGTTTGCTCGAAGAATTAGTATTTACGCAGCGAAGAGCTTACGTTTTAAACATTTTGCAAAAGAATCCTCGCGGATTATTTCAAAACGAGGGCTTCTGTTTAGGCCAAAAATATGACATATGTAGTAAAATACTATAAAACAGTGGTTTGATTTGATGTTTATATCACAAAACAGTGCATAACCTGTGATGGTGTAGACGGCGGTGACGGCGAGGATAAGAGCAACACACAGGTACATGTTCCATCCTAAGAGCTGCTGCATGAAGATGGCGCCAGAATAGATCTCAGCCTGTCGAAGGAACATATGCATATAACTAAATTGTTTATGAACTGAATGTGTTTTTCGTGTATTTGATTATGAAATTTACCTGTATATAACTCAAATCAACAAATTTCAGCTATATATTTATAAATCCTTGTTTTTATTACTTGTGCCTATTATAGTCTGCATACCCTGAACTGAAAAAATATATTCACTTGCAACAGCAAATAATAAACATGATTTTCTGCCACTTATAAGATCAAAACGTAAGAGTAAGCGGATTCAATAATAACATTTACGTTTTTATCAATACAATTTTATGAAATTGTCTCACTTTTGTTTGGCTCAAATGAGTAAAAATATAATGGCGTCTTGTATGTCCACATTTCTACATTCTGAACAATATGCATTATGAAATATCAAATTGTATCATGTTATAAGCATATCGAACTATAAAGGTTGTGTTGGTTTGACAACATATGTAATGCAGGCCGGCGCACTCCAACGGTCATCTATCCATACACCAGCCACAGTGACCGTTGCTTAACCGCGCAACCTTGGAAAACAGTTAAACCGTTTCGGGAAAGAGTTACCCCCACACACAGCACCACCACCACCACCACCACCACCACCACGTCTCGTCCCGAGGCGTGGCCTGGGAAATTTCGTGGGCAAGCAGCTCCATTCCGGCAGTTGACTCAATCCAACCACTGCCACCATTGTAACGCGGGCCGGCGCACTCCGACGACCACCAGTCCATACACCAACCACAGTGACCGTTGCTTAACCGCGCAACTTTGGACGACGCTTAAACTATCTTAAATTCTTAAAATCGCTAAAGAGTTAACCCAGCAGCGTGGCTGGTTTCAAGTGCTTATATTTTTACTGCTGTGGTCGTTACACATTTTTTGCAGCAACTATAACATGAATGTCAACTCACGGATATATTATGGAGAACATATTCCACCAAAGCGAGGCAAGAAGCATACAGACGAATCCTTCTCCCGCCAAACCTCATCCTCAAATACTCTGGCATTGTGTAGGCCTGTAAGGTGATAAATATAGAACATTAATGTATAAATGTAATCTTTAAAGGGAATTATATTACAGGGAAAATGTGTACATAAATATCTATTGACCTTGTACAGTATTATATACTATACAAGTATTACTTCTAAGATGATTATGATTATGAATTGTTTTGCGTGTTTTGTTCTGTTTTGTTATGTTTGTGACAGCGCACCGACACAGTTATGTTTGTATAAGCTTTATTTGGTATGCGTATGTTATATGCCGATATCGATTGTAAGATGTACATGTAAACTAATTACAGCTGTCATGTTATAAACCTATTTCGGCTTATTGGTGGTTTGTGTAACATTATGGGGGATATATCTCTTTTTGTGTGTAAAATGGTGTGTGCCATTTCTGCTTATTTATAACGACGAAACGTTTATAGATAGTTTATTTAAATGTTTTGAAAAAAATATGAATATTGAAAAAGTAACAAAAACAAATACAGGCACTTCTGTATCTAGTGAAACTTCTGCTATATGAGTATGTTTGTTTGTTTGTTTGTTGGGTTTATCGCCCCACCAACAGTATTTCAGTTATCTGTAGACGGTGTCCACTTGATGCAGAAATAGTGCTGCCTTCACTGTGTATAGCATGGCATGATCACCTGGCATGATACCACACCCAGTCACCTAATCCTGACACCTGGACAACCAGCCGTGGAACTATCCATATATTTGCTTGGGCGTAAGCGATCGAAACCGGGGGCCTCCCATACCTGTAGCCGACGCTCTACCGATTGCGCTACCAGGTCCGATCCTGTGTATGTGTTGGTGAGTATGTTATCTTACATGGCGAAATACTATCTTAAAATATCAGAAAGAACCAAAACAAAATTTATCAATTTCTTTTAATTATACACAAACAATTGGCAAGTGCTGTATAGTTTAAATCATTGATGTTGCATACAACTTACCCCACATGCTACATACACCGGCACGAACACCCAGCCAAGGGCGATTAGGAAATAGATTGCCTGCAACGACAAACATGTATTCGTGTATTCATGTATTGTATTGCATGTTTATTGTATGCCTAACATATACATGAATGTAACGTACTACATTGATTTGAACGAATCTAGATAATCCACTTTCTGAGTAAAGCCAGCATGAAGCTTTCAACTGTCAGTTTTAGATTTACTCGTTCGTGAAATATTAAATTAATAATTTATATTGGCTGATTTAAATGATTATTCTTTTTCAAACAATGGCCGCTTCAGAATATTATTAATTAAAAACGCATGCCTAGGTTCTATGTACATTAAGTTACTCCACCTTTGCGGTTAATTTTCTGGCAACAATATGATAGATGATAGATAGATACGTGGATAGATGGATCGATGGCTGGATGGACCGAAGGACAGACAGACAGGTAGGCAGGCAGACAGACAGACAAACAGACAGACAGACAGACAGACAGACAGACAGGCAGACAGACAGACAGACAGACAGACAGACAGACAGACAGACAGATAGGCAGACAGACAGACAGACAGACAGACAGACATATATTTACAAAACAATATTTACAAAACAAACAAAACAATGCAACATATTTTATGAGTAAATACACAGTTTAAATACATAATTAATTAATACAGTATGTCTAATTAACGTAGCATATGTTTCAAGCAT
>CM017558.1:5852538-5892097 GCA_007844125.1 Sinonovacula constricta | reverse complement strand
GAGAGAGAGAGAGAGAGAGAGAGAGAGAGAGAGAGAGAGAGAGAGAGAGAGAGAGAGAGAGAGAGAGAGAGAGAAGAGGAGAGAGACGAGAGAGAGAGAGGAGAGAGAGAGAGAGAGAGAGAGAGAGAGAGAGAGAGATCTGCTAGCTCAGATTGTTGAGATTTTGGATCAAGGTACGATAGTTCTAAACCGGATCACTAATTATCAATTTATATGCTAATATTTATATACAACCTTGCTAACGTTCAAGCATACATAATGATAGTTCCACGACTTATCGGCCTGGTGTCCTGATAATGTGACTCCGTGTGGTATCATGCCAGATGTTCACGGCAGGCTAGACACAGTGAAGGCAACACCATCTTCATATGAACAACATCTCCGATGGACTGAGGCATAGTTGGTGGGACAATTTTCCACAACAAACTAAAAAACATATTTATGTATTATGTGACAGATATTTCCGTACAAAGAAGCAATTACGTAGCTTCTCGATCAGGTGTGTGTGTACATATATATCTTCTAGTTTGCCGTTTCAAGCTAACATGACATTTTTTATAAGGGGTTGAAATTGAGGACAAAACTTTAATCGTTTTTATCGAATGATTTTAATCTTCGGTGTTAATAAAACGTAGAAGGGTATTCCTATTGACTAATATTCAAATGGGCGGACACTATTTAACCATCGCTATTTTTAGCATCGGCTGATCAACGATCATGATAGAATCACTGACCCAAATAGGGTTGAGTATTAATCGCCAAGATCCCTCAATCAAATGTATACACATACTGTAGACCGCCGTATAAATCATTGCTCATTGTGGCGTGATTGTTTAATAGAGTGAATCACTCAATTCACACCATGTCAATTTCCAGAAGAAAAAAAACACACCTAATTAACGTATTTAGAAGTCGACCTACATTTATAGCCTTTCAGAAGCTATGAAAATTCGAAATATGTCGAATTCGTGGGAATAAACTTTGAAAGCAGAAGATCGTTTTGCCAAGTATAGATGAACACCGTTGCATCGCTTTTGCTTGTCTTCCCCGCCTTTAAGTCAACAAACTATCTTGAAAGTATTTTAATTAATTATTTTTGCTTAACAATTGTAGTCGGGTTTTTTTTTTCAAAGGGCAAATATAGACAAAACTGCATTTTATCATTTATGGCTGACCTGCTTTAATAGTACAATTAATTTTCATTATATTTACAAGATAATAAGCTGGTGCCTACGAGATTTATGTCGATTAATGACATAACAAAAAATTATTCACCAAAAAACATATATTGGTAACACTTATTATTTTTTCAACTGGAATCCTGAGGACGCATAATTATGAAACATTGAAATATCCAAAAGTCCAGCCATATTCCTTCAACCAAGGTTTTCTTCATCTGTTTACAAAGTAATCACATTTTTAAGAAATCACGGCAATTTAAAAAGATATAAACAATTCACCGTTTTTGTTAGCTGTTCACATCGACGTGTCTATTGAAGCTAAACGGTCATTGCGGATCATTGTAAAACGTTCTGGTGTAAATATCTCGTTCACAGGGTGGTTTGAACTCGTCGTGCCGAGTTACTTGCAAATACGATGGGAAATTGACAGACTGAAATATTCAGGGTAATTGTTCGGGTACATACTTTCGACAAGGCCTGGTGAGGTTTGAACTGGATTGTTAAGTGAACAATTAGCGAAACTGCGCTGTTTCTAGAGTTTGTTTAAACGGCCGGCTAACATTTAATGTGACTGTCATACTAAGACGATGGGAGATATAGACCTTAGTATGGTTTCTAGCGCTGTAACTAGATACATGGTCTCATGGGAAATTGATAAATAGAACATAATAATAACACTGTGCGACTGACTACCGTATAAAACCATGTATTACACCTTTTATAAGATTCAATATATATCAAGATAACACTGTTAAAAATAATTAAAGTGTAATCTTTTCCTCTTTGTAAAATAAATTTGTCATATTTTTATAAGTAGAAGTAGTAGCGTAGGCAGTAGAAGCAGCTGCAGTAGTAGTAGTAGTAGTAGTAGTAGTAGAAGTAGTAGTAGTAGTAGTAGTAGTAGTAGTAGTAGTAGTAGTAGTAGTAGTAGTAGTAGTAGTAGTAGTAGTAGTAGATGTAGTAGTAGTAGTAGTAGAAGCAGTAGTAGTAGTAATAATAGATGTAGTAGTAGCAGTAGTAGGAGTTGCAGTAGTATTAGTGGTAGTAGTAGTAGAAGTAGCAGTAGTAGTAGTAGCAGTAGTAGAAGTAGAGGTAGTTATAATAGTAGTAGTAGATGTAGTAGCAGCAGTAGCAGTAGTAGTAGTAGTAGTAGTAGAAGCAGTTGTAGTATGAGTAGTAGAAGTAGTAGCAGTAGTAGTAGTAGTAAAAGCAGTAGCAGTAGAAGTAGCAGCAGCAGTAATAGTAGTAGTAGTAATAGTAGTGGTAGCAGTAATAGTAGTGGTAGTAGTAGCAGTAATAGTAGTATTAGTAGTAGTAGTAGCAGTAGTGGTAGTAGTAGTAGTAATAGTAGTAGTAGTAGTAGTAGTAGCAGTAGTGGTAGTAGTAGTAGTAATAGTAGTAGTAGTAGTAGTAGTAGCAGTAGTGGTAGTAGTGGTAGTAGTAGTAGTAGTAGTGGTAGTAATGGTAGTAGTCAGTCTAGTTGTACAAGTAGTAGGATAAATACTTGCAATTTCTGTGGTAGCAGTAGTGATTGTGGTAGTAGTAAACAGAGTAGCAGTATAAATAGTGGTAATAGTAGTAGCAGTAGTAGTAGTAGTAGTAGTAGTAGTATAGTAGTAGTAGTAGTAGCAGTAGCATGAGCAGCAGCTGTAGTGATCAGTCTAGTGGTATGAGTAGTCGCATAGTTGTAATTATTATTATCATATTTATCGAATACTGAATTACAACAAAAACAACACAGATTTTATCAATTATATAGTTTCACATACTTTTATTACAATTACAAAAATAATCATTATATCACAAAGGTTACACATGGTCACGATTTGATACAGGACAATGGATTAGAAACGTTAAAGATTAATAAGAGACAAATACAAAAAAAAAAAAAACGTAATTAAACAACAATAAATATAGCACATTCACTTCAGACGAATAATACAACAACCATTTGCAATAATAACAATTGTGTTCATAGAAGTGTATACAGCAAAACACTTTTTATTTAAACTTAAAGGTGGTATTCCATAGTTTTTACCATTTTTAATGGCACCTAATTATTTTACATGAAAAGACAGAATGCAGTTTATTGGATGTCATACATCCATGTGCAAAAAAAAAAGCATAATACCTCACTTGTCATTACGAAAATGAATTTCCTATCTGAGCCACGATGCACAGTTAGCTATTTTTAAACTAAGAAAACCACGTGACAACTTACTTTTGATGTAATGTTACATATAATCCGCTCTGACGTCTTTATCTATTTTCAGCTACCCCCCCCCCCCCCCCCCCCCCCCCCCCCCCCCCCCCCCCCCCCCCCTCGTGCTTATTTATAGATTTGGAAATAAGGGCCATTTAGCGAGATATTTTTATACGATTTGTCTAACACTTGGAGTAATGTTATAACAGCCTTTGCTTAAACAAAATATAAGGTGTATTTTTCGCAGCAGCAATTGTGCATACATTTTACAGAACAGGGCTAATGGACCATCTTTAATAATATATATTTATAAGCTAAAGTAAAAATAAAAGGAACTGAAATACTCAATTTCGTTACTTGAAATACTACTTTGTGGCATTGTGATACAAAATAGCATATACAATCAAAGAGCTAAAAGTTCACTGGTCAGTAGTTTTAAGTGTTTACAAATATGTTCGTTGACAAAAAGCATTGTGGATTATGGCGATTGTCAATAACTTCAAAGTTATAGTTGAGATTGTGATCTTGATACCATGTCGGCATTGATCAATGTCCAGAAGAAAGAACTATATTGAGTTTCGTATCTTCATATGTTATTAAGCATCTGATTGGTCAAAGATGAATAAAGTTTAAACTCCAACAAATCAGATGCCTTAGACAGATCACAGACCAGTCTTCTAATTTTTATCAGTTATGACGATATTTAGAGACAGCTAATTTGTTAATTTTAATATTAACCATCTTTCGTAATAACGACACCAACACAACTGACATGCGATTTGAATTATAATGGACCAGTGGCTTATAATGTATAATGAATATAAATGATGTAACAACTTGTACACACGAACAGGTTTTGTGCATAACCGAAACGAGTAGGTATACATTTTTAAGGACCGGTTTCAAGGGGGATGGGGAACTCTGTCAGAACAGTCAGGCTAAAATTTTGTATGGTGTGCAATATGCTGAGAAAATAATAACAATAATTTCTGTTAAATCAGTGACTGGTTTTTAACATTTCTAGACCCCCCCGAAGATTTTTTATCTTTATATATAACCTGTAATATTTGTTGCTGTATATAACATGTTTATCTTTTCACGCCCATTCTAGCATATCAGTGATTTTCTCGTAGCTGTCAAGTATTACACTGGACCATAAAATGATCGGATCTAGACATACGGTTGAAATGTTTACAAATGGTATTATAGCATTATTACACATGCTTTTGTATAGCTCTTTGGTATTATATTGGTAACATAAGTTAAGTGAGTCGATGATATATTTGTGTATACACTCTGTAATTAATAACTATGAATCGGTTATTTAAATAACAATTAACACATCTTTTCTGAATTATCTTTGGAATGGTGTAAAACATTACGTTTTACAACATTTTGGGTTTAAAACCCATCTTTAAAGACAGGATGGAGTGTCGGCTCTGGGTAGGGAGGTCCAGGGTTCAAACCAGGGACGCGGTATACAAAGGTATGTTTAATGGCAGTAGTATAGCTCCCTAGCTAACGCCTAAGGGTAGTTCCATGACTGGTCGGACCGGTGTCAGGATAATGTGACTGGGTGTGGTATCATGCCAGGTCTTCATAGCATGATATACATAGTGAAGGCAGCACTATATCCCTTCAAATTGGTGGTGTGTGTGGGGGGGGGGGGGGGGGGCATAAAATCCAACAAACAAACAAACAATCAAACATACAACAAACATACAACAAACTTTAAAGATAAGAAGATATCCCAACTGGTTAACATGGGGTGCTTGTTCCAGAGGATAAAAACAACAACACCATGGCACAATGTAAGTACATACCTGAAATACATTCTGAATTCTGAGAAAACGGCGCCTGTATGGCAAACATATGTACGTGGAATTCATGCTTAAATTGGTTGACACTACACATCTTTTAGAACAATACAAGTATTTTTTTTAAAATACTTTGCAGCGGCCAATTATTATCATTATAGCGACGTCCAGCTATTTTTGGTGGAGGAAGACCCCAGACAAATGTCTGGGTAGAACCACCGGCGCATCGCAAGTCAGCTGGAAATAAAGGTAATTAAAATGTGTCCATCCACGACTTCGCTTTCAGATACACACATGTTTACATTCGCGACTGTTAAGTTACAATACGTAACTTTTTAAATAGACTGGCATTTAAATACAACACTTACTAATACACTATGCAATAGAAGTACAGAAACAATTCCATTTGAATTAATAAAAACATATATCACAACTTTCAAAATTCACCGGAAAATAATGTGCTCATGTGAATTTTAATAATTTTTGTTACTTTGATATAAATTGCAGCATCATTTTTTAATTTAAAAAAAAAGAAAAGAAAAATGAGTGCATTCATTTCTTTTGTCTGAATGTGACAAATTTAGTATTAATATTTAGTCATGATAACTTTGAATGAGACGTATGATGTAAACTGGTGCAAAAATAAAAAATAAAACCACCCACCTTTTGTAAGACTTATAACATTAACGCGAATAAGACGTTTTTTAAATATATATATATCCCAGCGACACATTTGACCTTTATAGCAAAGTCAGCTAGAAGACCTCCCCACATTAATGCCTTCGTCTTGACCGTGACGTAAAACTAAGCTGTGAGGGACTGAGCTGAAGAATACGATTGAATTTCCAATTATAAAAAATAGTTCCAAATGTATCTAAATACTACGCTAAATTACATACGAATATCAACGTGCGAAGGGTCTACTTTGTACGATGGGTTTTCGTTATTGTTCAAATGTTGCGTAGTATTATCGTCGTAGTAACTGTCATTTGCTTGATTTTCGGCGCTATTGTGATCTTGGGAATTATAATCATAGTTTGCGTCCGGATGACTTTGTGACGTATCTGTGTATTCTTGTTCTGTGTAGTAATCTTGAAAGTCCGCGTATTGTTGGCCGTCATCTTGGCTACTTTCGGTTCTGTACACATGCTGTTCGGTTTCATACGGCGGCGGGTAGACGTTATTTTCGTCTGCATCGATGTGACTTTTCAGCTCACCGCCGTCTTGCTCGTAGCCAATCCCGTAACCGGGATCCCCAGGGTGCGCACAGTTCTCATACGCGGTTTGAGCACCCGGTTCCTCCATGTTTACAGTGTATGAATTTTGCACAGTTGCTACGGTTGAGCCATTGGTCTGATTAACATCATTCAGGCGCGAGTTGCTATCGGCTTCCCGCATGGCTCGGAGTTCCTCGTTCTCCGCCTCTTCGTTTTTCTTGTCACCTAACTTGCGAGAATTTCTTGAAAGAGTAAAATCCTCGCATTGAAAGCAGCAGGAGAAAAGCCCTGCACAGCATCGTCGACATTTATAAACGGAACAAGCTTTGCAGTTAGGTCGACATATGCGGAATTCGACTAAATCAGGGTCTTCGACGGTTTTATTAAAATCTTTAATCAAGCTAGGAAGGCGTAAACCGTCAATCACCCACCCGATTCCTAAACATCCTAATGTGCATGCGTACAGAATCCCCCACTTTTTATTTCCCATATAAAACTGATGAAGTCCGAACAAACCGAAAGGAAACCAAAATATATACGCTTCGTCCACGTATTTGTGCTTATCTTCTGCGGCATACCTCTCGTACAGTACCGGCAACCGGAACATGTCAAATATCCAGCCAATTCCAAATAGGCCTAACGTACACACATAAAACCCTCCATTTAGATACCGCTTGAGATAGAAATGGTGCGCCCCAAATAATCCAAGCGGTGAAACACACAAGACATACGCTGTAATTTTCGTCATTCCATGATCGCTCGTTGGGTCATTTGACGCCTTCACCAGACCTCTCATTCTGAACAAATCCACAATCCAGCCAATACCAAATATTCCAAGTGTGCAGGTGTAGGTAATCCCTAAGCCATAGTTCTCCAAATAGTAATGATGGGCTCCGAACAATCCGAATGGCGGAGCAGCCATTATGTAAGCAGTACCAAGCGAGTGCGTTTGAGCCCCTGCCTTGCGGACCAACTGCTTCATTCGGAATAAGTCCACTAGCCAACCGATGCCGAAGATTCCTACCGTGAATGTGTAAATCAAACCAAGTTTCCAGTTACCAAAGTAGTAATGATATGCACCAAAAGGTCCAAACGGCGACAACGCTAAAATGTAGGCGGTGCCTAATGATTTTTCCACCGTATGACTGTTGTAGTCTTGTACAAGGTAGCGCATGCGCAGAAGGTCAACAATCCACCCTACACCGAAGACGCCCAATGTGCAGAGGTAAAATATCCCCAACTTCTTGTTACCCAGGTAAAAATGATGGGCACCTGAAATGGATAAACGCATTATGTTTTTATCAGCTTGTGCAGCCTAATATACTCAACACTGAAACATGTAATAAAAAGCTAAACGACAGTTTGGCCTTTGTATTTATGAATACATTTGTCGTTAAATGCACAAAAAAAAACAAAAAAACATCTTCAATCACAGAACAATAACAATAAACACCAATAATAAAAAAAAAAACTTGTGATAAGACACTTAATACTAAGCACTAAAGATAAAATACTAACAACATAACACTAACGATACAACAAGAAAAGTAACATCACCAACACAGCGAACTTAAACAAACAAGGCCAAGAACAAAATAAAAAAGAAAGCGCAGAGCACCAAAGTCGCCAGTAACAACGTATCAGAAAGCTTAGCACATTTAGCAAAGTAGCGTTTAGGTTTACCTTGTTGTTGTTTTGTTTGTTTGTTGTTGCTGTTGTTTTTAAATTAATTTAAAAAAAAAAAAAAGATTATGGTGTTACTTGGTCAAATTTATAAGTGTGAATTACATGTTTAAATTCCTAGGGCAACACAACACCTAGTCAACCAATAACGCACAGTCTCCAAACATATAAACGTGATACGACTTTGAAATGCTACAACGTCACCAATATCTGCCTTAGCGCGGGAAATCTTAACAGCACGCAACAGATTGTTTTTTACAGAAATATATATGAATATTAATTTCTTTCCAATATGTCTCCAAAAGCAATATTCTGATATGCAAGTAAAACCATAAAGTTTAAATCATAACAAGCCTTAATACCGAGCAAATATTAAAAAAAATCGTTCAAAATGTTCGTGAAGATGTGAATGATTATAAGCACAGTGTGTCCTAACATAAACAAACACTAATTGTAATATTCACCGAGCTTTCATTGCGCGATTCGCACCCAAAAGCTTTTTGTTGGGTTGTCAAAAAATACAACCAAATGGCGATTACTGATTATTTAAAAAAGAAAAAAATACGCCTTTTATACGAAGAAGTGTTAATCATTAATATGGCACTGAATGGACTGCGGTCGAATTAGTGCAGTCCTGTAATTTGAAAATAAGAATTTGACTATCGATATGCGTAAATGTTAGTCAGTAACTTATTACTCTTTCATTGGTCTCACATTTTTTATTGTTTATGTAGTAGTTATTTAAATGAGACAAGACACATAAAACTTTAGTAAAAATGTATAAATGTGAGAATGTGTTCTCTAACAGCTGAAATAGAATAATGATTTCCGTTTAAAAATACGATCGCTTCTTAAAGCTGTGACGTTTCCCCATAGGCATTTGCAAAATCAATTATAAATATAGGGTCCCCGTTCTCGGTGAACCAATTAACAACAACAAAAAACAAAACAAAACAAAACAGTGTTGGTGTGATTCATCCATTCTTTGTTCCCGCGCGCATGCACGGCGTCTACATTGTATGGGCCTATGGGGCCGCCAAATTGTGTTGTTGCCATCTATGTAAGCGTCTTCTATATTTCGAGCCTTTATATGTGTTTATTGTTTATTGGGTTTATCGTCCCACCAACAGTATTTCAGTTATCTGAAGACGGTGTCCACTTGAAACACATATATTGCTGCCTTCACTGTGTATAGCATGCCAACCAGTCGTGGAACTTCCCTTATATTTGCTTGAGCGTTAGCAAGCGAACTATACCACTACCATTTTTAACGACTTTGGTATGTCGCGGCCCGGGAACGAACCCTGGGCCTCCCGTATCTGGAGCCGACGCTCTACCGATTGCGCTACCAGGTCCGACCCTTATATTTGATTTTCCTTTTTGTTTACTGCTAGTTTACAGTTATCATACTTCTTCCGCATATCTGTAAAGCATCAACTCTGTATTGTGTGAAAATTGTACGACTAATTACGTAATTCATGATGCTTGTTTCTTTATATTTAAGATCGCCGTTCTATATTTATAAGTACATAACATAAATCTTTTATGGTCTGTGTCATTTTATTTTAGCAAAAAAATCAACACATTGTTACACGTATATTATGACTTTTTTGTTTGTTGTTTGTTTCTAAAAACAACACGTGATAAAACGGAAAATAAACTTAAGAATTATGAAAAACCACCCCTACACATACCAATTGTTCAATTGTTATTTTTTACATTTTGTCGCATGGCTGGACTAATTCGTGAGTAATATCTCCAATGTCATAATTATGGTTATATTTTTCTTTGCATAAAAAGATATATATAATTTTCTAATAATCAGGCTGCAGTTGTGGTCTTTACAACAACCCAATAAAAATGTTTTGGAAGCATTTCACGCAGTATAAATAACAACTAGTGTTTTCTGGTTGTAGGTTTTAACAGACTGGACTAACTAACACACACTTCTGCATAAACACTTTGGTGTTAATATATGTGCAATATTTTTCCGTGCTCGTGTTTTGTTAGGACTTCGTCATAACTTTTTTATTGAAGAACATTGCTTGTGGGTACAATGAAAGAAATTTTGGTCCTATAAGTAAATATTTGTATGGCGTGCCGTCAAGTTTTCCCGCAAAAAAAGTTACTATGATAAAAAATGCGTAACTTCCTGATACATTGTTTTCCGAAACTTTGATGCCCTGCATCATATTTTTTTCTTATATTTTAAACATGATGACGAATGGAGACGGTACTGCGTGGAAGTACCCCGTGGGAAGAACCGCTGTTAATTTAAATTAAATGATGAACTTAAAAAAGGTTTAAAGATATATACATCGCAGAGACCAATTATGACCATTTTAGCGACGTACAGCTATTCTGGTGGTGGAAGACCCCAGGCCAAAGTCTGGGTAGAACCACCGGCGCACCACAGGTCAGCTGGAAGACCTTCGGACATTAAGTCCTTCGCCCCGACCAGGACTCGAACCAACGCAGTAAGAAGCTATGCGGTCAGAGGAGTAACAAGTCGGCGACTCTACCACTACGCCACGGACGCCCCCTGAAAAATTCTGTAACGTGATGCAAGAGACTAAGATGATGCGGGCACGTGGAGGGGAGAGAATGGCAGTCTGTCCTGGAAGAAGTTTGTTGTGGATGGCCAGCGTAGTTGGGAACGAAACAAGACATGAGAAAACATGATAACAGAGAGTCTTAAGCAACTACGGGTGAGTCGGGCTCTATAGCTCTGAGAACAAAAACTGGTGGAGCACAGCGACACTGCATTGTGTACACCAAGACAAGGAAACAGCATGTTCAATTGCTGCTGCTGCTACTGATGATGATGATAATGATATAGTACAAGTGCATTGATTTATTGGTGTACAACTAAAATATACATTATATAATAAACTTGGCCGTTTTATTTCTGGCAATAATCTTTACTGATTACGTTATTTAAAACGTTATGCCAAAAAAACGCACTCTTCTGGTAATAAAATGAACATTTTTGGTTGAAAACATCTTAAAAGTTATGATTTTAATATTGAGAAAACAATGCATATGTGTGTTTTGCTGACTAGCAATATACTTTATTGGGTAGAAGATAATGCTCAAGTATTAACTGTCACAAAGTGGTATGTTTATGCCCATGTGTTTATAATGTAACACTTACAATAGTACATTGGATGATAAGATCAGTCTTATCCGTGACTCAGATAGCAAACCTAAACCAACACTGAATGTACGTATCTAAGCATGAAATTAAAAATAACACATCTCCTTTAATACAGATGACGGTTTTTATTAAAGAAAGGTGTTACTACCGTTTTAATATAATACATATATTGTAAATATCATTGCTAAAGGAGAAACACTCCGCAAACCGAAATCCTCTCTAAACTGAAACCATGTATATGTTACTCGATTGAATAGTGTGAATATTTTTTCATTGTTTTCATTTCATTACAAGTCGTTCACATAAAACATATTGTTAAAAACGAATTCATCATCACATGCAAACCTTGTAAGGTAAAGCAAAATTAATAGAAAATAATTATAGAGAATTTGAAAATTTACACAACGGATGAGTTGTATACTTTGATGTAGACGTGTATGCCAAATTTTAAGAAAATTCTCCATCCAGTTTTGAATATGTGGATATTTTTGTCTACTAAAATTGGTATGAAAGGTGTCTCCTTTTTAGAAATAAGAAAACTCCAAATATTATGTTACAACCTGATTTATTTCAGATTGCCCAAAATATTCTATAAAGTATTTTGGCTGATGCTATAAAAAATCAACACATGGTTTTGAATTTTTTTAGACTTTGAATATACCACGTAACGAATTTGTAATAAGATTTAGCACAAATTCATACAATAAAAAAGCATTTATAATTTAAAGACTATGCATCTTTCCTTCTTAATCTGGTAGAGTGATGCAGAAATAATTGTTAAAGTTAACAAATAGAAAGCAAAAAAGTTGACCATTGGTGCCCATACCGGGACTCGAAGCCTCAAACCCAAGTTTTGAAGCATTTTAGCACTAAATTTTAAACTTTTCCAATTAGAGTTGCAGCAATACATTTGCTCTACCCTAAAAGTTGTATGCGATAGTAATGGCCATTTTTTAAAACAACCAAATAAATTATAGTTACCGGAGAGATTCTGCTTTATTAAAGTTATTCATATGCCATACATTTATGTAAAAAAATAACATACTTCCCCACTTGTCATTACAAAATGTGCTTCCTGTCAGAGCTACGCTGCACAGTTAGACTTTTTTCTAAGAAAACTACGCTCTTGCTGCTGAGACAATGCTGTATCATCATCAGCATAATCATAATCAGCTCCGACGTTGTTATCTATTTTAGCAGAAATCCCTATCGAGATTATTTATATATTTGGAAGGAATGAGCGATTGTTTACAATTTACACTGTCTGACAATAGAGGAATTGTTCAAAATCGTCCCTTCTTTGACATAATGCAGATATTATGGCCGAATTCCCACAGACGGACATAAGACAGTGTACAATGAACTTAAACAGGCAAATGCTTGAATACCAACTTTACTAAAAAAAAGGAGGGGGAATGTTCTCGCTCGCAAGACAAACCGCATCATACTGTCACAAATGATTGCGTGGAAGGTCACGCTAATAGGGATGAAACTGTTCGAAATCGCGGATGAATTGGTGCTATATACATTTAAACTCTTGCATTTTCTAGACAAATGAAAAGCGATTATTTAAAATGAAGCATTAAAAAATAGCCAGACAGTATGCAGAAAGTAACAGCTTACAATGTGTCGCCATGGCAGACATGTATTGATATGTTATAAAATATAATGCTTGCGGTATATTGTAGGCGTCGGCTGAAATGCACGAGTCGATATTTCATTATGTGTGCGTATTTTATTATATTAATTCAGTAAACATCCTACATAATTCGACAATAAAAACAATAATACACATGCATAGATGAACAGTTAAGAGAAACATGTATTTCCGGTTGTATTTTATATACCCACAAACATTGACAAACATATATTTTTACAGATTTAGTATTTTACCTCCGTAACGGTGCTATAGGGTGATGGTAAAAACACTAGAATTTTGATCCGGCGAATGTGAGTTCGAGGTCACATGGAGGATGAATATAGATACTTTAAAATATAGTATTGCATTTCTTTTGAGGGAACAAGGTTGCATTAACCTCTTTTATATGTAACTGATTTTTTCTTCTTCATGCCATATTGCTTTCATACTGAAAACATTCCAAATAAATTACTAAAAGAAAAGGATTATTTTTTGGCGAGTGGAGATTTATCCTCAACTGTTTACACATATCTATGGCATCAATGAACAGCATTTTGCAGGACATTTTCAGGTTACAATTACTTATTTGGTTATTTGAGAAAAATATTTGGCCCAAACTGACGCATACTAACTTTGTACTTTGTACTTAAAACGCTCTAGCTGGGCTCGAACCTACGGTCCAGTGATTTGCAAGCTTCGGTGTTAACCGCATGTACATTCCACCTAACGATCATCAACTGATGTTTTTGTCCTATATTATGTTAAAATTGTTAAAATTATTAAACGCTTATGGATTTATTGTGTTGACTGTAACACTTGATGTACATTAAAACAAGTGCCTGCCCTACAAACGGCGAGTGGAGATTTATCCTTCACTGATTACATAGATATAGGGCGCCAATGAACAACATTTTGCATGACATTTTCAGGTTACAATTACTAATTTGGTTATTTGAGAAAAATATTTGGCCTAAACTGTCGCATACTACTTTTGTACTGTACTTCTGGCATTCAGCATTATACTCCTTATCGGTGAAAAACAACAACAACCAAAAAAAAAAACGCTCCTGCTGGGCTCGAACTTACGGTCCAGTGATTTGTAAGCTTCGGTGTTAACCGCATGTACATTCCTCCTTACGATCATCAACTGTTGTTTTTGTCCTATCTTATGTTAAAATTATTAAACGTTATGGAGCATTGTGTTGACTATAACACTTGATGTACATTAAAACAACTGCCTGCCCTACAAACTCGGACTGTGCACCGTATTGGCAAATCCATTAATCAGAGAGATAAGTGAGAACTAGGGAATCAAAAGAAGTGTGAAAACAGCATTCCTGATTTCGATTTTGATTTTGATCAATATAGGGCAGTAAGTGTTGCAAAACAATACTTCTACCTGATACATTGTTGTTGGCTGTTTGAAATTTTTACAAGTCTTTCTTAAACTCCAACTTTATGCCTTGAAACAGTTTTATGACATTTTGCCAAAAGTAGCTGCAAAAGATGACATTTGATATAATATGTTAACAGAATTGTGTATTTTCGTATAAAAATAACAAAAATCCTTGTTATATTAACTTCAGCGTACCACCCACTTGGAAGTCATTGTTGTTGTTTTTTTGCTTCATCGCACCGACCCACTTCGATCCTATTGACGACAGCTAATTATTGGTGGAGAAATACCCAAGAAGTATGTCTGGGTAGAACCACCGGCTCACGATAGGTCAGCTTAAAGACCGCTCCACATGGAAGTTCTCACCCCGGTCGGGACTCAAACCCACGCTGGGTTGAGAAGGCACAAATCAGCGACTCTAACCGCTTGGCCACTGACGACCTTTCAAGTCGTCTCAAATTGTGCACGATTTCCTCTTCTTTCGACTATAATGATGCCTTTACCGGGATCGTATATACTGTTTTAAAAACAGAGTAACAGGTAGTCACGACCTCGAGACACCGATCGAAATAGCTGCGGATTTACCAATATGTGTTGAGCGTATGTATACTAGCAAGGCAGGTATGTCAATACTAATGTGAACGTCTGGGAATGGGGGAGTGAAATTGTTAATGTATTAAAAATACATGCAAATGTTTTAACACAATTATGCATTTATGTTAAGACAATGGAGGTATTTACATACGCCGACATTTCGACTTTTTCAAATATTGTAGCCATATTTAATAAAACATTTAAGATATGGCATTTGTTTACTTTTAATGACGTTTGTATTGATCAGAAAGTAACAGATAACCGTTTTTCAACAAGGGGTATTGAGTGGTGGTTGGGCTATAAAAATATTATGGGCTATAAAGTGCTTTCGGAAGACAACGCGTAAACATAAAGTAGGTTATGTAAATATATGTAGGTAAACAAAAGAATGGACTCATCGTATTTGTAAAAACGTGTAACAACGTGTTGATGTTGTAACGCTTTAATTCACTATTTTGCTGGGTTTATCGCCGTAACAATATTATTCAGTTAACGAATTAGACGGACTTACCCGAGGAGTTCCGACTGATATATAAAATGGCCATTGTGGAAATACACCAACTACAAAGTTAACATACCAATGTGCATGCTACTCTATCTGACAGTTTAACAACTGTAGGACATTGTCTTCTAATACTGATGTCAATCGGTTGAAGT
This sequence comes from Sinonovacula constricta, assembly GCA_007844125.1. Taxonomy (NCBI): domain Eukaryota; kingdom Metazoa; phylum Mollusca; class Bivalvia; order Cardiida; family Solecurtidae; genus Sinonovacula; species Sinonovacula constricta. The sequence goes on along the minus strand of CM017558.1, from coordinate 5,876,553 downwards.
TTAAATCATTAATTTACTTTTCTGAAGCGAAAACTCGCCACACCTCAGCCAAAATCAAATTAAGCTATGCAACAACAACGCTAAGTGAACTTTTTAAATGTAGTTTCCGACAGTTTGGGCCAAAAATATTTTCATTTAACATCTTAATAAACTATTGATACCTGAACAGATCTCACAAAATGCTTTTTATTGATGTCCCACACCTGTCTGCAAAGTGAACCATAACGTCACAGTCGTCATTACAAACATGCATTTCCTATCTGAGCCACGCTGCACAGTTACCTATTTTGAAACTTAAAACTAAAAAAAACCTGGTGATCACTTATGTTTTAGCTCATCCACGTAATCCGAGGTGACGTCGATGTCTATTTTTAGCAGAAATCCCAAATCGTTCTTATTTATAAAATTGAAAAGAAAGAACATTTTAAGTGTTGAGTAACGAGTTTTACTGCCCTAAAATTGAGCTACAATTGAAAATCACCAAAGCTTATACTAAAGTATTATCGTTTCTGCCGAAATTATGCACAAATACCTCAAGGAGAGGTCAGATACTGTTACATGTGTTAGATATCGGCAAACTGTCCGATACCAAGACAAGTGAAATATGATATGCAAAGTAGAAATTAGCAATGTAACACGCTTCCTTTGCTTTGTTACCAGAAGCCGGTTCAACATGCACGCAACTGGTTTATTCCTGTGCGTAGGTAATACTTCTTTATTTTATGACATGATGGCTGGTGCTGACATTCGAATTTCTAAAGCTGGTACTTAAAATAAACATTGAAATACTTGTGTTAGTAATAGGTTTTACCAACCGAACTAAACTAGACAGGTCTACACGAGGCGGTGTTTACTTTAAAGCTATCTCTTGGAAATCGCTAATCGTTCCATTACTCGATATTCTGCTGCGATTAAACACATTTTGCAAGGACGGACAGGCGGACGAACGGGCGTTCTTAGAAACATGCTTTTGTGGTTATTTCTATTTGCCTCTGTGTAATCTTTTGACCATACAAGGGTATCTTTCAAAACAACTAACACAAAGGTAGCCATACAATAACCAAATGACGGAACCTTGTAGCGCAGTCGGTAGAATGTCGGCTCCAGGTATGGGAGGCCCCGGGTTCAATTCAGGGCCGAATCAGCCAGGTGCCAGGATAATGTAACTGGGTATGGTATCGTGCCATGTGTTCATGTCAGGATAATTTGACTGGGTGTGGTATCATGCCATGTGTTCACGCCAGGATAATGTGACTGGGTGTTGTATCATGTCGCGTTTTTATGTCAGACTAATGTGTCTGGGTGTGGTATCATGCCGTGTGTTCATGTCAGGATAATGTGATTGAGTGTGGTATCATGTCATGTGTTCATGTCAGGATATGTCTAGGTGAGGAATCAAGCCATGTGTTTATGTCAGACTAATGATTCTGGGTGTGGTATCGTGCCATTTGTTAATGTCAAGATAGTGTGACTGGGTGTAATATCACGCCATGTGTTCATGTCAGGATAATATGTCTGGGTGAGGAATCAAGCCATGTGTACATGGCAGACTAATGATTCTGGGTGTGGTATCGTGCCATTTGTTAATGTTAAGATAATGTGACTGGGTGTGGTATCATGCCGTGTGTTCATGTCTGGGTAATGTGACTAGGTGTGGTATCATGCCGTGTGTAAATGTCAGACTAATGTGTCTGGGTGTGGTATCATGCCGTGTGTTCATGTCAGAATAATGTGATTGAGTGTGGTATCATGTCATTTGTTCATGTCAGGATAATGTGACTGATTGTTGTATGATGAGCTCATGGCATGCAATTCATAGCGAAGGCACTACTGTAGTTGCTTCAAGAGGACACCGTCTCCGAAGAACAGAAATATTGTTGGTGGCGTGGGTATGATAAACAAACAAAATATTTACAAACACAACCCCAGAAAAACACCCTAGCCCTAGTCACAGAATGTCGCCGCCGACTACACGGACGGGCGGAAGGACGGACAAAGCCACTCGTATAAACTCGCTATTATTTAGGGGTATATATAAATGTACATTGATAGAGTTAATACTAGCATTCTTTGATAAAAAAAACTAAGCACATTCTTCGGTAGTACACAGGAAATCCTTTCTGAATTTATTAAAGTCGGGCTTAACAAATGTAACAGGGCCATGTTTTTGATGCACCCAGTACGAAAATATGCCGATTTCTTACTTATAGTGCTGGTGATGTCATAGCTTGGTGTGCATCATGTTGTTATACCATAAAAGGCAAAAATGATATCATCATCCTAATCCTCAACATCATCATCCTCATCATTATCATCGTCTTCGTCATCATCATCATAGTTATCATTATCATTACCATCTGCATCATAATCATCGTCATCATAAACATAATTATCATAATTATCAACGGCATCAGCAGCAGCAGCTGTAGAGCATGGTGGACATTTTTACCATCACCACCACCAACAACAACACCAGAAAAACACTCTTATCAATTATAACGTCAGCAACAATTTAATAATCACTGTACAATTAAGAAGATAACGCAACATACGAAAGTGAAACTTTAGTGAAACTAATGTACATTGAAAAATCCTTATTACATATTTTCCGAAAGCTACTAGATTGATTGGGAAACATCTAGCTGTTGCTACTTCTGATGCTGCAGATGACAATAGTTTTACTATTATACAACAACAACAACAACAACAACAATTACTACTACTGCTACTACTACTCTTACCACACCATCATCTACCTCAACAACAACAACAACAACAACAACAACAACTACTACTACTACTTCTAGTAGTACTGCTACTACTCTACTATTATTACAACCACGTTGTAACTGTTACTACAACTACTTCTTTTACTACTACTACATGTACTACTACTACTATAACTACTTCAACGACTACTACTACTACTACTACTACTACTACTACTACTACTACTACTACTACTACTACTACTTCTAATTCTACTACAACTACCGGTATTGCTTATGCCGCTGTTGTTGCTGCTGTTGCCTTTTTGTTGTTGCTGCTACTAGAACTTAAAACTGACCATAAAAAATCTATAAAACGATTCTTACCAAAGAGTCCACCAAGGAAACATATCAGGTAGCAGTCGGTGACCATCTTCCGCTCACTTCCGTACCGATTTGTATGTGCAACCAGCCATCTCATCCTTATTAGGTCATAGATGTATCCCAGACCAAACAGCCCGAGGGTACATGCATAGATAATTCCGAACACCTTTCTTCCAAGGTAAAAGTGATGTGCACCAAAAAGTCCGAATGGAATACCCAGGATATAAGCCTCAGCCAACTTTTTCTCCCCCATCGTGAAACACAGTATATAGCTTTATTAAGATAGAAAAAAATACTTCGCTCAACACGTACGTCGCATAATCCTTACAACAGAGTTTCTGTTATATTCATTCCCATCGAATCAATAAACATAAGCAACAATCCAGTCACAACCAGAAAGTGACTATTGTAAGAAATAAGCTCATTCAAAATGGGTAGTATCAACGTGAATCATATCACATAACATACTGCAGAACCGCTGACTGAACGTACGATACCAACATGCAGTAAACGAACCATTTACACAACATAGTTCATATTAGACGAACCGTTAAGGATTTTCTGTACACGGCAGAAACTAATTCTATATTTAGACTAAAACCGGCTGGTCACGTGAGGCAGGTAATATAGCCAGGTATTCTTTAGCAAGGCGGTGTCTATTGAAATGTGAGCGCGAATGACTACGGAGGCACATAGTTGACAAGTTGTTTAACAATTGTTTGTTTAAATGTGGTCACCGACAGTTTGCCTATATTAAATACACGTACTAATATCTAACCCCCGCTTTGGGGAAGTCGTTATAAAGACGATTTTAAGCATTTACCTTATTCTTAGACTGTACATATCGCGAAAAAAGCTTCTAAATGGTCAGTCTTCCCAACTCAATAAAAAGCACGATAGTGGTCTCTGCTAAAAATAGATACACGTCTATCGACGTCAGAGCGGATTACCCGGACGACTATATTAAAGTAAGAGGTCACGTGGTTTTCTAAGTTTAAAAATAGCTATCACTGCAGCGTAGCTCGGATAGGAACATCTGTTTGCAATGTCGATTGATGATTTATCTTTGACTTTTCACACAGATCTTTGGCATGAATGTAAAGCATTTTGCGAGTCCTTTTCAGATAAAATCAGATTCCTAAAATTAAATGAACATGCTTAAATCTATTATATTTCATTATGTTCTCTGAATTATACCTTACATCACAAACGTTTGTGTTGACAAGGCGGCAAATAACACAAACGTCGACCCAACATCTCCAAACAAACTGATCTGACTGATCTTGACATACTTTTTTTGCATATGCCATTTCGATTCGAGCTTAGCAGGTAAAATGGTCAATTCGTAACGCCAGTAAGAGATATCAACTTTTTATTTTTAAAAAAATGAGTAAACGTTATCCAATACATATAGGGGTATACAGATTTTTTTGTTACATGACAGCAACGCGCCTCCATACCAGGTGCAATTTTGGCGCGTTCATTATTTATAGTTTATACCACTCCCGATAACACGGACGAAATCTGTTTTGTCAACATGTTCACATTGAAGGAAATTTCGCGCCATTTCTTATCGAAATTCGGTATGAATATGTTCGTAGAGAATCGCATTTTGAAACTCAACTTGTAGAAGAGAGAAAAAAAAAGATTACCTATTATCTGGACATATCCTATAGAGTATAAAATTATAAAACTTAAAATTTACAGAAGTTCGACAATATATATCATGTGGTTGTAGACACATTACATTAAGAAAACACGATACGGTCCAGAATTTAAAGACATATTCTGATCCACATCATTACAGCTGAGTTTTAATATACACGAGACAATAAACCTATTACAGATATACATGGAGTCAGCTGAAAAGTCAATAACTTCATAGTTCAATGTTTACTGTATCATGTAACATAAATGCTGTTTTAGTACTTTGCAGATTGTTGCATGCATGTAATTTTGCATTTTGGAATGGGATGGGATTTGCCGGCATTTTTGCCGATACTGTGCAGCGACATTTCTATCATTATAACACAGGGGCACTTATGAGGTGCCCAGGGACTGAACCCGGCCTGTCCATTATACTGCCACCGGAGTTCAGGCTAAGTCTTTGATTTGACTTGTTTTGTTTTAGTACACCGTGCATATTGTAGACTTCCATCCCTTAAGACTCAGCCTGAACGCCGGTGGGTTAATTAAGCATGTGTTAATCGATCCGGATTATACAAAAAGCGTAGCTCCAGGTCATCCAGCCTCTTAGAAGCAGCTGGATCGGTATCTACACTATTTACTGCTAAGTCTTATTTAAAAAACAAGATCAAGGACTTTAATGTTGGTAGAAGTGGCTTCTCACTTAATGCTCGGTTCTACGGGGACAGCATTACGCCTGTCTCTTCGGTGTCAGTACAATGGGTCGGCCGGGTTCAGTCCCTTTGCAATCAAGATCTGTTTGTTTCAATATATCTTCCAATCATACACTTCTAAAATAAAATGGCTAAAATTATTAACCATGCAGAAAATAATTTTCGACTTCATGAGCAGATTTTCGGCTTAGGCAATAAAACATTTGAACAAAATGATATTCACACATTTTTTTTATAATTGCCGATTACAGTTCCGCGTAAATATATTAAACGTGCTACGTCGCTATTCTTTATAGTTCCTTTCCTGTTAACCGCCGATGACTTGTAACATTATGGATGTGTTCTAAAGGTGTTACCCGAAAGATTGCTTATTTCAAATATATGTAAATATTTGTCCACTGTTTGCGGAAATTAGAATTATCAGCATTAACCCATTCTTTTCAAATCTATAAATAAGCACGATGGGATATTTTTACTAAAATATATACTCACAACAGAGCGGATTACATTATTTTTATTGTGTGCTTTTCTTTAAATACATTGCAGCGATCATTTATGGTCATTATAGCAACGTCCAGATTTTTTTGGTGGAGGAAGACCACGGACACATGTCTGGGTAGAACCACCGGCGCACCGCAATCAGCTGGAAGACATTCTCACATTAAGCCCTTCGCCCCGAACGGGACTCGAACCCACGTGGTGGGAGGCTAAGCAGTCAGGGGAGTTACAAATCAGCGACTCTACCACTAGGCCACGGGCGCCCCGCGGATTACACTGATGAAGCTATAAAGTGATTTAAAAAGTCAGTAGTGACGTGGTTTTCTTAGTTTAAAATGGCTTTTAAACGAAAAAGTCAGGACAAAACAGCCGGAAACCATCTTACGAACAAAACCCCGCAATGTAAAACAGATGTCTCTGAATACTGTAGTAATGGTTCAAATTATTCACAGTCAAATGACTTTCACGCACTGACCGGAAATGGAATATCATATAAACCCCCACAATGTGTTGTGATACCACCAGATATGGAATTAGAGCCCAATAACCTATACGTGGTTGCTCTGGCGGAAATAAAATATATAAAAATGATCCCAGGTTTTATTGTTGGTTACACAGTACAGGAAGCAAACATGATATTGTGATAATCTGATAGGTAAGACAGTTAAATACATTGACATGTTGCTATGAGAGTGAAAAATTTCTGTACAAGTATTTGGAAATCCCATGTTTTCAACCTGTTCAAGTGGTCCGAGCGGTCTTATTCGGTAAACAGCGGGTCCAGCCACTGGTAGTTTTAAAGAGCTGGATGATCTATGTTTTTCTTTGGAACTTTTTAATGCGATTTGCATCATAGAAGTGACAAAGGCTGGAATTATGGCTGTACAATCCAGTCAGAACATGTAATGCCTCCGTATATACTTATGTAGACATTTAAGCCTATGGAAAATTAATTGGGGTCCGACCCCATAACCATGGATGACCACAAACCAGCTTAAAGGTAACATGCTACTAAAAGGTTTGTTTTTATATTCTTTAGTAAATCGTGAAATGTTGGAAACAAATTGCACCATGACCCAGTTATGATAGACCCCATAACCATACATAGGTGAAAGCGGCTATTTTTGTCTATTAGAAAACCCCAGAAATAGATGGAGCTTGCAAGGAGGTTCTGCCTCATAGAATGCACATACCGCCAAACTGCCAGTCGGTAACCCCCAAATCTAAATGAACTATGCACTTCCGGTAAAAATAGATCAGTCCATTATTATGCAAAGGTGTTAAAGATTATGGCTTTATTTTTATTTCAACATGGTTTCATCTTTCTTTTGACACCAAAATATTAAGATTATCTTTAAAATAGAAAATCGGATGCTAAAGCATAGCAACAAACTGTAATAAAAGAAACAAGTGCCTGCCACAGTTCTACTTCCGATTTAGTGTAGGTTTGCCTTTATCAAATACATGTATCAGTATCTGACCAATGTTTGTGTGTATATGAGCATAACTTCTACAGAATCTCATACTTAAGTCTAAGCGAGCGCGGTTTTGAACTCTACTCAAATTACAGGACAGCACAACCCGTTAAAAATCACACTAAATGTTAATTTATTTCACATCTATAAATAAGCACCACTGGAATTTCTGCTAAAAATTGTCATCGACGTCAGAGCGCTTTTACCAGATGATATAAGGTGATTTTAAAATGAATTTTAACACGGTTTTCTTAGTATTCTTTCTCAGATAGGAAATACCTGCTTGCAATGACGAGTGGGGATTTTATGCTTCACTGTTCACACCAACCCAGGGCATCAGTAAACAGCATTTTGCAGGACATTTTTCAGGTAACAATTACTTTTTTAATTATTTGAAAAAAATGTGGTCCAAACTGTCAGATACCACCATTTAAATGTTAGTCTGCTTAGTGCTTATTGATGTGGATTTGGCAAGCAGTTGTGAACAAGATCAACATACTTCGACTAGTCAAAGACCTACTATCACCTGCCAAACAAGGTATTTTGTTTAACAAGCATAAAGATGCTCAAGTAAATAAGATTGCCCTCCATTAGGTTCTGACTTTTATTAAAATAAATAAATAAAAATCAAAAACCGATTGAAACCGTCAAAATCATAGCATATGTAATGTTGAAAAAAACTGTATGTAAACATTGTGCCTTTAGAAATTTATAAGAATCAAATCACTGAAAGCGCTGGGCTGTTTAACTTTAACCCTGTAAGGTACGCAGGCAATTGTCACTTTAAATTATTCCGTGGTACATAGATTGCACAACGCATCGAACAGCAGGCAAATCTTCAGCTGTAATTTATAGAGCTGCTGAAGTTGTGATAGTAGCATAACTCGACAACGAAAATGAATGAATTGATGTATGGCACAAAAAGAGGTTTAATAAAGAATGCATATATTTGAGCAAACTTCGCTTGACTGACCATGTTAAAATACGAGTGTAGTTGACAATCGTCGCGACAAGACTATGTACAGGGATGCAACTGCGTCGAATAATTATAGACATTTTCATTTCGATACTTAGGTGTTATCTCCCTTTTAACAATTAATCATTGCGTTCACATCCTATAATTAATTTATTACCGTCCAAATGCGTGGCTGAAATAAGGATTAACAAAAATCAGACAGGTATCCAGTAATAAAATACGACAATAATTTTTGCCACTTTTACAGAACTATTATGCATAAATGTTAGAATAACTCATATTCTAAACTCTTATTAAAATAGGAGGGACTCCATTTAAAAAAGTGAGTGTTTGATTGGAAAAAGTATACTGTTAAATGCTAGTGAAGACTACGGTGAAACGAGAAAATAAACACTTTATATGTATATATATTCCTTGCTTGTAGTGAGTAAGCATATATATTGATAATTGTTCAAGGTCAATCGTGTTTTGACATATTGTCAAAAATTATAGCTAACATCATTGATGAAAAGAATAAACAAATGTGTTAATAGAAGTTCACCTTGTTTTAAACATATAGTTAGATAAAAAAAAATCAGACATACTTGATGCATTAGAAATCTTAACATTCAGCTAGTGTTTTCAATATTTTTGTGCTTATATTCAACTGAAAAAGTTTGTGCCAGAGTGCATAGTGATTAACAGTGTCAAAAGCCTTTTCATAATCAATAAATATGGTATATAATGTCATTTTCGTAGATATAACTTCAATAAATGAATGTAAAACAAAATGCTATATATAGTACCTCTTCATAACCCTATAACTAAATGTTGCGTCATTAAATTTGTCGTTTTCACACCATTAGTTGATGGGTCTAGGTCATGGATGATGTCCGCATACTGTTTGGCAACATTCAGTTCTATAACATAATTTACAAAATCACCTGTAGATAATTTGTTACGCTCTCTATGATTTCATAATTTTGCCTCTGAGAACTCTGGGAATTTATGTGTTGTCACTGAGATGACACAGACAATGGTTTACTAATTTATTTAGAAATAACGTACATTGTGTAATAGGTGGCTCTCGCCATGGCCATGGATAAGTCGGTATTCCTCGTGCACAACAGTGAAGTCGGTATTGTGCTCGTGCACATGTGAGGCCCAACCGCAGTGAATCATGGTTAGTGTTAGCATGAGGCAACCAGAACTCCTCGGCTAATTCCGTCCTCGGGACAATCAACCCTCGGATGTATCTGGTGCAATGATACTTATTGAAATCACGATCGTTTTGTTCGCCGGAAGTCGGAAGAAGACAATGCCTACAATATAGTTCGCACAAAACATGAACAAAGGCCTCGTTTGACAGCTGCATGTGTGCTGCGCTGGGTTAATTAAACTTGGGTGATTTAAAATTGAAGCCACCACAAAATGAAGTTTTACAGGCTTCATATTGTAGTGAGCTGTCATCCGGGCTGCCATCTTTGTTTTGACGTCCGTCACAAAAGCAGTCCCATATAGGGAAATGGCCGAGGCGATCCGACTACCTACATACATCCGAGAGATGATTCGTGAATTGTCCGAGGTGTTCCGATTGAGCGTGAGGCATAATCATGATGACGTATTATTCTTTAAAGGAATAATTTGAAAAGATAAAGGGATAGTTTGAAAAGTAAGTTAATAGCATACATGCAATACATACACTACGACATATTCTCAAACACACATATATACAGAAAACAATACTTCACAGGATTGTACTTATACACACTGTGACGAATTGATGAGGTATTTTGGTTTGTTTTACCTTTGAATTTATTACTATATTTCCAGAATTATCGAGGATTAGACTTACCAAGTGCCGACATTCTGTATTTTTATTGTGATAGAAATTACTTTTGGCAATTCATCTGGCTTTACTAAAAAGTATCCTGCATAAAGATAATAGCGTTTTGGTTTCAGCCGTATATAAAGATTTATAATGAAGGAATCTTTTTAGCCTTTTGATATTCAGCTCTAGCCTTTTTACAATCTTCTTTAAACCATGATTTATGTTGCCCCACTTAGGCTTAAATATTATCGTATTGGTTCGAAACTTTTTATCATGTGATTTAAAGAAATGTCATGTATAAGAGTAGAAATAGAATTTTCTTTACAACCCGGATAAACCGTTAAACAAAGAAACGGTCGTTGTCAAATGTAAATTATGATAAGTAAATTTGCCAATACTTTTGCGGCCATTTAAAATACACAAATCAAGTTCCTGGCAAAGAGAAAATTTGTTGCCAAAGGCGTTGACATGAAAATCTTGTGAGCATTATGCCGGTATTTCAGATAAGAAAGGATGTAATTATTAAATGGCTTATTATATGCAATCTCTTATTTTTCATCTGTTTGCGAGTTTAAGTCCCCAGTGAGAATAACTTCTACAGGGTTAATATACTTGCCAATGTCATAATTTAAACAAATCAAAAATCATATTAAAAAAAAACTTGAAGTGACATTTCTGTAAAGACAGGAGTCGTCGAAAGATAAATATTACGATATGTATTCGTCTTGATAGTTAAATTAATGAAATATTACCAATTTAAAACTGTGTTACAGCCTACTGACTTGGTCCTTTTTATCATATACTGCACTGAAACCATAAGTTAATTTATGTCACCCGGATATAATCGGAAGCCTTCGCCTTTTTCATCCTCACATGCACACGCTCACACATAGATATTATCTTTATATAACAACACATGCACACACATCAAATATGCTTCATATTATAAGTACAACGTAACATCTATATACATATGTAGAGAATAAATATTTTTAATAGAATTTTAGATTAATAATAAAGAATTTTTGTACAATGTATTTTAAACATTTACGCAAATATCCTTTAAGATACATGTGTACGTTATAAATATATACGGAATATGAATCATTCGGTCAGATAATTAGTCACATATACTTATATCCTCTGTGTGTGTGTGTGTGTGTGTGTGTGTGTGTGTGTGTGTGTGTGTGTGTGTGTGTGTGTGTGTGTGTGTGTGTGTGAGCGTGCGTGCGTGTGTGTGAGTGTGTGTGCGTGCGTGTGTCCATTAATTTGCACAACGAAAGATAGATTAAAATATTACCTCGGATTACTGGTTTATATGTCGACACGCTGTCCTTCAAAATATTGTGTTATCTCTAGACCCACTTGTTCCTTGCATCACGTGCTTAGACTAAAGTGTAGCCAAATAGCTGTTAGCATTTAAATTGTTAAATATACGAATTGAAAACGGAAGCACAGTAAAAGCATATATAATCATACTGCAACAATGATGAAGATAACTATAATATCAGTCTTTGATCATTTTTCCAGGCTGATCACATATTATTTATTTTTTTTTAAACATAAAGGTTAAAGTCTATACATTTGAGCACAAACAAGAAATGCAGAAGATAAAAAGTGGTATATTTGTTGATTTTAGCAGATCCTGTTTACATATCAATTCCTAACTTCCGCGATTGGCAAGAATTACCGCCCATGTTGACGTCACTTGCGCTGGACGTATGGACGCTATAGCATCACTACATGCCGTGGGTGGATAAACCTTACGCCACCTGCATACGTCATATAATAACAGTTAATCCACTTTGATTTCCAGTCTCATAAACGTTTTCAACAGTGCATCGACAAAATTCCAAAACCCTTCGCTTATCTTCTTTGCTGATTGCCATCGTTATTTTTATTGGGCCACACAATGCAACTGAAATTGTACACAACTATGACATTTACGTCACTAAAATTACCTTACGGCGGTTGAAAACTGTACAAAGAGCCGTCAGTAAGCAGTGTGTATACATATTTAGGTAAAAAGAATTATAAGATACTACTTCTTATATGTTAAACCACAAAAAAAAAACAAAAAAAAAAAACATTTTTAGGAATTTTCTTTGGTCTGTAAATCAACATGTTCACCCGGGTCTTGCATTGTCTCCACTTTAGCTGCTTGTTGCATCTTGAGCATATCTTCATGTTTTTGTCTTTTAAAGAATCCACACTGAAGCGAGAAAACAATCAGACAATTTATATTTATAACAAGTTAACTTCAGACCAGAAATAGTTTTAATATGTGGACGATTTACGAAAAACCCTTCATGTTAAAAAGGATATATGTAGGACCTTTATCATTTAATTTGAAATTGTTAGTCGAAATGGTCAACTATTTATTTTTACAAATAGTTAAGCTTATGTTCACTAGTACAATATTTTAATATAATGCGGATGTTATAATGAGATTTAATAAGACTCAATTCGAAGGATGTTTGATTATATATATGTTTTAATCTGCATCCATCTGGTCAATTAACCATACACACCTTTTTTTCCAACACCCGTCATTTACCTTCCATAAGATGAGTGTGACGATAACAAGATCCAGAACCCCTGCACCTATACTGACAAGTTGGATCCACAGCGCCACCCGTTTCTTTGGCGGCGTTTTAGGCAAAATATCTGTCAAAACCTGTGAAATGTATTATCATTATCTTAATACGTACTTTACTTTAATAGATATGTACAAAATGATAACAGCGTTCACATGTTTTGGATTATAATTAAATAATTAGTGTTTCTAGTAATCACAACTCTGACTACAAGTGTTAGCTCAATCGTTAGAGTGTTGGCTTCTGTTACGGGATATCTCTTGTTTAAATCTGGACCGCGACATACCAAAGTCGTTAAATGTAGTATCCGACAGTTTGGAAAACAAATCATAAATGACCAAATAAGTCATTGTGACATGAAAAACTCTTGCAAAAACATTTGCATGTGTAAACAGTGAGGCATACCCCCCCCCCCCCCCCCCCCCCCCCCCCCCTCGTCATTGCAAACCGGTAATTTCCATCTGAGCAATCCTGCAGAGATATTGATATTTAAACTAATAAAAAACACAAACACATGACCTCCTACTTTTGAGATCATGTTATATCTTCATCTAGGTAATCCACTCTGATGTCAATATCTGTTTTTAGCAGAGACCAGTATCGCACTTTTTACATATTTGAAAAGAATGAACATTTAAAGTGATGTTTTTTTGCGATAAGATGAAAAGCAGCGCTGAACTGCTTCAAGTTGACGCTGTCTCCGGATAAATATAAGACTGATGATAGAATAAAATAAATTCAACAAAATAAATAAACAAAATCGTCACAATGAAAATTAAATAAATAGACGATGAATTGCGACGGCCAGTCAATGAAACTAGTAAGCTAAACAGGCACTTTCTTTGAAATAGACAGCAACAAGGTCTGTTTAATTTTCTAATAGTTGCATCAGATTTTTAATCCGTGCATTTAGTATTAATTTAGATTTACCTATAAGGACATTCCCTTTTACTTACAGAACTATATTCAAGTCTAGAAAAACATTTAGGAACTAGATACAGACGGACACCAACCCTTGTTGTATCATTGATCATAATAACACATACTTAGCAAAACGAAATAATTGTAAAAGAAATCTTTTTAGCGATCATGAAAAATAAACTCAACATTACATACACTTACATCGGTGAACTGCCTCCCGCTCTCCAAAATAAGTCGATTAGACGCTTCGAACCGGATGTAGGCAACTGACTTGATGGTAATAGCGGCAGCATCCTGTATATAAACAATATAAAAAATAGTTAAATAATTAAAATTTTTACACATATTTAACACATTTATGTTAATGTATAATGACTTATTCAGAGAATATAACTACTGAGTTCCGGAACTCGTGGCTCAACCCTTGAACAACAACAACAACAAAACAAACTCGCATGTTTATCGTAATTTCTGTAATCGACAATGAACGACGTCAAAAATATTTTCTTTTTCTAACTTAAGTTACTTATACAGCAAGGGTTAGAAGGAAAGGCCTAGAAACGCGAAGTGTGGAGGAATCTTTCACAGTAAAATGGAGTAAAATCAAGTCACTTCGCAGGAGAAATATAGAGTTACATTTGTACTTCGCGTCAACCTACATCCACTTGAAATAAGAAAGGCAAAACAGACAAAAAAGACTCCATGACATGCATGCAAATTGTCACATATAAAATAATTTTAAACGGTATTACATAAAATTACGATTATTACGAAATAACAATGTACGTCCAAAACGGTAATACGGTACGGTGACAAAAATTATAATTGGCTTCAACGAAAATGTTCCATTTGGAACAATATGGCAACTAGTGTGTCGGTGAGACAAAACATATAAAACAACGAACAAAACGCTGATAAAAGCAGCCAGTCGTCACCAGTCTAAAATACACCGAAGAAATACGCTGTCCACATGTATAAACAGAAAATTCGTAAAGGTGACACAAGAAAATACTTTTAACAACATTCGTCATATTCATAATCAACAAGAAACCCCTTACCGGATCGTAGTCTATAATGCCGCCATGGATAATGAAGTCTAGAGAGAACACCACACCCACCCTCGGTGGAATATTAGTCAGCTGACATTCATAGCGGGGACATGAACCCTTGGTGCAGTCCTTAAATGAAGACATATATAAAGTTTTCAAAGTGCATATTTTCTATTTGTAATATGTAACATTTCTATAAAAATGAAAATTGTTCTACTGATTTTTGTGTAAATCATAAGAAATTTATTCTTTTATTTTCCTACTTTTTATATTGTCTTGTAGCGATTATCTCCCTTTGGTTATGACGTCATTGTTGAACACTTGTTTACAGCCGCCAATTTTTGACGTTGTTCTGACAAAAGTATTTCTGTTTCTATCTCGCTGTTTGAGAACAATGGATTTTTTAGATAACACAAATATTGGTGAGGAATGTATCCAGCCTTATATGTTTGAGCCACTGGCGGGAATTTCCAGTAGAGAAACTGCTGACATCCCCACCGAATCAGATACTGGATCGGATTCGGAGAGAAACATGGATTCGGATGCCGAAACTAATGTTGATGACTGGTGATTTTACATTTCACTCGTTCGGCGTCATATAGCTATACTAGCTGTTAATTTAACACTGTTTTTATCGAAGCACCGGCTGTTTGACAGTTGTTTTACTTCCGGTCATATCGTTTTGCTGTCAAATTGTTTATCAAATTTGTTAAACTCTCGAAAAAAGTGTACAGTATGTATAACGGTTAGTAATAATAAACAATTTGAATTATTATTGATTTTAATTATTATGATTCACCGTATATCAAATCTGTTCCGTCTATGAAGACGGGGAAATAAAACACATTTGATTAAAATTGACCATTTTTTTTTGTGTATTTGACAGCTTTCATGGTTACACTTTGTAATATGTTTACATGTGGGATGTGTTACATCGAAGGATCCACTACCATTTTTGACGTGGCCATATTCGAAATATATTTCCGTAATACCACTATGTGTTAAATGACCTTTTTATCTATACTCATTTCCATTTAGGACTTTATAGTATATACTTGATTGCGATATAAAGCCATAATTTGAAATCTAACAAATTACGTCGTCTGTATTTTAATGACGTCATGATTACAAGGTGCGTATTTCAATAAAGTTTAATGGTAATTAAATTAATCACCACATTTGCATCCATATTATATTACTTCAATCCATTTGCATCTCTTTTATACTGCTGCAATCAAGATGCATACATTTTATATTACTACAATCAAGTTGCATCCTATTTATATTACTACAATCAAGTTTTGCTACCTGTTATAGTACTGCAGCCAAAATGCATACTTTTTATATAACTACAATCAAGGTGCAATCCATTTATGTTACTACAATCAAGTTGCAATCAATTTATGTTTCTACAATCAAGTTGCATCCCTTTTATATTGCTGTAATAAAGTGAAAGTGTGAGAATGGTATTGAATTACATTTAGTTGTTCGCATGATATATCGCTTTATAATGCACGGTGTGTGTTTTTTTTGTCCTCGATATTTCCATTAGCGTCCGATAACGTAACATATTTACAGAATTACAAAATGTGCTGTCAAATACAGCTTTGTTCACGCACAAATCAAAGGCACTAATTAGTTGCTAATCAAAACTGGATAAAGAAAGGGAGATATTAAAAAACGAATGTAACCAAAAACTTGGCATGATTGCCAATGAGCATAAAAACTTTCCGGTGAAATTCCGACTCAATGCACTTACAAAAAGTTTCTTGTCTGGCATTGGATCTTTTCCTTTCTCTTTAAGCTCGCTAAAATAATAGGCGGATCCGAAATCTTGATCTATGACAGTAGCCTGTAACGATCCTTCATCTGGCAATTTGCATGTCACGTTACATAGGCCGCTACAGCTCCACTGAAATATTATATATTAGATTATATTTAGGAGTACTGCTTAGTCCTTTGCTTTTTCGTTTTTGATGTATGTTTTTGCTTTTGTCATCGCATTTAAAATTCATTGTTCTGTCTTCTCTCAATGAGAAAAATACAATGTTTCTGATGTGTATATCTTCACATAAAAAGATTAGTGCAAGGAATCAATTGGCATCGAAAGACTCTCGAGGAATAGGAACCCCGATTAGTACTTTGGCAAAAAGTGATCTGAAACCAAATGTTCCACATATCTACCTTTAAATTTGACTTATGCTGAACCATCTGTTTTTCACATTGTAAACATGTTTACAAAACCTAGAATAATTTATCTGAAGTTACGGACATAGAACGAACGTTAACTTTTTGTTTGTTTTTGTCACATCGCACTGACACAATTATGGTCATAATGGCGACACCCAGCTTACTATTAGTAACGAAGACCCAGACTTATGTCTGTGTAGAACCACCGGTGCACCGCAGGTTATCTAGAAATCCTCCTCACACGAAATTCTCACTCTGACCGGGATTCGAACCCACGCGGTGAGGGGCTGACAGCAATTTTTAAACACCAATTCAACAGCGCTTACTGTCGATTAATAAACTTAAAACGCATGGTCCGATGTTGCAAAAAAATAGGCAAGTGAAGCGATGTTAAAGCGGTGCAAAGATTGCGTCATTCAACCTCATTAACAGTCTATTCACAAATTTCAGAAATTATTCTAAAATGGCGCCGTGCTTTATCGTACCTCGCCAATTAACTACATAATACCTGTGTTGTATTAAGCCTAATACGTGGAAAACCTCCGGAGATAACCTCTGGATATTGCACGGTTATCCGGGCCTCCGGTAGCAGACTGGGTCCTTTGTTACGTAACTCGTACACGTGGGTGGCTGTGTAGGTCATCTTTGTATCAAGGACAGTTATACAGGTTGGGTTGGACATACTGAGGACAGAATGAGAGAGAACAAAAATATTTTAACGACTTAGTAAAACGGTCAAATGTAATTAAGAGAAACTGGTCTTAACAATACTTACTCAAGTGAATATATTATTTGAAATAGTTTTAAATGGTCAGTAGCTGAAAATATTACTAAAATACTAGGAAACTTAATTGTCGATAAAATAATACGATGTAAATATGCAAAGGGAAGAATTAAAGACAAATATTTAATGGAAGCAATATAAAAAGGGGTAGGTTTTGTATGCTTTGCACACTAGACCTCTTTCTTCAGGCATGTTTTATGCAGTTTATTATACACGTCGACTTGCATAATCTTTATTAAAGATTGTTTTGGACAATCTTTTGCTCAACATGTATATTAAATGACTAGGTCTTACGAGGCGTATCTGGTTTGGTTATAATTATATAATGCATATAAATTAATACAAACCGAAAGAAGAAGGTCGATACTTTATTTTTAGTTGGTATGGATACTTCATGGACATTAACTGCAGGCACTAACTCACTGCTGACTGGTATCATGTTGAATGTGAAGTTAAGTGTGTTTTCGGTGATAGTGTCTGGAACTTTAGTAACAAGCTTGAACCTGAAACAGATACCCGATCAATTGAAACGCCTCAGATAGTTCTCCAACTAACTCTCGGATGTACTACGGGACAACCCCGCGATAATAAACTGTCCATGCCTATGGCATCATCAAAACAACAAAGATAAATGTTTTGATATCTCTACTGAAAATGTTTTTACAATTGAATATCTAACGAGATGCGAACAGTTAAACTGATGAATGAAAGTTTACAGGATAAAATAATCCTATACTTTACACCTATCGCTTTTTGGAGAACTATTTATGGTGTATTCTTCTTCCGGCGATAAAACGACAGAGATTTGGTAAGTATCACTGCTCCAGATACATCCGAGGGATTATTGTCCCAAGGACGGAATTACCCGAGGAGTACCGATAAATACCCGATATAACTTAAGATGAAATTGTCCAATGTGTCACTCTATCAGGGTTTACAAGTAAATTATTAAATGTAAAAACACTAACAGTAGAATATTTTCATTTGTAACATATTGTCTCAGCCTTGAAAGTCGAAAGCAATACACAATGTATTACCCAAACACAAGGCTTTAATATTGTTGCTATCGACTGTATGAGACATTTGAGATTAAGTTTTGTTGTGCTTCTTGCATACGTAAAATTATCACAAATATATCCACGTGTGTTGATTTGAAGGATTTGCACTGGAAAATGCAAACAACAACAACAACAAAATAGTCTACAAAACGTTGTTAAGCAAACGTTTTTTTAAGATGGTTTGTAAAATAACTCCGGCAAAAAGATAAAAAATTATACAAACACGGAAAAAGTCATCAGCAGTTAAAAAATACCTCACTCCGGTTTTATTTATCAGATGATTACCGAACGAACACCACAACATGTTATCGCCTTTCTCTCGCGGAGGAATCAGAAAATTGTACAGCATCAGCATAGAGTTGCGGTCCGCTTCAAGAAGTGCCAATCCATCCTTCTCGACAAAATCACATAATATTTCGTCGTCTTCATATACCTTTATGACCTTCTGAAACTGAATTTCTGGTCATGACACCAAAATACGTTACTAGAATAATTGTACTATTACGCATTTAACAAAAATAGAGTTACTAGAATGTGATTAGAGAAATAAATGGCATACATAGAACTGACCGTCCTACAGCATGTTATCGCCTTTCTCTCGCGGAGGAATCAGAAAATTGTGCAGCATCGTCATTGAGTTACGGTCAGCTTCAAGAAGTGCCAAGCCACAATTCTCGACAAAATCACATAATATTTCGTCGTCTTCATATACCTTTATGACCTTCTGAAACTGAATTTCTGGTCATGGCACCAAAATACGTTACTAGAATAATTGTACTATTACGCATTTAACAAAAATAGAGTTACTAGAATGTGATTAGAGAAATAAATGGCATACATAGAACTGACCGTCCTACAGCATGTTATCGCCTTTCTCTCGCGGAGGAATCAGAAAATTGTGCAGCATCGCCATTGAGTTACGGTCAGCTTCAAGAAGTGCCAAGCCACAATTCTCGACAAAATCACATAATATTTCGTCGTCTTCATATATCTTTATGACCTTGTGAAACTGAATTCCTGGTCATGGCACCAAAATACGTTACTAGAATAATTGTACTATTACGCATTCATCAAAAATATAGTTACTAGAATGTGATTACGGAAAGAAAAGGCAGACATTGAAGGGACCGTCCTCGATATAACATCAAATCTAGAGTTTTAACCTATGAAGAATATGATATTAAACTGTCGTACTGGTCTTGAGTTAAACGGAAATAAAACGTTTGACATAAGAATCAAAACGAGCTACATTTTCTTAGGTATGTTTCTAAATAATGATACGAAACGTGAGTTTTTGTGTTACAAAGCTGGCTTTTTGAGGCATACACATACAATGTGGTTTTAACTTACAACTTAGAATCCGCGCATATAACAATTACAGTTGACTAAATACCAGTTTTTCTTCAAACAACTAATTGTTACGCTTGTATGTTACACTATATTTTTTATAATTCAATGAAGAAGACCAAAATGAAGAACAAAAAATGAAAAGTAATAAAAGATATCGTAAGATACTAGAATTTGAACAATAAAATAAGGCAATTTATTGAAAATGAAATGATCTCATTGAAAGCCACTATATAGTCATAAAAACAACAACAACATGTTGTTGGTACAATATAATTGAAAAAGTTTATTGTACAGAAGACTGTCCGAAACCACAGCATTCAATAAGTGTGGAAAAAGGATTATACATTTGTTATACTTTCCTTTTTATCATTAAAATTTATGACATTTTGAATAACTGGCATTACAGTTATATAGCTCCGCTGTGTAAGCTACGGTGAGTAGTAGAGGTTCCATTCTGATAGTCGGCAAGGACGTGTTTTAATCAATAACAGCAGAGAATTGTCATATTAACTATTCAACAGAATATTACTATACAAATAAAGACTTAAGTTGAGTTCAGTATACAGTTTTAAGGACCTGAGTAATGTGATACAGACCTCGGTCATTATCACATTAGCCAGGTCCGCAAAAATATATTCTGACCGAAACATTAGCCTTTACTTGTTATATCACATTATAAAATTAAAGCGTTCAAGATACGGTATAGTGGATCCAATTTTGTTCAACGTTCATTTCCTCAAAGTCGGTTCTCACGTTTTTCTTAAAATGTTTGTCGAGAAAAGCATTCATTGATACTGAGGCTACACTTTTTGATGTTACATATTCACCTTACTATTACCAAAACCTGATAAGACACACTGACAAAATGTCGATTTTTTTACCCGATTCCATTTTATTTGTAGCAACGGTGTGCGTAAGAAAAATACGACCGTCAGTATTATGTTATTGGTGCTCACGTTAAAACATTCTCAAGTCAATATCACTTTATATTGACTCGAACGTGACCAGCGATCAACCAATCAGAGCACTTTGAATGTAAAAGGTTTGTGATATAATGTGTTATAATACCATCTGGATTTTTAACCCATCTCCGTCATTTAATAGTAATATAAATAATCTATCAATTAATTGGTATTGCTGGCAAGGCTGAGGCACACTTGCTATTTAATATAATTTTCAATGTAGATTAGAGCAAACAGATGTACCTGTCGCTCTGTGTACTAAAACTTTCATTATTCAAGTATAAAGCTTGTGAGAATAGACGATATTGTTTAATTGTATCCAAAACGTTTTGCTATGTACATATATTTGTCAGTTACTGTTTGTCAAACTTTTTTTTGATTATGTGTTCATTGTGTATTGTTTGCATTATATATGTATGCCACATGGGTCGTCGACCTTCCGGATTTGAAATAAAAATAAACTTGTACTTACGTATAGTAAATACAATCTTACCTTTTCGGAAGGAAAAGAATATATGGGATCCGTAGCTCAGGCCTCTGGATTTGCTGATCTGGACGTCAAACGTCAGATTGTTGTCGGCTCCTATGACATAGAACTTGTCCTGGTTTGCCTGGAATTCTGGAACCACGTTGAGGATGCTATCGGAATAGACCTTCTTAAACTCCAGCTGTAATAACCACAAGTTACTAATTGAAACTGTTGATATTGTGGGTTATTTTACGTACATTTTGGTTTAAATAAGTGTAGTCTGACATACGTCTTATTTGAAAACTATCCTGCTTGCATAAAGAAAGAGCATTGTAATTATTTTCCAAGCAACAATTCTAGCTAAATGCATGTTGTAATATTCATGTTACATGAAGTTGCAAGAACAAAATATTATGTACGTATTCCTTTTTTGTACTTGTCTGGGCTATCATAGAACATATATGCGTTTTGTTTTGGGAAAGCTCATACTGGAAGTTTTTCCGTTTTTGCTTTCTGCACACGTATGTGTTTTCTTTCTCTAGGTGGCACGTTTTAGTTGTTTGACCTACGTGCACGTTTATGTCAATCGGAACACCTCAGATAATTCATGAATCATCTCTCAGATGTATGTAGGTAGTCGGATCACCTCGGCCATTTCCCTAAATGGGGCTACTTTTGAAAAAGAAGTCAAAACAAAGATGGCAGCTCGTGTGACAGCTTAGTACAGAACGATGCCTTTAAAACTTCAATATGTGGCGGCTTCAAAATTAAATAATCCAATTTTAATTTACCCAGCGCAGCAGACACGCAGCTGTCAAACAATGGCATAGTTTATGTTTTGTGCGAATTACATTGTATGCATATTATTCTTTTGACTTCCGGCGAACAAACCGATAGCGATTTCAGTAAGTATTATTGCACCAGATACATCCGTGGGATGATTGTCCCGAGGACGGAATTACCCAAGGTGTTCCGATTGCGTTTACGTATTTATTACCCAAGATGCCGGCATTAAGAATGTAATAACTTAAAATAAAGAACTGACTTTCAACGCATTTCCTATCAACATGGTGTTGCATAATTTTCCAAACTACTAGGGTCAAGCGACTGCCACCTACTGTAACGGAGGCACTCTGTAGGTTCGTTTCGGGAGCAATGCCGTTGAACTGGCTGACGATAGGATGCAGGTCCGAAACTGTGGGCCGTTGGTCCTTATAGGTAGCATCGATCCGGACAGGCGTCACAATGTTATAGGTGGGCTAAATAAATTGTGACTATTATCTATTTATTAAGCAAATAATATGATTAATTATAAAATTATAATCATTTTGTACATCTTAATATTATTATCAATAATTTTATCGTCATTATCATTTGTATCTGACTTTCAACGATCTTACTCGCAAGTATATAAAGCACTATTGCTATAGATATTGTAATCGAAATTTAAATATGTTTTCATTATTATATTGCTCTATGGTACTAGCTACATTAAAGATTTACAACTATAGTCTGAAAAGACTAATTCATATCCCGTTTGCTTATATACAGGTAACTCATAAACGTTACTATTATTGCATATATTGTATATTATTAAGGCGTAGATGATCGAAGATGCTTAAACAGGCCTGACATATTTGGCACATACTGATTACGATAACAAACAACTCATTACAAACAAGACACATCAACTTCTTGCTTGTCTTCAGTGTGGACTTCTCGCAGCGTACTCAAGCCTTTACATAAATTTTGCATCATATATTGCCTTTGCCTGTACAGATCACATCATTATTGTGAATTTTGTTTATTTTGTGTTTGTTTCTTTTTGTCCCTCAGCAAACCCTCTATGTTTTTATTGCTAAGGAATAATGCTGTCGTGATCACTGAAAGTAGGGAAAGTAAAATTGTTAAAAGAATAAACAATGCGGTGTTATCATATATATATTTACAGTTATCAAATATCTTTTTTCGTACAAACATTTAATGATTTTGACTTTAATGGATTTTCTTCTCAGTAATTCATGCTAAATTTAAGTTAAGCAGAAATGTATGAATCAGAATAAATGTTGGGACTTTAACAACTACATTCTATCAGGGGCAGTAGAAGAGCCATCGTCAGAACCCATGGTTAATATTCCGTTATCACTACATAGTATTGCATGCATACACTTTGCCAGAATATCTTCGTCGTCATGAATATATGCATGGAACATTTGCCTGGATCAATGTCAAATCCAGCCAACCAAACGATTGCAGTTTGTAAACAACAGGCGTTGGTTAGGTTAGTGCGACTATTGTCAAAATTTTAACTTCATTTAAAGAGTAGCGTCAATATAACGCGCATTTTCATTGGACCACTGGTGCTATGAATATTCATGAAAATAATTTTATTAGCGTAATAACCCACGTTCACCATGAAGCAGA